>JAYEPQ010000007.1:38857646-39437646 GCA_036321105.1 Dracaena cambodiana
CAATGAACCCATCAGTAGCTACTTGTAAATTCGTTGTTAAATAAGAATTTAAAGCAGCTTAGGCAATTAGCGAGTCAAACAAACGAACAGGGTAAGAGTACTTTTACAAGCCAACCTTTGACTAATCCTAATGGAAGTTCATTTAATTCTATCTAGTCACACGTTAATCAGTGTAGTGCCATATACAAACTTCGATCTGGTAAGCAGGTTGATTACCCTGCAGCTATGCATATTGATTCCACTCACATCATAAAACATGTTACACTTCCTGATCCCACTTCATCCACATCATCATCCCACATTCAATCATCATCACTGACGTCCTATAGTGCTCCTTCTAGCACTATGAGGAGCCTGAATCCTCAACATCTGACCCTTCTACTGGCCTTACATCCAAGCCTAAGGCTCCCTATCCTAATCATTTAAAGAAATATTCTCCTCAGGTCAAGCACATCTTTGAGATGTTTATGCAAGTAAAGGTCAAAGTATCTCTTATAGATGTTATCCAATAAGTACCTGCATATGCAAAGTTCTTGAAGGATCTACGCATAAAAAAGAGGTCAATAAACGTCCCAAAGTAGGTATTTTAACTGCTAACTCTCTATTTTCTAATTATTCGAAACAAAGATCTTATTTACAATAAAATAGATATAGACATAATCCCTCACTTCATTTCATTGATTTTGTAAAAAAGGTACATTCTTTCGGCATGGTCAAGTACTGGCTCGGCTATTATTTCTTTTTTGTTTGATAAATCATTTCATAGATCATACAATTTAATTATGTATAATTTAATATCAAATAAAAAATTCTTGGTTGTATTCTCTCTCCGTACCTGTGAAGTATAAAGACCCTGAAAGTCCTGTCCCTTGCACTTAGGAAACACTGTTATTGATAGGGCTTACTGGATCTAGGTGCAAGTGTCAACTTTCTACCTTATTCATTGTACAAAAGTTGGGATTGGGAGAATTCCAATGCTTTACCAAAATTATATTACATTTAGCCAATGGTCTATAAAGAAGCTGATGAGAGAGACTGAGAATGTATTGATTAAGATTGTAATGTTAATCTTGCAGATCGATTTCATAGTCCTCTAGGCTCAGCCTATTGTCAATCCACAACACCATATCCCAATTACATTGGTAAAGCATTCGTGGCTACTTCCAATACTATTATCAATTGCTGGATTGGATTAATGAGGCTTTCCTTTGGAAACGTGAAGCTTGATTTGAACATATTCATTGCAAGGAAACAACCTACTGATCAATCTAATAGCACCTAAATGTCAAAGTGATCCAATGTATATCCAGTGAGCTGATCAAATGTATATCCACTAAGCACTTTGAGGATGAATTTTTCGATGGATAGGTTAGTTGATGAGGGCTTATTTACTAATGATCTCGATGAGTAATCTAATTATGTGTCTTCCACATGTTTGGAGTTTCCCCAGAGCCATTGACTAGCAAACCTAGAGTTTACATGCACCCATCGATTGAATGCTCACTCGAGCTTGAGATAAAGACACTAGTGAGTCATTTCAAGTACACTTCTTGGGTGAGCATAGCAAGATCTAGTCATTATCAATGTCTATTTTACTGAGGCTCAAGATGGAGTACTCCTACTAGTGTTAAAAGCCAATAAAGATATTATAGCCAAGACAATGGCCAAGATCAAGGGGATAAGTCCATCTATTGTCCAACATAGGATTCATTTACTAGATAATGCATGACCTACACAACACCCTCAACATAGGTTGATGAAGGATGCTGTGTGACGTACATTCTGAAGTGCCTTGACAATGGTATCATCTATCCTATCACTGATAGTGAATCGGAGAGTCCTATTCTAGTAGTAACAAAGAAGTATGGAATCATAATATTGCTATGCCTTTTGACTTATTTACTAGCCAAGGATATGTTGATTGATTTCACATTTGACTATCTCTAATCCTTTGAGCAACTCAAAGAAGCTATAACCACCACTGCTATCATTCATGCACTAGAATTGAGTCAGCCATTCGAGCTAATTGTGATGCAACTGATTTTGCCATGCAGTTCTCGAACAACATATCAAAAAGTAGTCCCAAGTGATCTATTGCTCAAGTAGAATACTTAATGATGCCCAGTTAAACTACTTTACTATAGAGATGGAGCTCTTGGTAGTCGTCTTTGCAATTGAGAAGTTTCATTTTTACTTGATTGGGTCACGGATCATTATATACACTGACCAACTACTTTGAAGTATTTATTGACCAAGAAAGTTGCAAAAACTAGGCTTATTCAATGAATCTTTTTGCTACAAGAGTTTGATCTTGAGATTCAAGATAATAAAAGTGCTAATAATCTTGTAGATGATCATCTATCTCGCCTATCTTATGCTCCATCTATTGTCCACTGCATTAATGAATCCTTTCTTGATGAGCAACTACTAGCTTTAATTCGTCAATAGTGGTTCAGAGGTTATGTGAACTATCTTGCAATCAACAATATTCCATCATACTGACTTAAGAAAGATTGATATCGGTTTTTTATCCAAATGAAATTCTTCTATTGGGACAATCAACACTTGTTTAAATACTATCCTAACTAAATCATGAGGCGGTGCATACCTGAGAATGAGATACAAAGTGTCTTATGTTTTTGTCATGATCATACTTGTAGAGAACATTTTGATTCAGAAAATAGCCAAAGAGATGTTGCAAAGTCAACATATCTGGCCTACTCTTTTTAAATACACTATTAAGTTCTTCATATCATGTGCACGATATCAGCTAGTAGGCATAATCACAAAGTGTAACATAATACCTCTACAACCTATCCTTGAGGTTGAGATATTCGATGAATGGGGGATAGGTTTCATGGGTCCCTTACCAAACTCATTTGGAAACCAATATATACTTATTATTGTGGATTATGTTTTCAAAAGGGTTCAGGCAGTTGCCACAAAAGCGAATAATAAAAATATTATTGTCAAGTTCCTAAAAGAGGACGATTTGGCACCCCTCATTCCATCATATTGGGACTCACTTTTGCAATAGATTATTTGAAGTGCTTACAAGAAAATACTCTATTAACTACAAGTTAGATACACCTTATCATTCTCAGACTAGTGGCTATGTGGCAGTTTCAAATTGCCGGATCAAACAAATTTTGGATAAAACAGTGCAACACAACTGTAAAGATTGATCTCGTAAATTAATGGCATTATGGGTTTACTTTACCACTTACAAAACCAATTTAGGCATGCTCCTTATAGTTTGATTTTTGAAAAAGCATGTCATTTAGAAGTGGAGCTTGAGCATAGAACTTTATGGGCCATCAAATTCTTGAATTTTGAATTAGACTAAGTTATTAAGTAGTGAAGACTACAATTGACTGAACAAGATTAGATCAGGCGAGATGCATATGATAGTACAAAGATTTATAAAGAGAAGATGACGGTATTTCAGAACTAGTCTATTATGCATAAGTCATTAACACTAAATAAAAAAAATTTCTTACATAATTTAGGACTATATATATTTTCAAACAAATTGAGAACGAGTTATAGTGGACCGTACATTGTATGGGTGGTGGTGCACCATCATGGTGCATTCGATGAAAAGCGTAATATATTTAAAATTAATGGGTAAAAATTGAAACCGTTCCTAGAGTCTCAACCGAATGAGAACATTGAGGTCGTGACCCTTCACAACCCTCATTATGCATAAAAGCATGTCTCTCATCCTGTATAATATTTTTTATTTTTATCATAAAAAAGAAATATGCAAGAATAGGAATAGTTTTAAGTTTGTTGTGGTTTAATATAAATTTGACAGTCTTGTCAAGGGGCTAGAACAAATTTTTCATCCTCTATATAATTCTTGCACATAACCCACCTACCCCAAAGCCCTACCCTTCTTGATCTTCTCTGTCGACCTTCCAAAACTCAAATCTATGAAGTCTAGTAAATGCGCCACACCAAATTGCCTCCGCTCCCATTGGTCATTGCCAACCAGAGCTTCTTTTGCCACTAGTCTGCGGCGAACACCGCTATGTACCTGTATTTTCTTAGAAAAACCCCATATAACTTAAGGGGCTATAAGTAGTCCTCTCTTGCATTTTTCATGTGTTAAATTAGAATTATTTATTGTGTGATGAATAAGCTTTTTGTTGAGAGAAGTTTCAAGAAAATAATTGAGAAAGTTTATGTGTATTTTTTATGCAATTCACGTTGCTATGTGGTGGGAGTATCAAATTTACGAGTCGGATTCTTGTTATAAGCCGCCTTTATAGATGGATTTTATAACAGATTTTCTAAATTCGACATTTCGAATGACCATACAAATTTTACAATCAAATGTTGTTGATGTACCATTGATTACGCTTGAAAAGTATAGTTATTTTAGTATAATTTATGCAAGCATAATCTATTTTTGTTGATTAATACAAAAAATTAGTAAAAAACTATTTTTATTAATCAAATTCTCCACTATGATGTATTTCTAGTGTTTTCTAGTATTTTTGCAAGGTTTTATATGCAAGAAAATTGAAAAATTGAAGCGTATCTTAAGTATCAGCTCAAAACTGTGATTTTACAGGTCTGCCTATCGACGACTATCTATTGGCTATCAACAGCTATCGACTGTAATCCAAATCTAAGAGTAGTTGTTGATGGTTGTCGAAGGCTACGTCTGTAGTTGATTTTTTAAAGATTTTGAGAGAAAAATAGAGTTTCTTTGTAAATAGAATTATTGTTAGGCTTTTGTAAAAGGGTATAAATACCCAATGTAATTGAGAGATCATCATCATGAGATATAGAGGATAGATTATTGAGATAGAGAGTAGAGTAGAGATTCAAGATTTTAGTTTTGGTACTGTTTTATAGAAATCAATAAAAGAATTTTTTTTCTTTTTATTTATGGCTATGATAAGTATGAATGGCTAAATTCTTGCGTTGGTTCAGATTGAATAACAAACCCTATATAATTTACTGGTATATGATCTTTATACTTATTGCTTTTAATTGATTTACTTAAAGATGATATCTTTATTTCCCTATTATCTTTAAAAGAATTAAGATATGATCTTGAGTTTTTGATATTTTATTGTTTGGAAATATATTTGTTGCTTATTTTTTAATATACCATAAACTCTTATGGCACAGTATATTCTTAGACTTCGAATGTTTATTTTCATTATTCATATTGCATGCTTAAATAAACTCAAAATTCATATAATATTAGTTTGGGAAAAATTATTCAAAGTATCAAGTTTGCAACTTCGTTAGATTTTGTGTTTCAATGATATATTTTCCGGTTGTAGAACGATCACAAGATATATTCAATTGAGATAAAAAAAAAAGCATAAACATATCCAGTAAATTATTCTATGGGGGAGTTGAATCCATTTGACCAATAATTTTATTTCAAGTAAATTTAAATTCTATTTAGTTTTAGTTTTAGTTAATAAAAATCCAATCTTTATTTTCTTTAGTTCCATAATTTATTTTTACTAGTGTCAACACAATAATAAAAAAGATTATCGAGAAAATGATCTTGGGTTACTATGTACTACTTGTCGATCTCTTTCACTTGGAAATATATAATTTAGATCGTAGTCAAGTTTTTGGCATTGTTACTAGGGATCAATACTATTGAGTTCCACTTTAGAATAGACTATGGTTCCTACGTCATTAATTTTTGCGATTCTGAATTTGCATGACCAATTGAAGGAGAACTTCAAATAGTAGACTTATTCGATCGTACTCAAATCTTCATATACTTCCAATCTACCAAACACCTCGCGACATGAGCACTAATAATAATAATAAAATAAAAATAATAATAACAGATTTGGCGATAACAATACAAATAATAATACTAGTCATCATGGAGGCAATGGGAGGTTTTTATGAGATTATTTAGAGACTGATAGGACAACCTAACTTTCATGCATAGCATTTTTTTTGAATATGAGACACTTCGAGATTAAATTCGGAGTAGTTGAACTTTTGACTAAATTCCATTGAATAGATTTAGAGAGCCCATATTTGCCTTTTGAGAGTTCAAAGACGTTTGCTCTACTATTAATCTTCAAAATATTACTGCATAGCAATTTAAACTTAAACTCTTTTTTTCTCCTTTAAGGATAAAGCAAATACATGGCCACATTCTTTACGTCCCAATTCAATAAGAAAATAGGATGAGATGGAAAAAAATTCTTGAAGAAATTCTTTCCTTCACATCGAACAAATTATATGCAAAAGCAAACTCTCAACTTTCATCAGAAAGAAGATGAACCATTGTTCAAGTGTTGGGATGATTTAAAAATTTGCTACTCTAATGCCCACATCATAGTTTCGAGATATAAAGGACTGTTAGTACCTTCTATCAAGGGTTAAATGTTGCAACCAAGCAATTTGTAGAAATTATGTGCAATGGTGAATTTTTGAGCAAAGATACTGAGGAAGTATGGGATTATCTTGATTCACTTATCAAAAATTCACAAGCCTAGAAAATTGAGGATATTTCGGATAGACACCAATTAATAGAGAAATCTCATAATAGAGGTAGACTTATTAAATTGGAGAAAACCAAAGATATAGCTACATGATTAATATCTCTTACAAGGAAATTTGAAGATTTGTTTAAACAAGGAATAGAAGAAGTTCTGGAAGTTTATGCTATTTACAAATCACAAGGACACGTGACTCGCGGATGTCTAGCAGTTCTAGCATTTAAGAAAGTATTAAATAAACAAGCTAATGCCATTAATACTATTCCTCAACCAACAAACAATCCATATTCACAAACATATAATGTTGGTTGGAAGAGCCATCCAAATTTTCAATATAAGCAAAATCCTCAATAATAATTTCATCATCAAAATAAGCCACCCACTAATCTACCACAAGAATGTGTCCAACCTTCTAACAAACCTTCAATGTACCAACCATCACCAAATAGAAATTTTGAGAATAATTTCTTGTAGATATAGCAGAGAATGGATCGAATGATCCAAGCACAAAGCAGTTTATTCAGTGGCAACAAACGATCAACAGTTAGAATGCAACAATCTTCATTGATATCTAATCATAGATAAGCTACCTTAGTTTTGCGTTGCAAATAAAGGAAAAAAATAAGCTACCATCTCAACCAAAAGCCAACACTTCAGCTAAAGTCGAAGGTATAAATATTATTATTTCTTCCATTAATAATAATATGTCTGAGAAGACTGTTGCAATAAGTTTGTTAAGTAGTATAGTACTTGATGATCCCATTTCAAAAGAAAATACTAAAGAAAAATAGGGCAACGATTCAATTCAACAATCTAAAGATGATGAATTTAAAGAACCCACTTCCAAAAATTATAAGCCACCTATACTATTTTCTCAACGATTGAAAACTAACAATATTAATACATCTTATGTTGATATTTTGGAAATTTTCTAATAGGTACAGATCAACATACCTCTGTTAGAAGCAATCAAAGAAGGCTCCTCATATGCAAAATTTTTGAAGAACTTGTACACCATCAAAAGGCATTACAATGTACAGAATGAAGCATTTCTCACATAGCAGGTATGTGCATTATTCCATTCTGAAATGCCTTTTAATACAAAGATCTTGGATGTCTTACTATTTCTTGTGTGATAGATCAACATAATATAGAAAATATTTTACTAGATTTGGGGGCTAGTATAAATTTCTTACTATATTCGATTTATAAGCACCTAGGTCTAGAAATACTTAAACCTATACCAGTCACATTATAGTTAGCTGATTGGTCAGAAAGACATCCTAAGAACATTGTGGAAGATGTTTTAGTGCAAATTGAAAACTTTTATTTTCTAGTAGATTTTATAACAGTACTACACCCGTAAAGAATTCACATTTTCATATTCTCATTATCATTGGACGTGCATTTTTAGCTACAGTTAATGTATATATAAATTGCAGGAATGGTGTGGTGCATTCATTTAGAAATATGACCCTTGAGCTTAATATTTTTAATATTTACAAATAACTGAATATTGATAATGATGAATTGCAAAATATTAATTATATTGAGCAGATCCGTAAAGGAGATGTCGTATCATTATGCATGTCTGATCTTTTGGAGTTTGCATTAATAATGAACGATGATTTCCTTAATTATCTCAAATCTGAACATGCTAATGAAATTATTAAACATTTAACTGATACTCAATGTTCGAATATCATGGAATGGATCTCAAAAATGAAATTGTGTGAAGAGTTATCTCAAATTACAAAGAAATTAATACCATCTGATATCCAAGCACGGATACTTGAGCTAAAACCGCTACTTGAAGATCTCAAGTATGTATTTTTGGTAGCTACATAAACTTTTCCAATGGTCATCTCAACGCATCTTGATGAGAATCAGGAAGAGCGA
Organism: Dracaena cambodiana; assembly: GCA_036321105.1. Lineage (NCBI taxonomy): Eukaryota > Viridiplantae > Streptophyta > Magnoliopsida > Asparagales > Asparagaceae > Dracaena > Dracaena cambodiana. The sequence goes on from JAYEPQ010000007.1 coordinate 38,866,043, forward strand.
CTACTGATGACATTGCGAAAGTATAAGGGGCTCTTAGATAGAATATGGCGGACATTAAAGGTGTGAACCTCCTTTCTTTGTACACATCACATCATTTTGGAAGATGGAGTCCAGCCTATTAGGCAAATATAATGAAGGCTTAAACTTACCATGAAGAAAGTTGTTAATGCCAAAGTATTGAAACTTTTGATGCTAGCATCATCTATCCAATTACAACAACAACAAACAACAACAACAACTAAGCCTTTTATCCCAAGTATTTGGGGTAGGCTACATGAACCAAAAAAAGAATCACGCCGGATCGATCACTTTGATATTCCTTCTCCATTCATTTCTATCAAGTAATATCTCCTTATTTAAACCTCTAGACTCCATATCTTCGCATATCACCTCCATCCATGTTTTGTTCGGTCTTTCCTTCGTTCTTTTAACTTGTCCTACATTGATAAACTCTCCTCTTTGAACTGGTGCACTTGTAAGCCTACGTTACATATGACCAAACTATCGTAAGCGATTTTCTTGCATCTTCTCATCGATAGAAGCTACACCTACTTTAGCACGAATATCTTCATTTCTCACTTTATCTCTCCTAGTGTTGCCGCACATCCAACGGAGCATGCGCATCTCTACTACACTTATCTTCTGTGAATAACGTTTCTTTATAGACCAACATTCCGTGTCATATAATAAAGTTGGCCTAATAGCAGTCCTATAAAACTTTCCTTTCAATCTTAACAGAATGTTACGGTCGCATAAAACTCCCGTTGCCCTCCTCCATTTCAACCAGCCAGCTTGTATCCTATGGTTAACATCATTATCGATCTCTCCATCATTCTGAATAATAGAACCCAAATATCTAAACTGCTCATTTGTATCTCTTACCTATCCAGTTTTACATCATTATAGTCTATAGTCCGGCATTTACTAAATTTACACTCCATATACTGTGTTTTAGACCTACTCAATTTAAAAACTCTAGATTCTAATGTATGCCTCCATAACTCTAACTTGGTATTTACCCCTTCTCTTGTTTCATCAACTAAGATAATATCATTAGCAAATAGCATACACCAAGGTATCTCATCCTGAATGACTTTAGTAAGCTCATCTATCACTATAGCAAATAAGAATGGACTCAATGCAGATCCTTAATGTAATCTAATTGTAATAGAAAAATCACTTGTTGAACCACCACATGTTCAGGCATTGGCCACTACTCCATTATACATGTCCTTAATTATATTGATATACTTGATGGAACTCTTTTCTTCATCAGTGTCCACCAAAGTATCTCTCGTAGAACTTTATCATAGGTTTTTTTTAAGTCAATAAACACCATATGCAAATCTCTATTTCTCTCTAGGAATCGCTCTATAAGTTGACGAAGTAAATGAATAGTTTCTGTCGTCGATCGCCCCGACATAAATCCAAACTGGTTCTCCGATATTTTAACAGTTTGTCGCAATCTATATTCAATTACCTTTTTCCAAAGCTTCATAGTGTGACACATGAGTTTTATTCCCTGATAGTTAGAACAACTCTGAATGTCGCCCTTATTCTTATACAGAGGTATTAGGGTACTCTTCCTCCATTTATTTGGCATTTTCTTAGTTTGCCAAATCTTTTTAAAAAGATCTGGTAGCCACCTCACATCAATCCCTCCTAAATATCTCCATACCTCTATAGGAATCTCACCTGGACAAGCAGTTTTTCTTGATTTCATCCTCTTCAAAGCCTCTTTTACTTCAAACTCTTTGATTCTGCGCATAAAACTACAATTCATATCCTCACATTGAATAGTAAGATCTCCCAAATCTTGAGTAAAACTACCATTATATAATCTATCAAAATAATTTTTCCATCTTTCTTTAATCTCTTCGTTTCAAACTAGAACTGTCTGATTCTCATTTTTAATACACTTTACAGTACATAAGTTTTTAGACTTTCTCTCTCTTATTCGAGCAATTCTATATATATCTTTTTGCCTCTTTATTATCTAACTTCTCGTACACTTGTTTATATAATTTAGTTTTTGCATCCAGAACAGCTTTCTTAGCCTCCTTATTTGCTAGTTTATACTTCTCAAAACTTATTCTATTATTATTATTATTATTATTCAAATCTCTATAAAGGTCTCGCTTGATCTTAATAATATTTTTTACCTCTTCATTCCACCATGATGTATCCTTACATGGTGGAGCACCGCCCCTTGACTCACCGAATATATGTTTAGCTATCCTTTTAATACAGCTAGCCATTTTGTTCTATGTTACATTAGGATCATCATGATCTCTCCAATCTGCTTCTTGTACTAATCTATCTACAAAAACTTTTTGATTACCTTCTAATCGCTACCACTTAATTTTAGGATCTAATTTACACTTAATTTTTCTAAGTTTCTGTCTAATCTGAATATCTAAAACTAAAAGACTATATTGGGTAACTACACTCTCACCTGGCACTACCTTTTAGCTCTATCTACCCTCCTAATTAAAATGAAATCTATTTGGCTTGCATTTGATCCACTTTTAAAAGTAACTAAGTGAGAAACTCTCTTTTTAAACCAAGTATTCGTTAAAATTAAATAATAAGACAAAGCAAAATCTAGAATTGAGTTACCTGCTTTATTTCTTTCTCCAAAATCAAATCCTCTATTTACACTATCAAACCCATTACGACTAGTTCCTACATGCCCATTGAGATCACCACCAATAAATAGTTTTTCTCTAGCAGGTATTTCTTATACTATCTCACTTAGATCATCCTAAAATTGATATTTACTGAATTCATCAAGTCCTACTTGTGGTGCATAGGCACTAATGACATTAAAAATCTCTCCATCTAAAATAACTTTAACTAATAAAATTATATTACCCTTCCTCCTAACCTCCACTACATCCCCAAGTAATTGCTTATCTATGATCACACCTACCCCATTACGATTTCTATTTCTACCCGTATACCAAAGTTTATAACCCTAAGGCTCTATGACTTTAGCTTTCTCACTTACCCACTTAGTCTCCTACATGCACAAAATATTAACCCTCTTTCTAATCATAGTATCAACTAACTCTATTAATCTACCTGTAAGAGAACCTATATTCAATGATGCCAACCGAAATTTATGTTTATGAGCTAACTTCTTTACCCCCACCCACTCATTAAGATGTGGGAACCCTCTTATATTTGACACCACATCCGGGCGCTAATGTGGCGCGTCGCTTCTGGGCGACGACCTAACAACTCTCACACATTTTTCACTACACCCGGTCTCCGATGTAGCTTGTCGCTCAGAAAGGAATGCCCCAACAAAATTCATATTTTGGCTCATTTCATAATATGTGATAATATTTTACGGTGGCTGTCACTGGCCTACCACGACCCTCCTCCTTTATCCTGACTTCGGACAGACAGTGCATAGCATCATCTATCCAATTGTTTTATGTTGAGGGCACATTGCATCATCTATCCAATTGTTAATCGTAAACAGGCAAGTCCAACCCAAGTTGTTCCCAAAAAAGTGGGGTAACAGTCATTAAAAATGAGGATAAAAAGATGATACACATTCGTACGACTACGAGTTGACATATGTGCATTGATTACAGAAGATTGATTCAAGTAACATGCAAAGATCACTTTCTGTTATCATTTCTTGACCAACTACTTGAACTAGTTGCTGGACATGAATTTTATTATTTTTTTGATTGTTATTCTGGCTATTATCAGATTGAAATTGCTTTAGAGGATCAAGAAAAGATAATATTTACTTGTTCCTTTGGTACTTTTGTATTTAGAATAATGGTTTTCAGATTATGCAATGTGCCCTCAACATTTCAAAAGTGTATGATAAGTATTTTAGTGATATGGTTGAAACTATCTGGAGGTATTTATGGATGATTTCTCTATATTTTGAAATAATTTTGAATCTTATTTGACTAATTTAGAATCTATACTTGAAAGATGTCAACAGAATAATATACTCCTAAACTAGAAAAATACCACTTCATGGTCACAAAAGGTATTATAGTAGGCCCTATAGTTTCATCTAAAGGGATGGAAGTTGATATGGCTAAGGTTGAGTCTATTTCCAAAATGTACCAATACCTAAAATCATGATAGATATATTCGTTCTTAGAATATGCATGATTTTATAGAAGGTTTATAAAGGATTTTAGTACTATTGCTAGACCCCTTTCTCACCTTCTTACTCAGGATGTGCAGTTTGAGTAGACATAGACATGCCAAATAGTTTTCAAAATCCTCAAGTAGATGCTCATCGCAGCACCAATGATGCAACCTCCGGATTGGTTACTTCCATTCGAGATTATGTGTGACGATAGCAATTATGCAATTGGAGAATTATTAGGGCAATGAACAGATAAAAAGCCCTTGTGGTCTACTATGCTAGTAAAACTCTCAACAATGCTCAGACAAATTATACAACAATAGTGAAAAAGTTTCTAGCTGTAGTTTTTGCTCTTGATAAATTTTGTTCATATATTTTAGCCTCATATGTATTTGTTTTTACAGATTATTTGGTGCTCAAATATCTTTTGTCAAATAAATATGCAAATCCACAACTAATCAGATAGATACTGCTGCTCCAAAAATTTAGTTTTGAAATTAAAGACAAAAAGGAGTAGAAAACATAGTTACTGACCACCTCTCTCGACTGACTTTTGATAACGATAAGCTACCAATTAGGGACTTATTTCCTGTTGAGCAGTTATGTTCAATAAGAACAACTTCCTGATATGCTGATATTATCAATTTTCTTATCGCAGGTGAAATGTCGAATCATTGGAATTCACAAGACAAGTGACGATTCTTACACGAGATACGCCATTTCTTTTTCGTCGACCCTTATCTATTTAAATATTTCTCAGATCTAATCATTAGGCATTGTGTGACTATCATACAGAGTATGATAGTGATGTGATTCAAAGTATAATTGCTTTCTATCATATAGAAGCATGTGGGGCCACTTTTCATCTAAAAAGACAGTAGCCAAAATACTCCAAGCGGTATTCATTGGCTACTATGTGTAAAGACACATATAAATTTTATAAATAATGCGAATAATGTCAGAAAATAAGAGTATTAACCAGGAAGAGTGATATGCCTGTAACACCCATACTTACAATTGAGATATTTGATTGTTGGAGTACTAATTTTATGGGACCGTTTCTTATTTCTAACGAGTATGTTTATATCTTCGTAACAGTTGCTTATGTCTCTAAATGGGTAGAAGCTGCAGCATGTAGAAACAATGATCAACAAACCATTAACAAATTTCTAAAGGAACATATATTATATATATTTGGAGTTCCTAAAGCCATAATATGTGATAGGGGATCTCAATTTCTGCAATAAAACCTTTGAAAAATTGATGAAGATGAAGAAATATCATATCACATACAAGATTTCTACACCTTTTCATCCACAGTCGAATGGATGAGTCGAATTGGCCAGTAGGGAAACTAAGCAAATTCTAAAGAAAATGCTTAATCCGTCTTACAAAGATTAGTCATTTAGACTAATCAACGCTTTATGGGCTTACCATACTGCACATAAAACACCCTTAGGCATGTCTCCATATAGAATAATCTATGAAAAATCTTGTTATTTGCCTATAGGGATAAAGCACAAGGCGTATTGGGCAATCAAATTAGTTAATTTATATCTTAATTCAGCTAGCCCACTATGAAAATGACAAATAAATAAATTGGAAGAGATAAGTCGTAATGCATATGACAATTCACGCATTTCGAAGGAGAAAATGAGAAATGACATGATCACTATATCACATGTCGTGTTTTTCATCCTTCCAATAAAGTTCTTTTATATGATTCATGCCTTTATGTATTTCCAGGAATATTGCTTTCACGATGGGCTAGACCGTTCATAGTTAAAACTGTGTATTTGTATGGCACAAACGATGTTGAAAATCCTTAAAATGGCCATACATTTAAAGTTAATGGAAAATAGTTGAGGCATTACTTGGAATTTCCAAGCACACAGAGGAATCTCATGGTCTTGTGGATCCTCCGAAATCTCATTGATTATGAGCTAAACAGAGATAGTGTATATTATTGTATATTGCGTATTAATAATTTTGTTTTGCAGTTGATACGTCATGAGTACCACATCGAGGCAATTTCTAAGCACTCACTCTTAAATTCTAGTTGTTCTTGATTAATTAAATAGAAATATCAATTCATTGAGAACAATGTGCATTTTATGTTGGGGGATTGCATATAAAGATAATTTAGTTTTGATGCCCATAATGTTTTCAATGGTTTGTTCAATTTTTTGTTTTAGAATTAGAAATAATTTTTAGTTTTAGTTATTAACTTTAGAATTAGGAACTAACTTTTAATTTAGAAGTCATTTTAGAATTAGGAATTAACAATTAGATTTTAGGAATAACATTAGTGTAGGTACTAGCATTTACAAAAAAATAAAAATAAAAAATTTGGCTTGACGCAGCTCTCAACCAAGAGTGGCTGTCGAAGCTGCTATCGACAGCCACAGACTATAGAGCAAAATTTACTCCGTCTAAGAGTGACTGTCAAAACCGCTGTCGAAGTAGCTGTCGACAGAGAGTCTCACTTATAAATTGATCATTGAGTTTCTTTTTCTCCACAACCAAACCCTTGCCTCCTTTCCATAGCAACCTCGAGCGAAAATCTATCCTTTCAAAGGCTAAAACCTAATCCCGCGCAATTTATTTCAAAATTTCAAAGATCGCTAAGCAAGTAAGTTTTACTTTGTTTTGATTTTTCTTTGGATTGTTCTTCATAAAAACTATATTTTAGTTTCAAAAACCTAGATCTACGATTTATATGAACAAATTTGAATAGATTGAAGATAGATCATTATTTCTTAGTAGGTTTGGAGTATTTTAGCAAACTTTTATGTATTTTTGATGAATGTCATGTAATAATTTATTTAAAATCTAAACCAAATGCCAATTCAATCTTTTAGCATAAAAATTAGTGGGTTTCTTGAATAAATATCATATATCAAATTCATGCATTAAGAGTGAAATTAAAGCAAAAGTTTGATATATATTTGGAAGAGGAATTGACAATTATAAAATTAAAAAAGAGAGGGGGAAAAGAAAATAAATTAAACAAAATAAAGATAGAATAAAGAACTATATAACTTGTGTGTTAAATTCATAATTTTGAGAAAAAAATAATATGTTAAGATATATTTTTGTGATTACTTTCTAAGATAGGACAAAGCAAGCAAACTGTTTCTAAGAGATAAAGAGCAGACTCTTCAAGCTCATCTCCTCCACAGAGATACAGAACTACAAAGGTTAATAAAAACTATTGGAGAAGTATGAGAAATTCAAGCTCTTGCTCAAATGAGCGGTTGATTACTTGAAGATACACAAGAATCTTGCACTCAGAGTACAAACGTAGGCTGCAAGATTAGAAGCATACACAATGCACAGACACACGCCTGCATGCAAAGAAATCATGTGTGAATTTTATGCTCATCAAGATCAATATGCATACTCAACAGTAAAGGGCAAGAAAGTGTCATTCACAAGAGATAGATCTTAAGAGTCATATCCCTGTACCCAATCAGCCTAAAAAACACCCATCATTTGTTTTTAGAGTGAATGAAATACCAAATGGCTCCCGCTGATTCCAAGAGCTCTGCACAAACCTCAACAATGTTGCTTTCAATGAGAGTTTCCTGAAAGTGGGCTATCTAAGGTAGGAGTACATTTTGCTAAGCTTATTTATCAAATATAATATCTTACCGTCATCTATAACAACAGAATTATATTCAAGGCACGTGGTGTTATTAAATATGATTCTGGAAAAGTGCCTATTTGATATTGCCTCCATCATACACTTCGTAATAATTCAATGCATGGGACAAGTCCATAAGTATATCCAACACTAAGATTGGCATAGCCAAATCTAGTAGTGTCTTCTCTAAAATCGATTCGCTTGAATAATGGGATCGATCTGTCAGCAACTGACACAATTGCCCAGCTAATGCAACCATTTACAGAGATGACCATTCAAAGAAGCATGAGTGCTCAATACGCATAGTAGGAGCAGCTGGTACAATAAAAGCAACATCAAGGTGTTGCCCCTCTAGCTGGCCCTAGCAAGTAATAGTAAAAACAAGGAGGTACAATAGCTGTGGCAGTCCAACCAAAAGATATTACACTCCAAACTCTGAATGAGTCAATCATAAGAATGACTAACACATTCAATAAAAGGTTGCACATCATCGAGACTCAATAAGTCCGAACCGAGTATCATCAACAATATCAATATCGGCTTCTCATAAAGTATGCAGACGAATGGCTGGTGAGGATGCCCCCATTTCTCCCAATGAAGATGAAGAGACGAGCTAGGGAACTATATGGTTCCACTGGTGTCAAAGATGTGAGTGGCAAAGAGGCAATTATTAGCAGCATCATTGATATTGACTACTTAGGGGAGTGAGCTTTCTATACAAATGTCAAAACCAGGTGTTTTCTACCTAAACCTCTTGCATCATTTTTTTTAGTGCATTGTTTGCATAGTTATATTCTTGATACACCATGGACACTGTATAATTGAAGTTGGGGGATATGATAGATGCACTATACTTTACGTATCATAGATAGCATAACTAAGTATTTAACCTATCTTTAAAAAAAATTCAAAATTTTTCATTTCTTTGAAGTATAAAGTATGATTAGAAGTATTTTACATTGTATATTTATGAGATTGATATCTTAATATTGATACTTATATAATAGTAGTTTTTATGTAATCTTAATTGATATTTTAAATCTGACAATAAGATATATGGATACCTAATGTGCTCTAAATACTTACACAATGATTTCTAAAAAATTGATAGCAAAGAGAAAACTTAAAAGGAAGGCCTATCATATATATATATATATATATATATATATATATATAAGAAGTAAGCCTAGTATTAAGGCAATATACTTCAAAAAAGAATAAAACATATAATATACATATTTATATTTATATTTATAAAATAAATAAGAGAAAATAAGTGTTAAGTAGTTGGGTTCGTACACCTTAGTAAGTGTGCTTATTCACATGAACGATACTTATGCACTTTTATTATGAATATGAGCTAAGTAATTAGGCATTTATGCCTCGGTAAATATGGATGTTCACATGAAAGGCAAGTGTTTAGAAAAAACAGAGAAAGTATGTGTGTGTATGTGTATACACACACACACACTTATATATATATATATATATATATATATATATATATATATATATATATATATATATATATATATATATATATATATATATATATATATATATATATATATATATATATATATATATATATATATATATATATATATGTATGTATGTATGTATATGTATGTATGTATGTATGTATATGTATATTTATATATGTATGTATATATATGTATGTGTGTGTGTGTGTATGTTTGTGATGTGTGTGTATGTATGTATATATATATATATATATATATATATATATATATATATATATATATATATGAAAAGGGTTTCTTTAAATTTGATTGGAGTTTGAAACTTGACAAGTATTATATACACAATCATAAGAGTGCATGGGAGAGGATAATACAAAGTAAAATTATATTTTCGATATGATTTATTAAGATTATAAGTAATACATAAAGGTATTAGATTGTAAGTGATTTATTAATATTGACATCTTTATAAATATTTTTGTATGTATCTCTAATTGAGCTTGGTATGAAAAAGAAATGAAAAGTTAAAATAAGTAGTTAATAATAACATACTAATTTTTTTTTTCTTTTTCTTTATTTTACCCTCATCCTTATTTTTCATTTATTTATTTTTTTTAACCCGACATTACTAGATGTTTGTAGGTAACATCACTGGAAACTCTCACGTGGCAACACTCATACACTAGGGTAACCTAGGAGCTTGAGGGCTTGTTGCGCGTGCAAAGTGCAATTGTGATTCCTATGAAAGTGAATTAGAATTTATTTTCGTTTTAGTTAGGTTTTTAGTTTATTTTTCTTAATTTGATAATTTTGCGAGGGACTAGTAAAACTCAAGGTGGGGCTGAAAAGTGTAGTTATTTTAGTTTATTTCATGCAAGTGTAATACAATTTTAATGATTAATACAAGAAATTAGTTAAAATTTATTTTTATTAATCAAATTTCCACTATGATGTTTTTCTAGTGTTTTTTCAGGATTTTATATGCAAGAAAATTGAAGAGTTGAAACGTATCTTAAATATCAGTTTTGAATAGTGATTTTATAGGTGTGGCTGTCGATGACTATCTGTTGGCTGTCGACGGCCATCGACTGTAATCCAAACCCAAGAACAGCTGTCGATGGCACTGTTGAAGGTTGCATCTGCAGTTGATATTTTTGAGATATTTGATAGAAAAATAGAATTTTCTTATAAATAGAATTCTTGTTATAGTTTTGTAAAAAGATATAAATATCTAATGTAATTGAGAGATCATCATCATGTGATATAGAAGATAGAGTATTGAGATAGAAAGCAGAAAAGAGATTCAAGATTTTAGTTTTTGTACACTTTCATAGAAATCAATAAAAAAAAAGTTTTTTTTATTCATAATTATGATGAGTATGAATGGCTAAATTTTTGCGTTGGCTCAGATGAGATAGCAAACCCTAGGTTTTTTACTAATATATGATCTCTATGCTTATTGTTTTTAATTGATTTATATAAAGTTGATATATTTGATTTCCTATGATCTTTGAAAAGATTAAGATATGTTTTTGAGTCTTTGATGTTTTATTTTTTTGACGATATATTCGTTACTTAGTTTTTGATATACCGTAGACTCTTTAGATATAATATATGCTTAGACTTTGAATGTTTATTTTTATTATTCATATTGCATGCTTAGATAAACTTAAAATTCATATAGGATTAATTTGGGAAAAATTATTCAAAGGGCTAAGTTTGCAACTTTGTTAGATTTTTGCTTCAATGTTATATTTTCTGATTGTAGAAAGATCACGTGATCTATGCAACTGAAATAAAAAAATATAAACATATCCAACAAATTATTCTATGGGGAGTTAAATCTATTTGACCAAAAATTTTATTTCAAATAAATTTTAATCCTCTTTGCTTTAGTTTTAATTAATAAAAATTCAATCTTTATTTTCTTTTGTTCCATAATTTATTTTTATTAGTGTCAATATGATAATCAAAATGTTTCTCAAGAGAATGATCTTGAGTTACTATCCTTGTACTACTTGTTGTACTACTTGTCGATCTCTTACACTTGAAAGTATATGATTTAAATCGAAGTCAACCATTCACATAAATGTTACGACCATCTCCATTATTATTGGAATTATCGACGACTATGGAAATTAAATTCTCAAAGCTATTGAGGAATACATTACGATGGGGGTTCCAATTGCACGATCACAAGCGATCCTGGAATCAGTGGCACAACTATTTATCATAAGGTTTATGCCATGTGTCATTGGATCCATTACAATATGATCTATGCCTCTTGCACATCTTCTTTCTACGCCACTTCCTTGCACATTGTTGACTACATGATGACTGAGGACTCAAAATTTTGCATATGCACCTAATCATTAGGAATGATTATAGACACCAAGGTATAGTCTAGGACTACCTTACCTCTACCATGTTTAGTTATACAGATTTATCGCACAATTATATCTGAGCCCAAATTTGCGAAATATGAGGGAACATGTATTTTACTTCAGAGCGAGTGGCCCTCCATGTCCTATAATGCTACTGTTATAAAAGATTGGATATTGAAAACCACAGATGAAAAGTAAGTGCCTCCGATCCAATGAAAGAAGACGATGATGTCTTATTCGACCAAGACCTTGCATATACACTTGATTACTTAGATATGATATGGAAGGGCTTAGGAAAAGTCTCGCGTCACCTAAAAAAGAACGAGCATAGGAAAAGATCGAGTTCACGCATTCATAGATGGCATTCGAATATGGGCTAGCGACAGAGGGATCACCACCACTGGTTCATGTATAAGGGCATACACGAGTTTAAGTGTGTGAGAAGTTTTGCATTTTATTTTAGAGTTTTTATTTTCCCTTTTTTAGTTTTATTTTATTTCTATTTTCCAGGGATTATCTTTTTTAGATTTCATGATTTTTTTTATTTTTTTGCTTTGGCTAGTTTTTAGGTCTTTCTATTTATTTTTTTGTATAAAAAAGATTCTCTTTTTATTAAAAAATATTTTCTACAAAAATCAATCTAATTACAAATGATAAAGTAATTTTAGATTTGGTATTTCATAGGAAAGTATAATGGATAATACAATTGAAGTTTTATGAGAAAATCAAAATCTAAAAAATAATTAACATTAATTATGATTTTTTAGGCAATTATACATTTATTTATTAACTTCATAGTGGTTGATTAGTTTAAAAATAAAAACAATAATAATTAAGTAATCTTTTCTCCCTAAAAAAATATAAAATAAAACAAAAAAAGAATAGAGAATAAAGAATAAAGAAGACTAGTATTAAGGCAATGATTCTTTATAAATAAAAAAAATTTATAATACTAAGTAGTTGGATACGTATGCCTCACGAAGTATATATATTCATGCAAACGATATTTTAAAGAATAGTGTACGATCCAAATAATCAGATATTTGCATCTAGGTAAGCATGGATATTCAAATTAAAGGTAAGATATGGACATATAAAAGGAGAGAAAAATTTTCGAGAAAAAGATGACAAAAGAGTTGGAGTTTGAGTCCAAACCGAAATAAATATCACACATGAACATTGATGTGTAGGAACCAAGAGTTATTAATTAGTGGGTAATGAACAGTAGGATTTTATAATTTTTTATTCAAATAACAAGTGTATTTGATAGGAAAGTTGGATTAAAAATTGATAATCTAGATGCACTTTTGAATTTATGCATTAGAGAGATTACATGCAGAAAATCAAAAACGATTTTTTTGTATATATTTGTTATGTTAGTTTTAGGATTTTCCATTTTTATTGATTTTTTAATTATATTTATTTTCTTTTTATTTATTTCTTAATTCTTTTCTTCTTGAATTTTGTGGATACGTTCACTACAAATCCTCATGAGGTACCACTCATCCACTAAAGTAATACAGAGGTTTAATGGTTTGTTACATGTGCTAAGTACAATTGCAATTCCTATGAGAGTAACTTATGATTTTTATTTTCTTTTTCGATTTAGGTTTTGCTCGAAAACTAGCAAAAGATAGGTGTGGGGTGTGATGACTATTATATTTTCCCACATTTTATTTTTTTATATAAATAATATTATTTTGGTATTTTTAGTTTTTTTCAGGCTAGATACAATTGTAGTAAGGAATTCATTGATTTTGCCAAAGAAACTGGGTCAAGAAATTCGTAGCCCAACCATCGGTTCCTTACCTCTTTTGTTTTTGTAGCATCTAGGGTTCTGCTTTCGTAGGGTTAGTATCTGGTTTGGATTGCATCCCTACCGTAAACTAGGGCGTCGGGGGAGGTTGAATAGTATGACGAATCGGATGACGGAACTGACACAACTTTTTCTTTGTCATGCATACGAATACGTCGTTCGACGAATAGGTTGTTTTCATTAATAGTCTGACGTCATATGTCCAGAAGGAGCTGTCCTAGTCCTTTCCGTACAAATCGACATAGGCTTTTTGCTTGGCAAGGCTATGCTCTACCATTAAGCTATTTCCGCCAGCTACGGTAGTGGCGAAGCACTACTGAGGAATTCACGTATCACTTGATATTGACGACTTTGAGTTAAAAAGAAGAAGATCCAATAGTTAGTGAGTTCAGAGCAAATGATCAAGTATCAGATTATGAAAAAATGAAGTCTAGAGCCTAATGATCCATTACCAGAATGATCAAGTCCAGAAATAATTAATTTGCTGCTACTTAGTGACTAGTACTATTGGATAGTGGCTAAAAGAGAGAAATATCTACTCAAACTTCAGTTCCAGAATTCTAGGTGAAATTGGGATCAATACACATGCATTCATCGCTCTACCTAGCAGTTAAAGCTGCTACTTGGTGGCAAGGAACATAAGTCAGCAGCTGAGATCTTTTCTAATGAGTTTGTGTTATTTTTAGAATTTTTCCAGGCTAACTAGACTAGGGCTTGTAATTCATGTCTATAAATACCATGTAATCTTTTTGGAAGTATAATATGTTTTGTTATTAAATTAATAACGAGATCTTGCTTGCTGAGATGATGGCTGCCATACCTGATCTTTGTAGTGCTAGATTTCTTCTTCCCAATTAATCTTCGATGTTAGTTAATTAGTTTTATAGTTTTAGTAGATAGTTTTTATAGGTTTCTTAGATAATATTAGTTTCATTGTATTTTAATTAATAAAAATCTGATTTTGTGTGATGCACAACATGAGTATTTTTATGAGCTCTAGGATATAGATGAAACTAGAAAATTGAAATTAATATGAAATTGATCTTTTTTCTTGCAAATTATTTATGTGATTATTTAGTATTTGAAAGTTAAACTAATGAACTTGGAAATATAGTTTTGATAGGTTATTCTTTAAATAATTTTGATAGCCTATACTCAATGCAGATTTGGAGTTAATATTCTTTCTTAATATAACTATTAAAATAAATGATATAATTGTTGGGTTTGTACCTGTAACGCCCCCGTTTTTCAGCTGCTTCCCAAAACGGAGGACGTTACTTATTACTTACACTAGACAACCCAACAGTCACAGGATTTTAGAATAACCGTAACTACTGCCACAATCAGATTAATAAATAACATGTCTGAAACTTGAAATGATTTCATTTATACAAAGAGTTTATTACATAACATGACATACTGCTTTAAATATGAACACAAAAGAGTCAAAGAGAAAAGCAGTGCCCAGACAAAAGGAAATATAAATAAAATATACAAAAGTTCTCCAGGGGTACTTCGATTTCCTATTGTCACTCGATCTGTCCAATGAAGTACGGATCTTCAATTGGGGCTTGATCCCCTTCTTCACATTCCAAATCTGGGTTCAAAACCCATGGGATTAAACCCGGTAAGTAATACATTTAAAAAGAGAAATTGTGTACTATCATAGTACAGGAATATCAGTGTGCATGAGCATGTTTATGTCAGTGTCGTTTGTGTGCATATAAATTAACATGAAGATAACATATAAATTAACATGAAGGAAACATATAAATTAACATGAAGGCAACATATAAATTAATATGAAAGGCAAGCATAAATAAATGCATAAATAAATAAACATGACAATATCTACTCTATCTATTTAATCATATATTCTATTGGTCTCAGTCATCGTCCAATTTAATTATACAAACTGTATTAATGGATAAGATAGCGCTATTCTCTATTGTCGTATAAGTGCCCATGCATACACGGGACCCGACCCCAATACTCATGGCGCTGAACCATGACATGCCGCTAGGCACTACAATCAAGTTCCGTACTGTATTACAGTAACGGACATACCACTCTGGGTAAATATCAATTGGTGATCCAGTAATCATCCAAGCCGCTGCAGTAAAAGAATCCTGGCCCTAACAATACAATCAATTCTTATACGGCAAGGCTCTTATCCATCATATAGTTTCTTCCATTCCCATGTTCATAATGAATTATGCACATGAAATTTTATAACCCTTCTTTAATTGATTTTCAATTCATGATAACATACTTGCATTTTCATGGCTGTACATGACATGTAGTATCATAACACATGATTCGTAATATTAAAACACATGACTTGTAATATCAAAGCACATGACATATAAAACACATGACTTGTAATATCAAAGCACATGACATATAAAACACATGACTTGTAATATCAAAGCACATGACATGTAACATGATAGATATTAGTGCACAATTGTAGCACAATACATATCATCAAAATCATTACAATAATCTGGTTTGACAGCAACAAACTCATTAAAGTGCTTAGATTGTATGCAATGCCGGAAAGAAAGTAGCACACGAAGATCAAATAAAGTTATTCTATTTGATATAGCTGATATCATGAACTTCCCCTAGCTGTTCAATGATATTTACCAAAACAAAATTGGTGTCAACTCTACATGCTCAAAACAATAGAATTGTTACTGGATTGTTGCATAATGACGGTAATATACAAGTTTGCAATGATGGAAAGTGTGGGTACTTTATTTGGTTACTCATTTCAGTCCTTTCTTCTTTTCTGGAGAAACTGAGTGGGAGAGGTGCAAAACGATAATTTTTGTGTCATTTTACATCTGGCCTCCCTTATTTTCTATATTGGAAAGATAGAGGTGCAAAACTCATTTGAGTACCTATAGCATTACTCCGGTTCGTATGCCATAGCAATGCCTTGATAATGGAAGATCATGCAATTTACTTAATCACACACCAAACACACATTACATTTTTTTTTCTGTTTTCTTTTTTTTACTGGGCTGGGCTGGCCGGACCAGCTGTTTCTATTTTTATTTTTATTTTTTTTTCTTCTGGCCCAAGTTATCCAAGCCCACTTCTTTTCTTTTTTTCTTTTTTTTTTACTGGGCTGGGCCAGGCCCAGTCCCCTATTTTAATATTTTCTTTTTCTCTTCTTTTTTTTTTCCTTCTAGGCTGGCCCATGATTTCTCCCTCTGTTTCCTTTATTTTCTTTTTATCTTTTCATATACTTCGGCCCATGGTCTCTCTCTATATTTCTTTTTCTTTTTATTTTCCGGGCCAAACGCAAAATTGTTATTATTATTATTATTATTACTTTTTTTTTTTGCTTTTATTTTTCTCAACAACGCCCACTTCCTTGACACCTAAGTTCCCTGCCTGCCACCCTCTTCATAATCACGACAGCACAGCACTAATTCACGTTTCGTTTATTTTAATTAATTAATTTATTTATTTAATAATTTTGATTTCGTGTAACATTCTCCAAATACCACCAAATTTATGTAGGACGTAGTGTTCGACGAGGGGAACACTATAAAATTATCCGTTTGTTGTTTCGATGTCCGGAATAAATAAACCGAAATTTCGAAGTAATTAGAAGGATAATTTTAATATTATTAAATTAGCAATTTTAGGAGCATTTTTCGGTCTCGTAAGAAAAATCTCAAAAAATCCTAAATATTACAAAACTAATAATCGCGAAGACCGAATGTCATTTGGGTTTGTGGATTTAAAGTTATGTTAATCGAAAGTTATTTAGGTGTCTAAAATTGACTTCGGTGGACTTATTCAGCACGACTGGTCTCAAGAGAGCAATACAGGTAGCTCGAATTTTGGGGTATTACATCCTACCCACCTAATAAAAAATTTCGTCTTCGAAATTTCAAATTAGAAGACGTGCTTGTATTCACGGGTACCTACTGATATAAAAATAAATTCAATTGACATTCCTGATCATGGGAAAAGGTATAGGTACTTTGTCCTGATGTCCATTTCAAGCTCCCAAGTTGAATCTCTTGGCGATTGTGTGTCCCAGGAAACAAGAACCAATGGTATCACTTTATTCTTAAGGACCTTCTCCCGTCGGTCAATAATTGCTATGGGATGCTTCTCATACTTTAGATTTGATTTCAAATTTACCTCGGACAGATCCACTACTTTGTGCTCTTCACCCAAATATTTCCTCAGTTGTGATACATAGAACACATCATGAACAGTTTCTATCTCTACTAGTAATGATAATCGGTAGGCAAGACTTCCAATTCTCTTCACGATCTCAAATGGCCCGATGTATCTTGGACTGAGCTTTCCTTTCTTCCCAAATCTAATCACACCCTTCATCAGAGATATTTTAATAAATACTTTATCTCCTACTTCAAACTCCAGTGGTTTTCTACGTTGATCTGCCCATTTCTTTTGTCTGTCTTGAGCCGCCTTCATGTGTTCTCTGATAACCTTCACTTGCTCTGTTACTTGAGTAATCAACTCTGGCCCCAAAATACTTCGTTCTCCAACCTCGTCCCAACATAATGGAGATCTGCATTTTCGCCCATACAAGGCTTCAAATGGTGCCATTTTGATACTCTCATGATATCTATTATTATAAGAAAATTCCACCATATACAAATAGTCTTCTCAAGATCCACCAAAATCCAACACGCATGCCCTAAGCATATGTTCAAGTACTTGGATAGTCCGTTCTGATTTACCATCTGTTTGTGGATGGTAAGCTGAAGATAAATCCAAATGTATTCCCAGACTATCCATTAATTTCTCCCAATAGTGTGATCTGAACCTTGAATCACGATCTGACACAATCCTGGTTGGGACTCCATGCAATCTCACTATTTCTTGCATAAATCTTCTGGCTAATATTTCTGTTGATTGACCAACTCTAAATGGAATGAAATGAGCCGATTTAGTCAGTCGGTCCACAATTACCTAAATTGCATTATTGCCCTTGGTGCCCTTAGGTAAGCCGGTAACAAAGTCTATCGATATTTGTTCCCACTTTCACTCCGGTATTGCTAATGGTTGGAGCAATCCAGCTGTCCTTTGATGTTCAGCCTTCACTTGCTGGAAAGTAGAACATCTAGATACATATCTGGCAATCTCTTTCTTCATGCCTGGCCACCAGAAATACTTTTTCATATTCTTTTACATCTTATTGCTCCCAGGATGAATAGAATATGTTGATCTATGAGCTTCCTGTAAAACTCTATCTCTTACTTTTTCCTTTAGCACCCATAATCTTTTCTTGAATCTAATAGCTCCATCTGAGTACATTTTCATTTCTGGTCTCTTATCTGCTTCCATTTTGTTCTTTAGTTTCTGAAAATCTTCATCTCCAACTTGAGTTTTCTTAATCTGCTCTATCAATGGTGACTGTAATTGTATCTCCATAAATTGTGCTGTCACTCCTGGTAAAATTACCTCCAATTCCATTCTTTACATCTCCATTAAAAGTTCTTTTTGCTGAGTTAATCTCTCCACTGCAGGTTTCCTACTCAGTGCATCTGGCACAATATTAATCCTCCCTGGATGATATTTTATCTCCAAGTCATAATCTGCTACCAACTCCAACCATCGTCTCTGCCTCATATTCAGTTCCTTTTGAGTGAAAATATGCTTCAAACTTTTATGATCAGTATATATCTCTACCTTCTATCCCAGCAAGTAATGCCTCCAAATCTTCAAAGTATGAATCACCGCTACTAATTCCAAGTCATGAGTTGGATAATTTCTCTCATGGAGTCTCAATTGTCTTGATGCAAATTCAATTACTCTTCCATTCTGTGTCAATACACATCCCAATCCTTGTTTTGAAGTATCACCATAAACCTTCATTTCCCTAGAATTGTCTGGAATTGCCAACACTGGTGCTGTTGTCAGTCTTCGTTTTAATTCTTCAAATGCCTTATTGCATTCCTCCATCCAGACATATTCCACTCCTTTCCTAGTCAATTTAGTTAGAGGAGATGAGATTTTTGAAAAGTCTTATACAAATCGCCTATAATATTCAGCCAACCCTAGAAAACTCCGATTCTCCGACACTGATTTCGGTACAGGCTAATCCATTACAGTTTCTATCTTCTTAGGATCAGCTGATACATCATCTCCTGAAACTATGTGACCCAAGAAAGTAACCCTATCCAACAAAAATTCACATTTGCTCAGTTTCCCATATAAGTTTTGCTCTTTAAGAGTTTGCAAAACTGTTCTCAAATGCTCAGCATGCTCTTCTTTATTCTTGGAGTAGATTAATATATCATCAATAAATACTATCACAAATTTATCCAGATCTGAGCAAAAACATGGTTCATCATATTCATAAACACTGCTGGAGTATTAGTCACACCAAATGGCATCACCAAATATTCATAATGACCATGTCTGGTTCTAAATGCAGTTTTTGAAATATCTTCTGTTCGGACTCTTACTTGATGGAATCCAGAACGAAAATCTATCCTTGAAAATACCCTTACTCCACCCAATTGATTAAACAGATCAGTTATTCTGGGTAATGGATATTTGTTTTTGATTGTTACTGTATTCAAACCTCTATAGTCCACACAGAGTTTTTGACTCCCATTCTTCTTTCTTACTAATAACACTGGAGCTCCCCAAGGTGAAATACTGGGCCTTACAAAATCCAACTTGAGTAGTTCATCTACTTGTCTCTTAACTTCTTCTAGCTCTACAACTCCCATTTGATAAGATGGCCTACAAACTGGTTCAGCTCCAGGGATAATATCAATAGTAAATTCTATTGCCCTTACTGGTGGTAGTTCAGGTATTTCTTCAGGAAATATATCTAAGAATTCTGATACTACTGGCATCATTCCTTCTCCTACTTCCATAGCCTCCAAAACTCCTTTTTTTGGGAACACCTTAGATTTAGCTGGTTCAAGAGATTGACTTCCACCAATAAATTCAAACTCCGAATAGCCAGGAATATGAAATATTACCCTTCTTTTCCTACAATCTATCACCACATGGAAGCTACTCAACCAATCCATACCTAAGTTAACATCATATCCTCCTCCGTTGATAACTAATAAGTTGGCATTAAATTCTCTTCCCTTAATCACTAAAGGACATAGCCTACATTCTTTATTAGTCATGATATTACCGTTCCCAGTCTTAATGTTCCACCCTGCAGTTAAGATTGCAAAATCAATAGAATTGCGGGAAACAAACATGATAGAGATAAAACTGTGTGAAGCTTCAAAATCAAATAGAGCAGTTGCTGGTGTATTGCCAACTAAAATCGTACCTGCCACGACTCTCCCAGTGGTCTGAGCCTGCTCAGCATTCATTAGTCTGACCTGTCCCTGTCTCTGTTCTGCTCCTCTTTAGGCTCTGGTATAGGCTTGTTGTTGTGTCTCCAAGGATCTCTTCTGGTTCGGTCCTTCAGTCCTCTGATTCTGTGGTCCCACAGCAGCTGGTCTCCATGCTGGCTGATAAGGAACTCCGCCTGCTGGTTGTTGCTTTAACTGTGCTCTTGGACAATTAGTTATCTGATGATCTGCTGATCCACATATCAGACATAGCCCCAAAAC
Organism: Dracaena cambodiana; assembly: GCA_036321105.1. NCBI lineage: Eukaryota > Viridiplantae > Streptophyta > Magnoliopsida > Asparagales > Asparagaceae > Dracaena > Dracaena cambodiana. Next base: position 38,887,088 of record JAYEPQ010000007.1, read on the forward strand.
TCTTCTACACTGCTTCTAAATATGTCCCGGCTTATTGCAGAAATTGCATACTAAAGGACCTTCTTTATTAACCACTGCTTGTCGCTTTGCCGGAGGGCCTCCAAATCTCTGGGAAGAACTTGCTCCCCGATTAAATGACCATTTAAATATCGTCGGCCTCCCTTCCTTGGCTACTTGCTCCAGGCGACACGCTGCTTCAAACATCTCCGAGTAGGTCCTATAGTTATGACCTGCTAGATGCTCCCTCAGATGATAACTCAATCCTTGTTGGAACATATGTGCTCGCTCCTCTTCATCAGCTACCAGGTTTGAAGCAAATCGGCTGAGCCTCACGAACTCTGCAGCATAGGCGTCTACAGTCCGTTCTCCTTACTGTAGTGTCAAAATTTTCTTTCTCATTTCCTGCCTTGTTGATGCATAAAAGAATCTGGTAAGAAATACTTCCACAAACTTCTCCCATGTTAGAGGTTCCTTGTACTTTACTTCTTCAGCAAGCCACCATGTTCTAGCTGTATCAGTCAACTGAATACACACTACCTCTACTCGATTTTCTTTTGGAATTCTTGCAGCCCTTAGAAGATTCTCCATATCTACAATCCACTGTTCAGCTTTCAGTGGTCCTTCTGTCCCAGAAAATACTGATGGATCTGTCTCCGAAAGTCCGACACCATTCCAGTCCTTTCTGGCTCTTTAGACTGCAACATTCTTTCTAATATCATTGTCGTGGTCTCCTGCATCTGTGCTACTCTTTGTACTAAGCTCCTAAGATCAGACGTATCATCTATCGGACTTGCACTCGTACTCGCAGGAGATCGGGTCGACATTATTCTGTAACGGACCAGGTAAGATCAATAAAACAACGAATACAAAACAATAGGATAAGCACGATACTAGATCTGATATGTATCAAAGAATAAGAAATAATTATTACGAATAAGTCACAGACATGTTCTTATATGGCAGTAGTCCTATGGTCTTCCACCTAAACCTAGGCTCTGATACCACCCTGTAACGCCCCCATTTTTCAGCTGCTTCCCAAAACGGGACGTTACTTATTACTTACACTAGACAACCCAACAATCACAGGATCTTGGAATAACCGTAACTACTGCCACAATCAGATTAATAAATAGCATGTCTGAAACTTGAAATGATTTCATTTATACAAAGAGTTTATTACATAACATGGCACACTGCTTTAAATATGAACACAAAAGAGTCAAAGAGAAAAGCAGTGCCCAGACAAAAAGAAATATAAATAAAATATACAAAAGTTCTCCAGGGGTACTTTGATTTCCTATTGTCACTCGATCTGTCCCACGAAGTAGGATCTTCAATTGGGGTTGGATCCCCTTCTTCACGTTCCAAATCTGGATTCAAAATCCAGGGGATTAAACCCGGCAAGTAATACATTTAAAAAGAGAAATTGTGTACTATCATAGTATAGGAATATCAGTGTGCATGAGCATGTTTATGTCAGTGTTGTTTATGTGTATATAAATTAACATGAAGGTAACATATAAATTAACATGAAGGCAACATATAAATTAACATGAAGGCAATATATAAATTAAAATGAAGACAAGCATAAATAAATGCATAAATAAATAAACATGACAATAACTACTCTATCTATTTAATCATATATTCTATTGGTCTCAGTTATCGTCCAATTTAATTATAGAAATTGTATTAATGGATAAGATAACGCTAATCTCCATTGTCGTATAAGTGCCCGTGCATACCCGGGACCCGGCCCCAATATTAATGGAGCTGAACTATGACATACGTTAGGCACTACAATCAAGTTTCGTACTGTATTACAGTAACGGATATACCACTCTGGGTAAATATCAATTGGTGATCCAGTAATCACCCAGGCCGCTGCAGTAAAAGAATCCCGGCCCTAACAATACAGTCAATTCTTATACGGCAAGGCTCTTATCCATCATATGGTTTCTTCCATCCCCGTGTTCATAATGAATTATGCACATGAAATTTTATAACTCTTCTTTAATTGTTTTTCAATTCATGATAACATACTTGCATTTCCATGGCTTTACATGACATGTAGTATCATAACACATGATTCGTAATATTAAAACACATGACTTGTAATATCAAAGCACGTGACATGTAAAACACATGACTTGTAATATCAAAGTACATGACAGATATACAAGTTTGCATATCATCAAAGTACATGATAGATGTAAGTGCATAATTGTTCTACAATGCATATCATCAAAATCATTACAATAATCTGGTTTGACAGCAACAAACTCATTAAAGTGCTTAGATTGTATGCAATGCCGAAAAGAAAGTAGCACACCAAGATCAAATAAAGTTATTCTATTTGATATAGCTGATATCATGAACTTCCCCCAGCTGTTCAATGATATTTTCCAAAACAAAATTAGTCAACTCTACATGCTCAAAACAATAGAATTGTTACTGGATTGTTGCATAATGACGGTAATATACAAGTTTGCAATGATGGAAAGTGTGGGTACTTTATTTGGTTACTCATTTCAGTCCTTTCTACTTTTCTGGAGAAACTGAGTGGGAGAGGTGCAAAACGATAATTTTTGTGTCATTTTACATCTGGCCTCCCTTATTTTCTATATTGGGAAGATAGAGGTGCAAAACCCATTTGAGTACCTATAGCATTACTCCGGTTCGTATGCCATAGCAATGCCTTGATAATGGAAGATCATGTAATTTACTTAATCACACACCAAACACACATTATATTTTTTTTTTTTTCTGTTTTCTTTTTTCTACTGGGCTGGGCTGGCCGGCCCAGCTGTTTCTATTTTTATTTTTATTTTTTTTCTTCTGGCCCAAGTTATCCAAGCCCACTTCTTTTCTTTTTTATTTTTATTTTTACTGGGCTGGGCCAGGCCAGTCCCCTATTTTAATATTTTCTTTTTCTCTTCTTTTTTTTTTCTTCTGGGCTTGCCCATGATCTCTCCCTCTCTTTCCTTTATTTTATTTTTCTCTTTTCCTATACTTCGGCCCATGGTCTCTCTCTATATTTCTTTTTCTTTTTCTTTTTATTTTCCGGGCCAAACGCAAAATTGTTATTATTATTATTATTACTACTTTTTTTTTGCTTTTATTTTTCTCAACAACACCCACTTCCTTGACACCTAAGTTCCTTGCCTGCCACCCTCTTCATAATCACGACAGCACAACACTGATTCACGTTTCGTTTATTTTAATTAATTAATTTATTTATTTAATAATTTAATAATTTTTGTTTCGTGTAATATTCTCCAAATACTACCAAATTTATGTAGGACGTAATGTTCGACAAAGGGAACACTACAAAATTATCCGTTTGTTGTTTCGATGTCCAAAATAAATGAACCGAAATTCTGAAATAATTAGAAGGATAATTTTAATATTATTAAATTAGCAATTTTAGGAGTATTTTTCTGTCTCGTAAGAAAAATATCCAAAAATCCTAAATATTACAAAACTAATAATCGCGAAGACCGAATGTCATTTGGGTTTGTGGATTTAAAGTTATGTTAACCGAAAGTTTTTTCGGTGTCTAAAATTGACTTCGGTGGACTTATTCAGCACGACTGGTCTTAAGAGAGTTATACAGGTAGCTCGAATTTTGGGGTATTACAGTATCCTGCATTCGTTGAGTATCCAGAAATGATCAAGGATCACAAGGAGTCCAAGTTGGACTTGGGTTAGAAGACTAGAGTTCTAATTGGATTGGAACATCAATTAGATGGTGATATTACTATTCTAATAGGATTATGATATAAACACTTTACATATCTCTTGTTTGTGATACATGAGATTAGAGCAATTGGTTGAGAGATATATTTCTAATATTATGAGAGATGCGAAAGGTAGAGAGATACTTGGATCTCTTTTTGTAACATATTTTTCTCATAGTGGATATTTCTCTCGTTGTTTCCGTAGACGTAGGTCGAACTTGGTCGACCAAACCATATTAATTCTTATATTCTTCTTGTATTATATTATTTTCTTCCTCTCTATGATCTCGATGGGAATTCGATCCGTAACAAGTGGTATCAGAGCCAGAGTTATGGATTCGAAATTGAGATTGCGAGATGGCAGATTTCGATGTCAAGTCGGCAAGCACGATTGGTGGAGGCATCAAGATTAACAATAAAGAAACAAAGAAAAAAAGGTAGGCAGCCCCAGCAATGAGGGCTGACAGGAGCCAGCCAGTGGGCTCTCTACCGGCGAGCAACCAGCTGGCAGGTGGTCGCCTGGCGAGCAGCAGTGATGGGTTCTTGATGGTGGGCATTTGGATCTGAAAGAGGAGTCTCTTTAGATCTTGGATTTGTTGTTGGCATAAACAACAAACATCATATCTGCTTTAATGATGAGTCATATGTGATTTGTTGTTGACTCTAGAACAACAAACACCAAAAAGAGTGGTTGAGAGCTAATATGGATTCTGAGGCGCAGATCAATGACTATGGTTAATTGTTGCATGGATCAAAAAATCAGTGTCCGATTAAGATAATTCAAGAGTCAAATCCTATGTTTTTCAGCATTCTAGACGTAGTGGTGGATGCAGATTGGGCAAAATCCACTATCTGGAGCAGATTTTGTGCGGACCAGCAGCGATCGACGATGATCGAGGGGTTGATATTGACCGAGATGATCGATGGTCGATTGTTGCTTGATTGTACGATGATTAGCGTTGGTCATAGTGTTTGGATTAAGATGGAGTATGGTGTATCGATCATTTTTGTGAGTACTCGGGAGGTTCAGGTGTTTTGATCGAGGTGGACCACGGTGTAGCGATTGTGAGCGCTTGGTGAAGAGCGTGGTATAGTAATCGTGAGTGTTCAAAGGAGTACGGTTTAATGATCATGAGTGCTCAGAGGAGAGCATAGTTTAGTAGTAATCATGAGTGCTCAAGTATAGAGGCAGTGATGATTCTACAAGTTGTTCTCGATTCGTGGAGCATGGTGATTGTGAGGTGGATATCTACGAAGTGGATGGCGAGAACAACGGAGTTTTTCCAAGAAGCATAGCTCATCAGATACGAGCAAATGTGAACATTGTTGGGTTTGTATCCCGCATCTGTTGAGTATCCAGATATGATCAAGGATTACAAGGACTCCCAATTGGACTTGGGTTAGAACATCAGGTTTCTAATTGGATTGAAACACTAATTAGATGGTGATAGTACTATTCTAATATGATTAGGATATGAACACTATATATATATATATATATATCTTGTATGTGATACATAAGATTAGAGCAATTGGCTGAGAGATATACTTCTATTATTATGAGAGATGCGAGAGGTAGAGTGATACTTGGATCTCTTCTTGTAACCTATTTTTCTCATAGTGGATATTTCTCTCATTGTTCCCGTGGACGTAGGTCGAATTTGGTTGGCCGAACCACATTAATTTTTGTGTTCTTCTTGTGTTGTATTATTTTCTTCCTCTCTACGATCTCAGTGGGATATTCGATCCTCAACAATAATGTGAATCGATATTTATATTGTTTTTGATGATTTATACTTGCATGCCACTATATAACTCATTCTTGAAACAAAGACGTGGAATCCAAATTAAAATGATCAACTATTTAATATGATAACTGATTATTCATGTTAAAAAGTAAGAAAAAAGAGATATAATTATTATTATATCGTTAGTCTAGTGGACTCTATCACCTTAGGCTTGTTTGCTGAAAATAGTTAATTAAAACCTTTCAACCCATTATTTTCTGGTTAACTCGATAGACTAGTAAAGTAATATTGAAAAATATTTGGGATCACCGTTGGACAATATATTCGTGCTACAATACTTGTTCGCTTACAATCGTTATTAAATTCACACTAAAAGGGTTTAGGATATGCTCTAATGCAGCATGGTAAGGTGGTTGCATATGCTTCTATGTAGCTTACACCTAATGATAATAATTACCCTACACATGATTTTGAGTTGGCAACAATTATTTTTTTCTTTGAAGTTCTGGAGACACTATTTATTGGATGATGGGTGGAGATATATACATACCATAAGAACCTCAAATTATCTTTACTTAAAAAGAGATTAGGAAGAGACAAAGAAGGTAATTTAAGTTGTTAGCCGGCTACCATAATGATTTGCAATGTATTGCTTGATAAGTTAATGGGGTACCAAATGCATGGAGAGCAGACCAAGGACCATGTATCTCACTTAGCAGAAGAAACTATTAAAGGATATGATGAGGTTGGATTTAGAAATTATTTTACCAAGAATTTCAGGGCAAGTTACTGGAATGCAGACTCAATTAGCCTTTAATGATGAGATTAAAGCAAGAAAAGTAGGAGATAGTCAGTTTTAGAAGATTTTGGAACAAGTCGAGGCATGTTTGAGATTATCATTTTCAGTTCATGTGGATGGATCACTTCGATTTTTTGGTAATAAATTATACGTAACTAAGAAGAAGCCAGGTTGTAAGCTATTCAGCATATTCAATGTATCTCGAAAGTACTAAGATGTACAAGGATCTGAAATAGTACTTTTGGTAGAAATGAATGAAGAGAGAATTGCAAGCTATGTATCGAGATGCTTGGTATATTAGTAAGTGAAGGCAGAACATCATGAATCTGGAGTACTTCTTCATCTACTTTCTATACCATAATGGAAGTGGGTTAAGGTAACGATAGACTTTGTGACAACTCTTCTTCATAGCTCTAGGGGAACAATGCCAAATGGGTTATAGTTTATCAGATCATGAAATCGACTCACTCTGTACCATGCATGTTGGTTAGAGCATTATAGTATTGGTAGGTGCATACAACAAGTAGTTAGATTGCATGAAGTTTGAGTCTAGATCATGTCAGATAGAGATAACAAATTTAGATTTCACTCTTGGACACGACTGCAGGAAAGTTTAGGAACTCGTTTGAGCTTCAACACTTCATATAATCTGGAGAAAGGTGCTTAGTCAAAGAAGACATGGGCTTGTGTGATGGATTTTAATAGTTCATGGGAGGATCATTTGTATTTGTTGGTGTTTCTATACAGTGACAATTATCATGCCAGCATCATGATGATGTTATTTGCATGTCTAAATGGGAGAACTTGAAAATCACCTATGGGAGAGAGGAGATTTCTTGGTCCTGAACTAGTTATAAAACTATCGACAAGATTAAAGTGATGAGAGAACATTTGAAAACAGTGCAAGATTGATAGAAGAGTTAGATTTGGATCAGAGGCCTTCTGTGTTCAAAGCTAGAAACTAAGCGTTCCTTAAGATATTATCCACTCGAGAAGTTTTCTGCTCTGCAAATGTGGAAAGTTGAACCCACATTTCATTGGCCAATTTGAGGTTGCAATTTTGTTTTATTCCCATTTTTGGAACGTGTGCAAAATATATTGCATATCACAGTTGAAATGATATGTGCCCGATGAGACTCATGTTTTTGATTATTCGAATGCTGAAGCTGGACGTTGGCTTATCTTTCAAGACGAGACCTCTTATAGTTCTAGAAGATGTTGAAGAATCAATTAATTCTTCTTGTTCTTGTTACTTGGGATCAATGTTATCAGGGAGATACTACGTGGGAGAGTGAAGAGTATGTCCGGAAGCAGTATCCTTGCCTCTTTATATATTCGGGTAAATACCCTCTTGACCCTCGTGTTTGTTTAAATTTCAAGAACGAAATTAATTTAAGGTGGCTGATTGTAATGCCCCATCTCACAATGAAATTAGTACTATAACTATATTCACCTAGTAATTAATATACTAATTAAGTTAATAATATAAATAATTTGAATCGATTTTATTTTTCAAAGCTTAAAATTTAAACTTTAAAATCCTAATTGAACTACTAGAAAAGTGGTGAGATAAGATTTATTTGGTTTTAATCAGCCCAATAAACTCCATCCTTAACAACTACTCACTAAACCTCTCTTCCTCTTTCTTCACGTTGGAAAAAGTGGGGGCGAAGGAAAAAACCCATCACTGGTTGTTAGCATCTTATTTGAAATGAATATCTACCAAGTCTCGAGGATTTCTCAATCGAATAGAAATAAATGTAGCTCTAACCAACACCTTCTATGTTACCCATATGACTTTATTTTTTCAGTTTATTAAATATATTTTAATATTATTGTCTGACTACTTTCAAGTTTTATCAAGTCTGTTGTATTAATTGTTGATGTCAATTTTATTCTTTTGTGCATTTTTTCTGAGACTTGTCAAAATATGTAACTCTCCTGAACTTACATGCTTCTATTGTTATGTTGAGATAATTCCTGAATGTTTTAATATGACTTCCTTGTATGGAGAGTTACTGTCGCGAGTGTTGTTTCTTGCTTTAGTCTGAAGAAGGCGGAAGTGATTTGTTTAACGGAAACTGATTACCTCTATTCGATCTCTCTCTCTTTTTTTATAGCTTCTGACTATTCGTTGTTAACGTATCCAATAACGTGTGCGTTGCAATAAATAGAATGTGGATGGAACTCATGTTGGCTTGGAAGAACATTCTAAAACAGTAAATGTCAATGTCAGTGTTACTAGCTTAAAAAAAAAAAAAAGAGGAGAGCAAGCCCAAATCCTAACTAGCTTATCCTTCTTGTAAAATCTTCATAGGCTCGAAGTTAGAATGACTAGGCCGAGCCGAGCCCATAAGCGATAGGTGTTCTCAGCCAGACCGACCATTGATGGTAGAAATATGGCTTGTCATAGATGGCGACCATCAGTGGCAGACCAAAATCGATATTTGATATGTTTGCCAACTATAATCAAAACCACCATATATGCATATGTTACCGGTCCGTGTGGTTCATTTATATATTTTTTGACAAAATAAATTGAAGGATATATAAGAGAACCGGATGGAGGATTTTGTGCGCGTACATCGGGAGATTTACAGTATAGGTGCATAGATGAAACTTAATGATCTAATTATAAAGGTCTTAGATGATTACTAAATTATTATTATTCCAGAGGGTTTCGAGGCTGAGAGCTTTATTTGTGTGACTTACTTATTTAAGTACTTAGCTGTATGGTTCTATATAGTGCCAGAAATATGAGTCATAGTTCCATACATGCATGCGACACTCTTAAAATATGTGGCTTCTTTCTCCGGGTAGTTCCATTTAGACTTAACAGATGATCCAAACAATTTCAAATCGCATTATAAAGAAATAATAATGATTAAACCATCACATGAGTTGCTTCATTTTTATCTTTTTTACATGTTAACATGGTTCACTTGCATATTCATCACATATTCCAGATATTGCTTAATTACTAAATCATGACATGCCTATATTCTTCTACTTGATGTTTATACTTCCTAATGTTATTCTTTATGTGATTACTTACATTGCCTTTATGTTCTTTCCCTCATTCTTGATGCACTTGTTAGGTCACTTGTGATGATCTTGCTTTAACACGTTCAGATTCTATTGAATTGTTCGTTGATGAGGAAGCAGACTCTCAACAATTTGATGTCTAATTCGAGAGACAGTAGAAATACAATATGTGCTTCCCGCAGGAAAAACATTAGGAGAACATTTAGTTCCATTTGAGTCCTACTTTTTTTTTAGAACAATTATTGTGCTATTTATGTTTGATTATTCAGATTTCATATTTCAATTTGTAATAAATTCTTTATTTTCATGGATTTCATTACCAACATTGACATTAATATTTATTTTGAATAATCTCTTCTCCTTGTTTTATATCAATAACTCTTTGAACGTATATGTACGTGAAAATATGTTTATCTGTATTATTTTCTTATATTTTAGTCTTGACATATTTGTTTTCAGTATACCATCAAAGTATATCATCAAAGGCTACCATACTTTGGTATGTGAGCATTAAAAATATAGACAGATGAAGCTTGGACCAATCTAGTGCTTTCAAATAACTCTACTTTCGGACTAAAAATAAATACCTTGCTGCAGTCAGTTTCCCTCATAAAGATAAGAACCCACACGACTATTTCCTAGAGCTGTTTATAATTTCATGTTACCGACATACAAAAGAAAGCAAAATGCTAAAGTAAACTCAGATGATCGTCCCAGAAGACAAATTTGTTAGGCACTTGAAACTGACATCGTTCCCCTATTTGCTTGCATGCAGGACACTCAGAAAGCTACCATGAATTGATTCATCCCATCTCCACAAAACGACATGGCTCTTTCTTTCTTTCTCTCTCCATCAAAGGGACGTCAAAAAGAACGGCCACGATAATATGGTTCCATAGTCCTAAACCTCTCAAAAATTGGTCTTTCTTCTGATCAGCTCCCAACACCACAACGCAGATAATTCGCCTGGGTTTGTGAGAAAATTTGTACACGCTTAAGTTATTCACTTGTCTCTATCGTCCATTTAGATGCATCTCAATAGTCTCGTTTTCTTTCCGCCAGTGAAATTCATGACCATAGGGAAGAATGAAAATTATTCTTCACTTTTAATGGTCAAATGATGCTATCTTAAATAATAAGAAGGGAATAATAAGAAGGTGAGGCATGACCTCTTTGGGCTAGTAAGGTTGTTGGACTTGGTCAGAAGTCGGCAGTTGGAATGAGTCTTTGGGGAGTCTTTTAGGTGGTTGGCTGGTTTACGTTGCTTGCTCGCTTGTGTTGTACGCAGTATTTTAGACATTGGGCATGCATGTGGATTTGGAAAGAACTGCTGAAAGCATAAGCCGAAAGCTTGGACGGAATACTTTTCTTAAATTCAAAGATGTATCCAAATTTCCGAATTTAAATCCTATCCATTTATGAGAAAAACATTATTCAATGTCCCGGGTCCGATACAACCAGCATGGAAGTAACAAAAAGGGGAGAAGTTTAGATGCTCAAGAGAAAAGTGCTTTCGGTGCACTTGCTCGGCAGCAGAATTTGTTGGGAGTACGGGCAATTCAATCTGTAATCTTTTTACCCACCTTTCCAATTCGTTGCATCTGAAACAAAGAATAAATTCTCCTTTCGGTTAATTAGAATTTTGTTTCTGTCTTGATTCATGTTTAATTCTGTTTCGATGTGAACGCTTTTAATAAATTATATTTGGGAACCTCAAGGGCGAATGGAATTATATTCTGGTGGCAGTCCATGCCACCAGCAGCCCACCATGACGGTGACCCATACCATGCCCAACCCAGGACCTCGTCGTTCTTCTAAAAGATTCTAATATAACACCTTATTATTGTGTAATTTATCTGGCTCAAATCCAAAAAAGCCCAATAGTCCAGCCCTAAAGAAGCCCAGATTTTTGTAGTCATTTTGAGTCGCAAAGCCCATCCTATTGAAAGTTGGTCAGTGCTCAAATTCCTTATTGATCAATTCAAATCTTTACCAAACCACTAAGAATAAAGACATAAAATCTCTTGAAAGCAACCGAGTCTATATCAATGACATGAAAATTGTAACACCCCATTTCTCTATACAATATTTTGTGTTTATTTATTTTTAAATTAATTATCATAAATATTAAAGTGATAATTTACATATTTTTATGTTATCTAATATCAACTTTGTGATTTGAGTTTATCTAAAACACTAGTTAATTTGATTATAATAAATCTAACTGAATCTAAATTGGATTAGGAAGATCTATCATATATCTAAATTTATCCTAAACTAATATAAATTTGTAAATATTTAAAAATAAATAAATACAAGAAATAGGAACTAAAACACGTTTTTTTTTTTCCTCTTTCGTCACCGGGCAAAAGAGAACAAAAGAAAAATAGTGAGAAAAAAAGAAGAGAAGAAAAGAAAAAAAAAACAGGGAGGAAAGAAAAAAAAAAGGAAAAGAAAAGAAGAAGAAAGAAAGAAAGAAAGATAGAAAGAAAGAAAAAAAGTAGAAAAGAGAAATAGAGAGTGAGAGAAGAAGGGATCCAAATTTGTTGACAATAGTTATCGTTCAAATTTTTGAATCTTCTATAAAAGGCAAGTGCTTTACTATAATTGTACGATTCTTCCATATTTTTCCTTAATCAACAACTTAATATTTTTTTTTCCTGAATATATGAATTGATGTAGTTCTTTTTTTGATTTTCCCTCCTCTTTAATTATTTGATTTTTATCCCTGCTCTTATTTATAATATTTTTCCTTCATGAGAACTAAGTGAAAATTAATTTTATTTATTTATTTATTTTGATGATGATTAAATATAAGTTTATTTTGGTTATTTAGTTTGTTTTGACTCCTCATGTATGAAAGAGTAGTTCTAAAATTTTACCCATGTTTAATTATGTTGGTTTACAAAAAAAATCTCATTTTTATTTTAGGTTCCATAGTTTTAGGATTAGACCAATTTATATTTATAAACTCATAAATTTCTCCATTAATTAATTTTGTACAATGATGACTTTTTCCTGTTTCAACAGCTAACAAAGTTAATAGGGTAATTTAGAAGTAACTAAAATCTATATTGTTGTGACTTTAATCTTGGTTTTTGACCAATTATTGAACAGATACTTTTAGTTTTCTATCATTATAACTTATATATTTACAATGGAATTTGTTAAAAAAAAATATTTCTTTCCTCTCTGTTGAGCAACTAAACATGGAGGAGGAAGAGAAAAAAATATAAATAAATAAAACAATGAAAAAAAAGAAATACAAAATCCGAGAAGAATGAATCTATACACACACACACACAATAATAAGTTTAAAAAAAACTGCAAGAAGATAAAATGCTTTGAATATTTAAGCACACTTTATTCTCATATTTGTAAGGTTAATGTTTAAGCACTCAATACATTCATATATTTCTATGAAGACAGAACAATAGCGATATTAATTTATATTGTTATTGATAAGAATAAAAGATATTTATATAGTGTCCAAATATTACAGTTATCATTTCATATTTATATACTTGTCTTCAAATATTTACATTTTATATATTTTATTTTATATTTTACTTGTTATAAAGAAATATCATGTTTCTTTTCATATTGCTAAGCTCTATGCCTATGTATTATAAATGAATATTAGATAAAAAAAACAAATAAGTTGACATCCATTCGCTTTTAATTTGAGTTCTTCTATAGTATAAATTATGTCGCTAGGGTAATTTCAAACAAATAAATTTTGATTAAAATCATCATTCATAAAGTACATTTCCTGTGTTGTATAATTTAGAAAGAAAGTTTGAAAAGTATATGTCTATTGTTATTGTAGATAGAATAATTTATTTTATTATGGATTTTGTAAAGATTAGTATCGTAGATTTTCAAAAGAAAAGAAACGACTTGTTCAAATTAATTTTCATTTGTCTGCACATCTTCGAATATATTGACGTTGCTTCAATTTTTTTTACCATGTATGCTTATGATTTATATTTATGGTAAAAGGTTCATTTCAACTCAAATAACATGTAACCTAAGTGTTAAGACTTATTACAATATATATTTTTGAATCCATTTTAAGTTATAAGAAATAAAATTGTTGGTTTATGGGGAAACACGAAAAAGGAACTGTAAACATATTTTAGAAGTTTTACATTCTTGAGGTTACACAACCGAACTTAGGGACCCAAGTATGGGGATTCTGGGTGATTACTAAATCGCCATCGGTATATAGGGCTGCGCGCTTGGAGTTTAGGCTCATCAGAGTTTATGTTTATCAGTACTTAGCGGTACGTCCTGGGGCAGTACCAGGAATTATGGCCGTGGTCCCAGGTATACACGGGATACTCATAAAACATGGGGTGCACTACTTCTGACAGTTTCTAATCAATTAACCAAAAAAAATATAATATGATGTCATATTTCACATGCATGTTCATTTTGTTATATATATTTCTGTTACAAGGTTATCCATGACATATGTATACAGATGTACCCCTGACCATTATCATTCTCAAGACAACTGCAAATTAACTCATGTTCATTTCTTCCTCTTGATTTATATTTTGTATGCATTCATAATTTTACAGTTTCATATAAACTTTACTATCACGTTAAATTCCAACACCACGTTAAATTCCAATACCACTCAAGATATGTTTCACTATTACTAATTGATTTATTATTATTTTTAGACAAATATAATTTAAATCCATATTTCACAATCTTTTCGACAATTAGTTTAAAATTCTGATACTATCATGATTTTATTCAGTTTTATATTTTATTTATATATACACATAACGTGCCTGCGTATTATTATTTCTCCTCTTGTAGTACTTACTAGGTCATTCTAACGACCCTGATTTGACATGCCCACATACTGATTTACAGATAAATGAGGAGGAAGACATACCACAACTAGAATCATATTTCAAGGAGCTAGCAGATTTTCAATAAGTGTATTTGCTGCTTGTGGGACTCGATAGAAATTCTTTTAGTTTGTTTTCTATTTCTTTTAGAAACTTCATTATTCATCTTTGTTTTATTTACTTAAACTTTTTGATGATGTAACAATTATCATTTGGCTCTCCTACAAACTTATTGATCCTTATTTATGGAAGAAACTTATTGTTTTAAATCCATATTGTTATCTTATGGTATATGAGTATGTATTTGTGGTAGTTGTACATATGTATTCATGTGTTTTAGAGTTGGCGTATTCATTTATGATACGTCACCGAACGCTACCCATATCTTAGGATGTGGGGCGTTATAGTTAGTATCAGAGCCCAGGTTCGACTTTCGCCTCTGTCTAAGATCTCTAATTAGGATTATTATCATATATATGTATATACATATACCTACTTATTTGGTCCATATCCAATTCTTTGATTACAAAAATTTATTCCATCTATCACTTTTGATTCTTTACCAGACCTAATATTATTTGTGATCAGTTATTCAAGAATTGACCTTCCATTTCTATCCTATCGTTTGATATTAGAGTGCGCAGCATAAACTTTGGATTCTTATCTGCATAATATCTTACACAATTAAAATTCATATAGTTGTTTCACTTTAAATTAAATTTCGAGGACGAAATTTTCTTTAAGGTGGGTAGATTGTAACACCTCGTTTCCCTATACAATATTTTTGTATTTATTTATTTTTAAATTCATTATCATAATTTAAGTGATAATTTACATATTTTTATGTTATCTAATATCTACTTTATGATTTGAGTTTATCTAAAATACTAGTTAGTTTGATTATAACAAATCTAACTAAATCTAGATTGGATTAGGAAAATTTATCATATATCTAAACTTATCCTAAAATAACCTAAATTTGTAAATATTTAAAAAAAATGCAAGAAATAAAAACTAAAACACATTTTTTTCCTATTCTGTCACTGAGCAGAAGAGAATAAAAGAAAAACAGTGAGAAAAAAAAAAGATGAGAAGAAAAGAAAAAAAACAGAGGGGAAAAAAAGAGGAAAAGAAAAGAAGAAGAAGAAGAAGAAGAAAGAAAGAAAGAAAGGAAAAAAATAGAAAAGAGAAGTAGAGAGTGAGAGAAGAAGTGGATCCAAATTTGTTAGTAATAGTAATCGTTCAAATTTTTGAGTCATTTACAAACGGCAAGTGCTTTACTATTATTGTATAAATTTTCTATATTCTTCCTTAATCAACAACTTAACATTTTTTCCTGAATATATGAATTGATGTAGTGCTTCTTTTGTTTTTCCCTCCATTATAATTATTTAATTTTTATTCCTGCTCTTATTTCTAATATTTTTCCTTCATGAGAATTAAGTGAAAATTAGTTTTATTTATTTATTTATTTATTTTTGAAGATGATTAAATATAAGTTTTTTTTGGTTGTTTAGTTTGTTTTGACTCCTCATGTATGAAAGAGTAGTTCTAAAATTTTATCCTTGTTTAATTATGTTGGTATACAAATAAAAATCCCATGTTTATTTTAGGTTCCATGGTATTAGGATTAGACGAATTTATGTTTATAAACTCACAAGTTTCTCCATTAATTAATTTTGTACAATGATGACTTTTTCCTAATTCAACAACTAACAGAGTTAATAAGGTAATTTAGGAGTAATTAAAATCTATATTGTTGTGACTTTAATCTTGGATTTTGACCAATTATTGAACTTATACTTTGAGTTTTCTATCATTCTAACTTATATTTTTACAACAGAATTTGTTAAAAAAATATTTCTTTCCTCTATGTTCAGCAACTGAATAGAGAGGAGGAAGAGAGAAAAACATAAATAAATAAAACAATGAGAAAAAGACAAAAAGAAATACAAAATCCTCCCCTTTCTCTGTATTGTTGCAACACAAAGAATGGATTAATACACACACACACACAAAATAATAACTTTAAAAAAGATAAGAAGATAAAATGCTTTAATATTTAAGCATACTTTATTCTCATATCTATATGGTTAATGTTTAAGCACTCAATACATTCATATATTTCTACGAGGAGAGAACAATAGTGATATTAATTTATATTGTTATTGATAAGAATAAAATATATTTATATAGTTTCCAAATATTACACTTATCATTTTATATTTATATACTTTTTTTCAAATATTTACATTTTATATATTTTATTTTATATTTTATATACTTGTTATAAAGAAATATCATGTTTCTTTTCATATTGCTAAGCTTTATGCATATGTGATAAATAAATATTAGATTTACAAAAAATAAGGCGATGTTCATTAGCAAGGCTCCATCGCCACCCGAACCCACACAGAAAAGGGAATTCATCAATATTGAATATTCCCGTTCTTGTTTTTCTTTGAATTTGTAATCCTCTTCCGTTGTAATCCAAAAATTTTATAAATGGAAGGAAAAATTCAATTTTCTGGCAAAAAAGAGCTGGCGACCACAGTGGGAGCCTCTCTGTTTACTACAGAGAATGTTGTGGCGCAATCCGACTTGGTACCCATCGGATCTGTTGTTGAAACTCTGATCGTAGAGGTCGATTAGCAAAAATACGAGGAATTTCTGTCTTCCTCTTATTCGGAGCCTAGGCGTCATCGCCGGGCTATGATGAAGAAAGGTGAGGCGTCATCGCCCACCAAAAATAAAAAGGCGTCATCGCCTATTAAAACTTACGATGCGTCATCGCCCGTTAAAACTGACAAGACGTTATCGTCTGTCAGAAAATATATGGAATCATCGCCTACTCCGAAGTTAAACTAAGCTCTCACCCGCTCTCAAAAGAGAAACCTAAGGCGTAAAGCCCAACGAGCACGCCTCAACAGCACTTCTGAAAGATTACAGTCAGAGAATCCAACTCAGAAAACAATCCTGAATGGAACGACACATGCACCATCAGGAGGGAAAAATTCTACGAATGGAAATCCACAGGCGGAACTACGGGTTACACCGCGCGGAGGCAACTCCGCAGTTGCAACCGCGGGTGCGAACCCAAGTTCCAACCGTGGGTTGCACCCCGTGGGGGCAACCCCGCGGTTGCAACCGCGGGTGGGAACCCGCGGTTCCAACCGCGGGTTGCACCCCGCGGGTGCAACCCCGCGGTTGCAACCGCGGGTGCAACCGCGGGTGGGAACCCGCGGTTCCAACCGTGGGTTGCACCCCGCGGGTGCAACCGCGGGTTGCACTACATGGGGGGAACCCTGCGGTTCCAACCGCGGGTGCGAACCCACGGTTCCGACCACGGGCTACACTCCGCGGGTTGCAACCCACAGGTTGCACTCCACAGGAAAAATCAGGGGTTGCTGAATTTGATTCGGGTGTCTATTCAGGCACACGCGCAGTGAGCACACAGCGCACACCCAACTTTTTGGTTACTCTCTCGGGTATTCCATCATATTCCTCTGCAAACAAATATAAGGATGTGCTCATGCACTCACCTGTGGATATGTCTTCAAGTTTCTCTTCGGATGAACATATTCCTGATAGAATCCTCCAACACATCTTGAAGAATAAGCTAGATGCGTGCGGGGCCCGTGCAACTGCGCAGGTTAGCACACACTCTAGAAGACTCCATAAAGGAGATTGTGTGATACTGGAAAAATTCTCAGTCCTGAGATACTACAAACCAATCAGTATTATGAACAAAACTTGCGACGCAAGAGGCGTCAGAGTGTAAATTTAAATGGGAATAGGTCTCAGGATTTGAGAGAGTATCTCACTCAAAAGAGGAGCACCTCTCAATCCACTTCTCACTGCCATTGTGAACGGTTGATCTCAGCTGTTCTGTCAAACTGCAAATGTAAGTCAAGATCGTCCGTTTTTGAGCGGATTATGGAGCCAAAGAGGAGACGGATAGTGAAAAAGATATGCTCTGGGGATGATCTACCTGCCGTTTCATCCCATATGGTTAGTAAAGGCAAAAAAATTGCCGAAAGCGACTCTTCAGACAAAGAGTTCACTTCAAGATTAAAGGGAGTGTCTATCGAGCCAGAGAACGTATATCGGCACACTCGGGCTAGGAGAGGGGTCGCCATACCATTAAATTATAAGAAATTGTCTGGAAGATCTAATGAGGAGGAAGACAGATATTCTGCTGTTGTATCTTCATCGCACTCTGATACGAACAGAGGGTCAGAGGCTGCAGTAAACATGGCCGATCTTCCAGAAGAAGTTTCTAGAAGGCTTGAGAGACAAGAACAACGTCTCAAACAACAAGAAGAGACTATGGAAGAGATGAAACAACTCTTAACCGAGTTGTTGGCTCAAACAAAGAAAGGCCAATCCTCGTCGTCCACTAAGCGGCATGAAGAGGAACAACATGTCCGCACAGATGAGATAGCGAAGACGACTACGAAGAAGTACCTTCTCATTTAGGAGAAAAAGAAAGAGTAAAGGTGGTTATTAACCCTCAGGTGGAGAAAATGGAGAAGATGGAGAACCAGCTACAGGCTCTTCTTCACCGGAAAAAGTTGCAGGAGGTGGGGATAGTGCGTCCCTACCCCATAGAATGGGAGACTACACCCTACCCTGCAAACTATAAACCGTTAAACCTTCAGTCGTTTGACGAGAAAGGCTCTCCACAACAGCACATCTTCTACTTCCTGTCACCGACAGGACACCTAATGGGGAATGATCCAACATTAACCAAGATGTTTGTGAGTACCTTGCAAGGACCCGCATTCACCTGGTTCATGCAACTACCCCAGGGAACGATTAAATCATGGGCCGATGTAGAACATGAGTTCTTAGCCCGATTCTTTGAAGACGACACTGAAGTCTCGGTGCCATCCTTGCTAGCAGCAAAGCAGGGAGAGGGCGAGACAGTAAAAGCTTTTGTCGAGCGGTTCCGAGAGCTTTCCATGCGATGCCCACATGGCATGGCACAGGAGACCCTCGTAGAGAATTACAGACATAACTTATTGACCGATGTTTTGGTCAAAATGGTCGGTTGAATCCAAATCTTGGAGAGACTTACTCAAGCAAGGTGAGCAAGCCGAAGACATACTCCGACGTCTCGAAGAGCAGCAATCTGCAAAAAGGGTCACCTCGAATAAACCAACATCTCATTTCCCCTGTTCCAGAGCAAAAGACATAATGGCGGTGGAAAACACATCCAAGCCAAAACAAAGGCCAGCTAAAAGCAACACATCGGGTTCACCCAGGCTACAAAAATAGTATTCATTTAAGGATGAACATACTGTTACCATGTTCAATTTGCTCACTAAGCGCAACATGCTCAAGTTGCCAGAGAGCAAGAGGCATGAAGAGGTTGTAAAGACCAATTATCCGAACTACTGCTTATACCATCAAATCGTAGGTCACCCAACTAAAAACTGTTTCATTTTAAAAGACAAGATTCAGGCACTAATTGATGCTGGAGCAGTTCAGCTCAAAGCTGAACAAAAAAGAGTGACAGCTAACTCGGTTACATTTACAGTGGGTGGTCTAGAGGTACCACTTGGGCTCACACCTATTCCAAAGGGTGAGCTCAGGGTGGTTAATTTAGACCCCCATAGTCAGCAAAAGAAAGAGTTAGTCCCTTTCACAATAGAGAAACAGGAGGTCCTTTGGGTGCATCCAGACATTCTTGAAGATGAACAATGGACAACCGTCAGGACCAGGAAGAAAACCGAAACAAGAGGAAAGAAGCGCATGTGCAATGCCGTCTCAGCAACCATTGAGAAGGATGCAGATGACATACCGCTGTTAACAGATTCTGAATCAGAGGTGACAACTCTAGCAGTGGAGAATGAACCTGCGCCACCTTCTGGAACCAGATCCGGAAAACAATATTTGAAGGATCCCTCAAACATGGAAGCTGGCCCCTCTAAGCCAACCAAGGAGACTAATGAAGGAACTACTAAGCAGATTCCCGACAAGGGAAAACAAAAGGAGCTCAGATACAACCGGGCACTATGGAAAGATGCTCCTGAAGAGCAAAGTTCTTCTTTTCAGTTTGATGTCATGGCGCAGTTGGCAAATATACCTGCAAGAATAACTCTGTATGAGTTATTACGCCTGTCCAAGTCTACAAGAGATGCACTAAGGGAAGCTCTAGCGGAATCTGAAGCTTTCTTAGCCCATCTCCCAGAAGAGATTGAGGAGGCATGCCCGCACTGCAACTCAGTGTCGAGGCATGCCCCTTATATCACTTTTACACTAGAAGACATGCAGCTAAAGAATATTAAGCACAACAGGCCTCTGTACTATACTGGGTATATTGACTCAGCGAAAAATCAGTCGAATTCAGATTGATCCGGGTTCTGCCTTGAGTATTGTGCCACGGAGGCTTATGCAGTTTCTTAGGATCCCTCCCTACAAACTGACTCCAACTAATACCGCCATTTTTGGCTTCAATGCCAATGGCAGTCATCCTCTGGGTAAGATCAGGCTTAGATGCCAGATCGGAGATCTTAAAAGCGAGGTGACCTGTTACGTGATCGAAGCAGACACTTCATATAACATTCTCTTAGGACGACCATGGATTCATGCTAATATGATCATCCCATCCACCCTGCACCAATGCATGAAGTACGTGGATGAAGACGGAGAAGTGCATACTTTGATTGCTGACAAACAGCCATTCAAGGGTGTTGAAAACTACTTTGTAGACACCCTTTTGTATGCTGAAAGTACTGAGGTCGACCCCCCACTACACGATGAATGTGATAGTGGGAATGAAGCAGATACTGAGTCAGGAGTGTTTATTGCCAATGAAGGCTTTGAACCTCTTGTAATTAGTCTTGATGATTTTGATGTAAATGACACCGCCAGTGATGAAGGCGAGTGGGAAATAAATGAGAATCTAAACTTTGCTTATTTGTCTGGTGTTTCTACTGATTCTATACCTTCAGCTACTAGCACGGATGCAGATAGTTGATGTGATAAATTACTGCAAGCGCACAGTGTCGGTGTAGCGCTGTACAGGTCGTCTCACAGGGATCTAGGGTGTTTTTGCGATTCTTACTCTTTCCTTAGTCTAGCGGATTAACAAAGGATTCTAGGTTGAAGTTGGATTAATCTAAATAGCCTAGGATCTAGAATCCACTAGTTTCCAACCATGTATTTACTTCTACTATCTTCTTCTTTCATAAAAATTTGATCTTTTTAGTTTAATCTTTATTTAGAGTGCCCTAAGTATGAGCTATCAAGTGGTGTGCAAGCATAACTCATCAAAGATACTACTTCTCATAAAAACAAACAAAATCTTTAGATAATTCAATGAAAAAGATAAAATCAACAACCCCAAACCCTAACTAAGCATAGGCTATCAAGAAACCTAATTCAAGTATAACCTATCAAAGTCTTAATCTTCGGATCCTTGTATTTTAATCCTTTTAGAGAAAAATCATGTCTTTATTTATTTTTATTCAAGAAGAAAGACATTAGAAAGCAATTACATGGTGGATCTTAGTTTCATCTACGTCCTAGAGCTAGACTAATTAGCTACTCATGATTTTAGAAAGCAATAAAATCTAATCTAGAAAGCAAATAAATCTATACTAGAAAGCAATTAAATCTATCTAGAAAGCAAATAAAGATCTCAAAACAATGGCTTACCTCTGGAGCACGGTATTGTGGCCGCCACCCCTTCAGCAAAACCTTAATTTTATTAATGAAATACGAGGACAAACTAAATCCTAATCTACATTAACTACTGCATAAAACCTAGAATACAAGGATACGGCCAATATATAGGCTTCGGAAATCAAACCCTAATTCTAACAGAAATATAAAGCTAAAAAATTATATCGAAGCCAGGAAAGAAAATTAAGCATGTGGGGCCCACACTTGGCCGCTAAATGGCGGCTAAAACCGCTAAATAGCGGTTTTATTTCGAGTAACTCAATTGAAATTTCTTCCACGTGCATCTCTTGTCTTTCTCATTATATTTCCTTGACTTTATTTGACTTTTCATCTCTTTAACATCGTAGTTTCATAGTTTTTCTCACTTTAGAAATTTTTCGGACTCTGATTTCCTACTCCAACATTGATTTCTTGCCATCTCCTTGTATGAATCGAATTACCTGAAAAAGGCACTAAAAATACCCGAGTAGCATTTATTTATATACAAAAATAGATAAAGTATGAGAGAAAAAATACAATATATGATATTCATCACACCCCCACACCTATCTTTTGCTAGTCCTCGAGCAAAACCTAAATCTAAAAAGAAAAATAAAAATCCTAACTCACTTTCGCAGGAATCACGATTGCACTTAGCACGTGCAATAAGCCTTTAAACCCCTAGGTTACCCTAGTGGACGAGTGTTGTCTCGTGAGGGTTTGCAGTGAATATACCCACAAAATTCAAGAAGAAAATAGATTAAGGAATAAAGAAATGAAAAATAAGGATAACCGAAAATCAAGAAAAATAGAAATTTTATACAAAGGAAAGAAAAATCTTTTTTTTTATGATATTTTCATCAATTAATCTCACTAATATACAAACTCAAGAACGCATTTAGATTATCAATTTTCAAATCGAGCGTCATATCAGATACACTTATCATTTTAATCAAAAATTTAAATCCTATCTTTCAATACCTACTAACAGATAATTCATTGGCTCCTATACAACTACGTGCACGTGTGATAGTTTATTTCGGCCTTAGACTCAAACTCTAACTCATGATTCATCTCCTCTCTCATAACAAATTTTTTCCTTTTTTTTTTCTTTTTTTTTTTTTAAGAATATTTCACCTTTCATGCGAATATTCACGCTTGCTTAGGCGCAACATACCCGATTACTTGGTTCATACTCTTTTCTTTTTTCTTTTTCTATTTTTTTAGAATATTTCACCTTTCATGCGAATATTTACACTTACTTAGGCGCAAAGTACCCGATTACTCAGATCATACTCTTTTTTTCACTCTTGAGGCTATTGCCTTAATACCAGGCGCACCCCATTATTTTATCACTCTCGAGGCTATTGCTTTAGGCTCACCCCATTATTTTATTCTCACTTTTTTTTTCTTTTTTTTTCTCTTTTTTTTTCTCTTTTTTTTTTGTTTAGAGAGAGAAAACTTACTCAATCGTTATCATCTTTGTCCTTAATCTAATAAACTATTGTGAAGTGAAAAATAGATGTATATTTGCCTCAAAACTACTGTTAGCAATATTTATTTTTTGGATTTTGATCTTTTTCATAAAATTCAAAGTGTTTCATCCAATCTACTCTCTTATCCAATTTCAAATCTAAATTTGTTCCTTTATCTGTAAGTAGTTTGATCTATTGATAAAAATACATAAGTTTTTTTTAATTTATTTTTCTTTTCAGTTTTTTTTTATTTTTTTCAGTTTTTTTTATTTTTTTCAGTTTTTTTATTTTTTGATCTATTGTTTTTTTTTTTTTTTTCTCTTTTTTTTCTCTTTTTTTTTTGTTTAGAGAGAGAAAACTTACTCAATCGTTATCATCTTTGTCCTTAATCTAATAAACTATTGTGAAGTGAAAAATAGATGTATATTTGCCTCAAAACTACTGTTAGCAATATTTATTTTTTGGATTTTGATCTTTTTCATAAAATTCAAAGTGTTTCATCCAATCTACTCTCCTATCCAATTTCAAATCTAAATTTGTTCCTTTATCTGTAAGTAGTTTGATCTATTGATAAAAATACATAAGTTTTTTTTAATTTATTTTTCTTTTCAGTTTTTTTTTATTTTTTTCAGTTTTTTTATTTTTTTCAGTTAGTTACCCTAAAAACTAACCAAAGTGTAAAATAAAGAAACCCAAAAATCTAAAAAAAAAAAAATCATAAAAACAAAAATAAAATCCTAAAAATCCTAAAAAATAAAAATCTCCTAATCTACTCCCCCACACCTAAACTTGTGTATGCCCTCATACACAAACCAAGGGTGGTAAAATAAAAAAAAGAAAACTATTATACAAATATTATACACTTATTAGAAAATTCAAACGGTTACGACCTCTTGATCGCTTTCCACTCTCATAATGTGTCCTTTTATGTTTTGATATGGATGAACTTAGCCTTTTTGTCAGTTTTGCATTTAATCTCTCCATCTTATTTTTGATTTTTCTCAATTTTTTTCTACTTTTCTTTTTTTTATTCAATAATAAAATTTTGAGGTTGGAAAGCGTACCTTTACCATCGTTCGTATTCCATCCACGAGCATCTTTCATATTTGTAAGTATTTTGATTTTATCAACGTGTGAAATAACATACTCACTTTGGTATTGTGGAATCATTAGCTCAATTTTGGAGGGCTCTTTTAAGTCATCAGGTACCATGATCTCTTCTTTTTGATGTTCCTTCCTTTCCTCAATTATTAGGGGCTTGTCATGCAAATTTTCTTCAAACATGTCATCAAAATTCTCAAAAGAAAATGCCATACTTTTAGACTTATCATTAGTCAAGTTATTATGAATGGATAAAAATTCTTCTTCACAAATTTCTTCACAATTTCCATCAAAAGAATCAAATGATAATGTGTCACTAGCAAGCAAAATATTTTCTTTATCACTGGTTTCTTCATAATTATTGCCACAATGGTCTAAAATAGGTTGATCACAATGTTGAATTATAGACTCATCATGCACAAAACTATTTAATTCATTTTGAATCATATCTACTTCAGAAGATGACTGGAGTGATTGCTCGTTTGAGTCAGATACGTTCAAACTATTAGATGGTTGATCTATAAAAAGTTTAGCTTGAGAAATCGCTTTGAGAAGATCTTCCATACAAGATTCAATTTTAGAGGATGATTTTTGAGATGATGATTTTAGCAAAACTTCCATATCTTCCTCTATTCTACATTTTCGTTCCTCAGATTCATGATCGTAATTTTCCTTATTTTTCTCAAATGATTGCATCTCGAGATCATGAGTGAAATTTGAAGAATGATATGATGGATCCATGTACATATTTGATGACAGATATGAAGTGGTTGGAGGTAGATTCTCATGACATACATATCTCGCTTCTAATCTTTTTAATCTTTCATCTAACATGTTCAATTGAATATCTTGTTCATGATTGAATGTAGAACATGAAGATAAATAGCCCATAAAGAAAGGATCAGATGGTCTTGATATGGCTCTTGATTATATGCAAAATTAGAATTATTCATCCATTCATAATTGTAATTTTGTGTATAAGAAGCGCTCGTAGGTTCATTATATGTATTGTGAATTTGTTTATGATCTAGTCCTAGCGAACTTCCTATCCATGGACACTGATAATAATTATGGTATGAATCACGACAATGATTGCAACCAGTTTGATTTTGAAACATTTTTTTTTAATTTTTTTTTGTTTGTTTTGAAGAAGGCGGAGAGGGAAAGAGATGGAAAAGAAAAAATAAAAACAATTGAAATATGATTTTTATAATTTTTTTATTATTTTTTTTGTAGAATCAAGAACGATAAATACAGAAATACACAAAATTTGAGGGAGAAACGGAAAGATATTGCCGCTAAATAGCGGTATTTATCGCTATTTAGCGGCCAAATCTGGGAGGTTACCTCTCAGATTTTTGCAGTACACTTACATAACGCTTTCCTTCACTTTGTATATCCTGTATCTAAAGTTCCAGATCTATACACACTCAACACACACTGTTAAGCCGTAAAACGTTAGAAAAAGCAAGAAAAACACCGTCGATCCCCGGCAACGGCGCCAAAAACTTGATGTGATAAATTACTGCAAGCGCACGTGTCGGTGTAGCGCTGTACAGGTCGTCCCACAGGGATCTAGGGTGTTTTTGCGATTCTTACTCTTTCCTTAGTCTAGCGGATTAACAAAGGATTCTAGGTTGAAGTTGGATTAATCTAAATAGCCTAGGATCTAGAATCCACTAGTTTCCAACCATGTATTTACTTCTACTATCTTCTTCTTTCATAAAAATTTGATCTTTTTAATTTAATCTTTATTTAGAGTGCCCTAAGTATGAGCTATCAAGTGGTGTGCAAGCATAACTCATCAAAGATACTACTTCTCATAAAAACAAACTAAATCTTTAGATAATTCAATGAAAAAGATAAAATCAACAACCCCAAACCCTAACTAAGCATAGGCTATCAAGAAACCTAATTCAAGTATAACCGATCAAAGTCTTAATCTTCGAGTTCTTGTATTTTAATCCTTTTAGAGAAAAATCATGTCTTTATTTATTTTTATTCAAGAAGAAAATACTAGAGAGCAATTACATGGTGGATCTTAGTTTCATCTACGTCCTAGAGCTAGACTAATTAGCTACTCATGATTTTAGAAAGCAATAAAATCTAATCTAGAAAGCAAATAAATCTATACTAGAAAGCAATTAAATCTATCTAGAAAGCAAATAAAGATCTCAAAACAATGGCTTACCTCTGGAGCACGGTATTGTGGCCGCCACCCCTTCAGCAAAACCTTAATTTTATTAATGAAATACGAGGACAAACTAAATCCTAATCTACATTAACTACTGCATAAAACCTAGAATACAAGGATACGGCCAATATATAGGCTTCGGAAATCAAACCCTAATTCTAACAGAAATATAAAGCTAAAAAATTACATCGAAGCCAGGGAAGAAAATTCAGAATGTGGGGCCCACACTTGGCCGCTAAATGGCGGCTAAAACCGCTAAATAGCGGTTTTATTTCGAGTAACTCAATTGAAATTTCTTCCACGTGCGTCTCTTGTCTTTCTCATTATAT
Source organism: Dracaena cambodiana (assembly GCA_036321105.1). Classification (NCBI taxonomy): domain Eukaryota; kingdom Viridiplantae; phylum Streptophyta; class Magnoliopsida; order Asparagales; family Asparagaceae; genus Dracaena; species Dracaena cambodiana. The sequence goes on from JAYEPQ010000007.1 coordinate 38,914,058, forward strand.
TTCCTTGACTTTATTTGACTTTTCATCTCTTTAACATCGTAGTTTCATAGTTTTTTTCACTTTAGAAACTTTTCGGACTCTGATTTCCTACTCCAACATTGATTTCTTGCCATCTCCTTGTATGAATCGAATTACCTGAAAAAGGCACTAAAAATACCCGAGTAGCATTTATTTATATACAAAAATAGATAAAGTATGAGAGAAAAAATACAATATATGATATTCATCAATAGTCTCTCAGTATTTGATACTTTAGCAACCATGCACATGCCAATTAGATCATCAATGATGTTACAATCAAACATCGAAAACGTAGATGGGGCAGTGTTCGAAGTACCGGCCCATCGACCGGATCAAAAACCTATTCTTTTTGGAAGAATTAAATCACATATAGCCTCATCCAGTGATAGTGAGAGTAAAGCTCAAGAAGCCCCTCAATTCTATCATTATGGACTAAAGTCATTCCGGATGATAACAAAAATGGGATATGATTTCATCAATAAACCCGGATTAAACTTCGGTAAGGGATGTCGAGATTTGCTTCCTTCATTCGTACCCATAGGAAAAGAACCGGACTATTATCACAAAACCGGCAGGGGATTAGGATACGTCACAACACCCGATCCTTCGGATATCGAAGATATGATTTGCCAGAATGTGGAAGATTTCGATTAGGATTCAGATATCAACCTGGGAGTATTATTCAGAGAGATACCGTAAACATGACGTCTGTCAGTCCAACCCCAGATGAAAACGATGAACTGACCCTTATCAAAGATGAAGCATTAGTAAAGTATCTTGACGCCCAATAGAACATGCGCTTTGAGCAACGTGAACCTCCTACTGAGGATAAGGTGGTCCAAATAAATATGGGTAATGAAACCAATCCTAAACCCATATTTATAAGTGAGAGTTTGTCTCCTAATGAAAGAGACGACCTGGTGACTCTCGTTCGAGAATACATAGACGTCTTTGCCTGGAATTATGAAGACATGCCGGGTTTAGATCCTCAAGTTGCTATGCATCGACTTAATATTAAGCCAGATGCGAAACCAGTAAAACAACAACAGAGAAGATTCCGTCCAGAGCTGGTGGAATCAATCGAAGATGAGGTGAAGAAGCTTATACAATCTGGCTTCGTCCGAGAAGAACAACATCCTGATTGGGTAGCGAACATAGTTCCGGTTCCCAAGAAGAATGGAAAAATCTGAATCTGCATCGATTTTTGAGATCTCAATGCAGCATGTCCTAAAGATGAATTTTCACTTCCAATAACGTATGTCATGATTGACAATACCTGCCGGTTCGAAAGAATGTCTTTCATGGATGGATTCTCCGGGTACAATCAAATCAAAATGTGTCCAGAAGATGAGAAACATACTGCCTTTAGGACACCGTTAGGCATGTACTGTTATACAGTCATGCCATTCGGTCTGAAGAATGCAGGTGCAACATATCAGCGTGCTATGAGCACAATTTTCCGCGAGCATCTCCGTAAAACGGTAGAGTGTTACGTGGATGACTTGACTGTCAAGAGTCGCAATAAAGATGATCATCTCCGGGATCTGAAAGCGGTGTTTGATATTATGAGAAAACACCAATTAAAAATGAATCCAACTAAATCCTTTCTCGGGGTTTCTAGTGGCAAATTCCTTGGTTTTGTTATTACATCCAAGGGTATTTACTTAGACCCTGAAAAGGTAAAAGCAATTCAAGAGATGCAGCTACCAAGAAACCTTAAAGAGCTTCGCGGATTACAAGGGAGACTGCTATATATCCGAAGATTTATCGCCAATCTTTCAGGGCGATGTCAACCTTTTACCAGGCTAACGAAGAAAGGAGTGTCGTTCGTTTGGGATGAAGCTTGTCAACAAGCCTTTGAGGATCCCAAGAAGTACCTCACAAAGCCTCCGGTTCTGGTAGCCCCTATATCAGGAAAACCATTCTTGATATACGTTCGAGCGATGGACCATTCACTTGGCACCCTGTTAGCCCAAACTAATGATGCCGGCCATGAGCAAACTATTTACTACCTTAGTAGAACTATGGTAGGTGCCAAACATCGGTACCTTCCAGTAGAGAAAGAATGCTTGGCCCTGGTATTCACAGTTCAGAAAATACGACATTACTTAGTAGGCCGAACAATCCATGTGATTTCTCGGGTAAATCCCCTGAGAGTTCTCATGACCAAGCCTGGGTCACTCAATTGCAGGTTAACTAATTGGTCGATCCTCCTATCACAATATGACATGCGATTTATACCACAAAAGGCGATTAAGGGACAGGTAATTGCTGATTTCTTAGCAGAGCATCCTGTCCCGCAATCCTCGAAACTTTATGAGGATATTCCAGATGAGATAGCAGAACCAATATGGTCTCTAAAGAACCGGTTTGGCAGCTGTTCTTTGACGGAGCGGCTAGAAAGAACTCTGCCGGAGTGGGGGTGGTTTTAATATCCCCACAAAATCATGTAATCCCCCGAGGATACTCACTAACTCAGCCATGTTCTAATAATGTGTCCGAGTACAATGCATTACTAACGGGATTGCGAATTGCCCAATAGCTAGGGGTCCGACGTTTAGAGGCCTATGGGGATTCTAAACTCATAGTGAATCAAGTAAGGGGAGAATACGAGGTTAAACATGAGCATCTCGTACCTTACCACAAGGCGACAATTAAACTTGCCAACTCATTCAAAGAATTTTATATTGACTACGTGCCGCGACACGAGAACGCATACGCAGATGCCTTGGCTTCCCTCGCCACTACATTAGCACTCCCTGCTAAGTCGAGCAAAAGTATTGAGGTTGGAAGCCGCGAGCTTTTTTGCCCTGAGGAAATACTCGAGGCAAATGAGGTCCATGTGTCAGGGATGAACTTTGAGCCCAGAGATTGGCGGTTCGTGTTCGTCGACTTCGCGCTCTACAGGATATTACCTGAAGATTCTAAAGAACCCGCAAAGGTGAAAAAGGAGTCAGAAAAATTCTATTATAATCCTGAGCTTAGTACCTTATATCAGAAAATGCCAGGTGGAGTTCTACTTCGATGCTTATCACAACAAGAAGCACAAGAAGTACTCAAAGAAGCACATGACGGGGCCTGTGGTGTTCATCAGCCGGGACCTAAATTGGGAGACCGGATAAGAAGAATGGGTTACTACTGGCCAACAATGATGTCAGATGCCTCGACATATGCGAAGAAATGCCATGCGTGTCAGGTGCATGCAAACTACATACACCAGGCCGCAGAATACCTACATCCAACCACGATTACGTGGCCATTCGAGACGTGGGGAATGGATATCATTGGTCCCATTGCTCCGCCATCTTCTCGTGGACATCGGTTTATACTGTCTATAACCGATTACTTCTCAAAATGGGCAGAAGCTATCCCTCTGAGAGAAGTAAAAACGAATGATGTGGTCAGTTTCATCAAACACCACATCATTTATCGCTTTGGTGTTCCTAGACGGATCATCAGTGACAACGGCCCTCAATTCACTAGCAAAGCCTATACTAAATTCTGTGATAAGTTCAGAATACAGAATGTATTTTCGTCTCCATATAATCCTGCTGAAAATGGTCAAGCTGAAGCATTCAACAAGACCATTGTGAAGCTTTTGCAGAAATTTGTCACTTCAAGCCAACGCGATTGGGACGAGAAATTGGGGGCTTGTTTATGGGCTTATCGCACAACGGTTAGAACACCGACAAAGAGTACACCATTTACTTTGGTGTATGGTTGCGAAGCTATACTGCCTTTAGAAATTCAAATTCCTTCTCTTTGGGTGGCATTAGCTACAAGAATGACCACCGAGGAAAAACATAGCCAACGACTTCGGGAATTAGAAGCATCGGATGAGAAGCGCTTAAAAACTCAACAGCAAATAGAACTTTACCAGGCACGAATATCTCGAGCCTTGAACAAAAAGGTGAAGGAACGAACTTTCAAAGTGGATGATTTATTTTTGGCGGTCAGGCGTCCTATGATTCTGATGCACAAAACTAAGGGCAAGTTTCAACCAAAATGGGAAGGCCCATTTGTAGTAGAGACAGTTTACTCAAATGGAGCATACCGGTTGATTAATCAACATGGAGATCGGATGATGATGCCAATTAATAAAAAATTCCTTAAAAAATATTATTCTTAAAATAAAAGTATGAATTGCCCAATGCCGACAAGGCTACGGGAAGAGAATAAATTTCTCGCCAACCCTATTATACTGGGGGTAAAAGTATGAATTGCACAATGCCGATAAGGCTACGGGAAGAGAATAAATTTCTCGCCAACCCCATCATACTGGGAGTAAAAGTATGAATTGTCCAACGCTGCTAAGGCAAAGGGAAAAGGAAAAGTTTGGCATTTAAGCCCAAACGAAACCCTTGACAACTTACCATACTGAGGGGAATAGTATGGTTAGCCCAACTCAAACGGTAGTTGGTAAAGGCTAATCAAATCCGTTGATAACTGGGGGTTTGCTAAAAATCTTACGACAAATCTTTTACGATAATATTCTTATCTAAATGTAAGAATACGTCATTGCCCAAAGCTGCTAAAGCAAAAGGGAAGAAGGAACGTTTGGCCTCTAAGCCCAAACAAAAGCTTTGATAACTCACTATGCTGAGGGAAATAGCATGGCTAGCCCAACTCAAACGGTAGTTGGTAAAGCCTAATCAAATCCGTTGATAACTGGGGGTTTGCTAAAAACCTCACATTCTAAGCATGGAGTTATGGACTTAGCTCCGCGTTTTACTCAACGCGGGGTTAGTTTTATGGCCAGACGCGTAGCTATAGAGTTAGCTCTACATTCTGCATGGTATTTTTCCATTCTTCCTCTATTTTGGAAATTTTCACCACCAACAGGACTCTTTCCAAAATTTTCAAAATGGCTTATAGCTTAGCAAATTTGAAATACTTTGGATTATTAGTTTGTATATGAATAGGAAGTTAGCCCATACCTTATCCTCGCATTTATACCGCAACACGCGAAGCTAATAACCTTCATTTAACTGCTCCGATCTTCACGCCGAATACCAAGAGGCGGGTTTTTTAATTTAAATAGAGTCTTCTTCTCTTCTTCCTCACTCAGAGATTTTTCAAGAACTCTCAAGATCAAAAATCCTTGCAACCGACTAGATTTTCGCCCATTTTCTTCATGATTTTGAGATCAATGGCATCCAAGAAGATCAACACTTCACGCACCTCATCTCCGTTGCCGGCTGGCGAGAGCAGTGGCGGCAGCGGCCATAGCAGTGAACGCAGCGGTGATCATGTCTTCGCCACACCGATTGGGGGTAAAAATCTCCTCTTTTGGACTTTTTAAGGGTGATTTGGCTCGGTTTTAACCGGCCAATCGCTGTGTTCACCGGCAAAAATTATCGCTGTACTCCGGTCAGGTGACTTAGAGAAGAAGAGACCTTTGGTCTTCTTCTACGCGAAGCTACTATGCTAGCTATACATAAAATGCTTATTACTCGAAGTTATCTCTTACTGCTGCGCTTTTCTGTGCGAAGTTATGGATTTAGCTTCGCATTTTAGCTTTTGACGAGAAGATATTTATTACCTTTGCGTATTTTCTCCAAATGCGGAGTTATTCTTTTATCTTCGCGTTTTGATTCTATGCGAAATTACTGATTAACTTCGAGCGAAGTTTTCATTTGCTCTGCGTTTTTATACTTAGAATTTTTTCAATTTTTCTTCTGGATATTTCTAACTCTGATTCTTCTTTTTGTAGTTGGTTATTTGGTGGATCTCTCTCCCGTAGGCATCACTTCGGGTTTGTTGGGGGCGCCGACCGAGCAACCCAGTTTCGTTTCACAACCGAACTTCCTACCTATAAGCCAGGTCTTAGGGAACGCACGAAAAAACTATTGAGATACAGCCCCACCACCGCAAGGGAGACCATTACTGAAGCTCCTTTTGAAGCCATGAATCGAGAAACTCTGGAGAAGCTAGTCTTCTTATTCGGTGACGCGGTGCAAAATTCAGATAAAATTCTGTTTGAAGAACAAAGTAAGTGGCTTCATCAAATCGGTAATCTGCTGATATTCTTGACCGACATGGAGCGCAGCTACCCTCTGGTATATCTTCAGAGCTTGTCAGCCCGTCGTGAGTTAGAATGGAAACTAACTCGAGATTACAACGGAGTCGCAACGGGAAAGTTTGGTGCACATGGGGCCTATCAAGATGGTCCCACCATGTGTGTTACTGGACTCCTTCTTGGTAGAATTACCAAGGAGCACCCAGTTGAGGAGGTCCCGATTCGCGCAAAGACTTTTTTAAGCAAGTTTGTTACAAAGGGTGGTCAATACCAAGCTAATGATTTTAGGATGCCTGGCTGGGTTCACTTCTCAGACAACATATGGTGGTTCCGCCTTGTCAAGTATATGTTGGACTCTCATGAACAGGTCCTAAAAGAGATTGGCCTTTACAAAGCCATCCGAAATGTCCAGTTCGAATTACCCCAGAGTTCGTATCATCTCTTCAGCCATTTGGAGATGTACAATCCCGAGACCGGTACCTTCTTTACACAAGTGGATGAGATAGGACTCATCTCCACGAGATGTATGAAGCCTCGGGCTTGTCAATGGGTGAAGTTCCCTATGAAGAATACATCCCTACTGCCGAGGAGTTGAACATTCTGAAGGCGAAAGATGAGCACATTTACGAGACATACTGCGAGATGAAGTGTTACTACCATATTTGCGCCGACCTAGCTAGAGTAAGGAATTAGCCACAAGAATTGGGCTGATTACCTTTTCTTGATTTTAAAGGAGAGCCTGCCTATGGTCTGCGGTCTCAAACCTGTTGGCATTGAAGAAATCAACCGGCGTATTGCAGAGGTGGGCGCCACATCATACACTATGGAATCAAATGAAGGAGGGTTCAATCCTGGCACCATTTTCTAAACCTTCCATTACCAGGCCCAGTTCCTCATATCTAACAGAGGTTTAGTTGCTGAGTTCCTGATGTTGTGGTTGAAGAGGTGAGTCATCTCGTCACTCCCAAAAGATGACATAGCCTCAAATGTAGTCTACCTAGCAGTACTATTGGCTTATGGACGGCCAACTGGACTTCTCCCTGCAATAGTGAGCAACCTTCAGAGTGGGCTTCGGGCACTCCGTAACAGTTTCATCCCTGCAGATAAGGGCAAGGGAAAAGCTGTCAAAGGGAAAGCATAAAAAAAAACGGCTACAGTGAAGACACCGAATCCTAGGGTGGAGATGCCCTATACATATTTGATGGCGTGGCTTGTCATGCACTGCCCCTCATTAATGAGTGCTGCAGATTACTGCCCAATTGACAAGCCATTCTTTGAGGAGATGTATGAACGCTCTACTTGGAAGAGCCACTATATGTCAATGATTTGGAAGACGCTTCATCATCACCAGAATTATAAAATCTTCCATTGCTTCCTAGACTTTCCAGGTGGAGAGTATGGGTCGAAATTCAAGGATGCTCTAGGACCAGATAATTATTCAACTCTATCTTCAGAAGCATTCTAGTGGCTATTAAGCATTCGTCCCGGACACCTGGTGTATCAGCAAGATACTATATGTTATTGAGCCATACACCCCCAGCCATTTCGCTCGCCAGTTTGGCTACAACAACTATACATAGGAAACCCAAACAAGCAGATGGCGTACGAGGTAAATCTGTATGAAGGAGCTCGAGACTGGTTCCACTTCGTTGCTAGGGGAACTAGAGCCGAGTTTATGCTGCCTCAAAAATCTCCAGTTCTTAGCATGACGCTCAATTTATGTCTTAGTACAGCATTGCCAATGCAGCTATGCCAAATTTTTCCATCAACTATAGTTGCTGCAAAGAGATAGAAGCACTTTACTCTCGCCGAAAGTGGGCTAAGAGAGTAAGAATAAAAGGAATGGACGAGTTCCTTGATGTAGAGGCTGAACCCTCGGATGGTGGAGATTCTGATGATGATAATGCCGATGGTGATGATGGCACTGACACTGGAGACGCTCCTCAAACCATTAGAGACGAAAACACTCATCCTCAAAGTCCAACAATTAAGCGCCGTCGGATATCTAGAGGCGAGCTAGCTCGAAAAAAATGAAGCCAACCGAGCAGATTTTGCTAACAACAATAAATAAGCTTTTTATCCCAAGTAATTGGGGTAGGCTATATGAACCAAAAAAGAATCACGCTGGATCGATCATTTTGATATTTCTTCTCCATTTATTTCTATCAAGTAATATCTCCTTATTTAAACCTCTAGACTCCATATCTTTGAGTATCACCTCCATCCATATTTTCTTCGGTCTTCCCGTCGTTCTTTTAATTTGTCCTACATTGATAAACTCTCTTCCTTGAACTGGTGCACTTGTAGGCCTACATTGCACATGACCAAACCATCGTAAGTAATTTTCTTGCATCTTCTCATTGATGGGAGCTACATCTACCTTAGCACGAATATGTTCGTTTCTCACTTTATCTCTCCTAGTGTTACCGCACATCCAACGGAATATGGGCATCTCTGCTACACTTATTTTTTATGAATGATGTTTCTTTATAACCCAACATTCCGTGCTATATAATAAAACTGGCCTAATAGTAGTCCTATAAAATTTTCTTTTCAATCTTAACAGAATGTTACGGTAGCATAAAACTCCCGTTGCCCTCCTCCGTTTCAACCAGCCAGCTTGTATCCTATGGTTAACATCATTATTGATCTCTCTATCATTCTGAATAATAGAATCCAAATATCTAAACTGATTGCTCATTTGTATCTCTTGCCTATCCAGTTTTACAGCATTATAGTCTATGGTCCGTCGTTTACTAAATTTACACTCCATATACTCTGTTTTATACCTACTCAATCTAAAACCTCTAGATTCTAATGTATGCCTCCATAACTCTAACTTGATATTTGTCCCTGCTCTTGTCTCATCAACTAAGACAATATCATCAGCAAATAACATACACCAAGGTATCTCATCCTGAATGGTTTTAGTAAGCTCATCCATCACTATAGCAAATAAGAATGGACTCAATGCAGATCCTTGATGCAATTCAATTGTCATAGAAAAATTACTTGTTAAACCATCACATGTTCTGACATTGGTCACTACTCCATCATACATATTTTTAATTATATTGATATATTTGATGGGAACTCTTTTCTTCATCAGTGTCTACCAAAGTATCTCTCGTGAAACCTTATCATAGGCTTTCTCTAAGTCAATAAATACCATATGCAAATATCTATTTCTCTCTCGGAATCACTCTATAAGTTGATGAAGTAAATGAATAACTTCTATCGTCGATCGTTCCGGCATAAATCCTAACTGGTTCTCTGATATTTTAACAGTTTGTCGCAATCTATGTTCAATTACCTTTCCCAAAGCTTCATAGTGTGACACATGAGTTTTATTCCCCGATAGTTAGAACAACTCTGAATGTCGCCCATGTTCTTATACAGAGGTACTAGGGTACTCTTGCTCTATTCATTTGACATTTTCTTAGTTTGTCAAATCTTGTTAAAAAGATCTATTAGCCATCTCACACCAATCCCTCCTAAATATCTCCATACCTCTATAAGAATTTTATTTGGACCAATAGTTTTTCTTAATTTCATTCTCTTCAAAGGCTCTTTTACTTCTGACTCTTTAATTATACGTATAAAACTACATTCATATCCTCACATTGAATAGTAAGTCTCCCAAATCTTGAGTAAACCTACCATTATAATCTATCAAAATATTTTTTTCATTCCTTCTTTAATCTCTTCGTCTCGAACTAGAACCGTCTGATTCTTATTTTTAATACACTTTACAATATATAAGTTTTTAAACTTTTTCTCTCTTATTCGAGCAATTCTATATATATCCTTTTCTGCCTCTTTATTATCCAACTTCTTGTACACTTGTTTATATAATTTAGTTTTTGCATCCCGAATAGCTTTCTTAGCCTCCTTCTTTGCTAGTTTTTACTTCTCAAAATTTATTCTATTATTATTATTATTATTATTATTATTCAAATCTCTATAAAGGTCTCGCTTGATCTTAATAGAATTTTTTACCTCTTCATTCCACCATGATGTATCCTTACTGGTGGAGCACCGCCCCTCGACTCACCGAATATATTTTTAGCTATTTTTTTAATGCAGCTAGCCATTTTGTTCCATGTTACATTAGAATCATCATGGTCTCTCCAATCTGTTTCTTATACTACTCTATCTATAAAATCTTTTTTATTACTTTCTAATCGCCACACTTAATCTTAGGATCTAACTTACACTTAATCTTTCTAAATTTCTGTCTAATCTGAATATCTAAAACTAAGACTCTATGTTGGGTAACTACACTCTCACTTGACACTGCCTTACAATCGATACAACTAGCTCTATCTACCCTCCTAATTAAAAAGAAATCTATTTGGCTTAAATTATCCACTTTTAAAAGTAACTAAGTGAGAAACTCTCTTTTTGAACTAAGTATTTGCTAAAATTAAATCATAAGACAAAGTAAAATCTATAATTGAGTTATATACTTCATTTTTTTCTCCAAAACTAAATTCTTAATGTTCTCCTACATGCCCATTGAGATCACCACCAATAAATAGTTTTTCTCTAGCGAGTATTCCTTATACTATCTCATCTAGATCCTCCCAAAATTGATATTTACTGGATTCATCAAGTCCTACTTGTGGTGCATAAGCGCTAATAACATTAAAAATCTCTCCATCTAAAATAAGTTTAACTAATAAACTTCTATCACCTTCTTCCTAACCTCCACTACATCCCCAAGTAATTTCTTATTTATGATCACACTACCCATTACGATTTCTATCTCTATCCGTATACCAAAGTTTATAACCCCAAGACTCTATGATTTTAGCTTTCTCGCCTACCCACTTAGTCTCCTGCACGCACAAAATATTAACCCTCTTTCTAATCATAGTATCAACTAATTCTGCTAATTTACCTGTAAGGGAACCTATATTTCATGATACCAACCGAAATTTATGTTTATGAGCTAAATTTTTACCCCACTCGCTCATTAAGATGTGGGAATTCTCTTATATTTGACAGCACATCCGGACGCTGACATGACGTGTCGCTTCTGAGCGACGACTTAACAACCCTTGCATATTTTTTACTACACCCGAGCTCCGATGTAGCGTGTCACTCAGTAGGAAACGCCTTAACAAAATTCATATTTTGGCTCATGTCATAATATGTGATAATATTTTATATTGGCTGTCACTGGCGTACCACAACCCTCCTCTTTTATCCTGGCTTGGGACATGCAGTGCATAGCACTAGCGGAGTTAGCCGAGCAAATTTTGCCAACGATGGTTATTCTTGAAGGGATAGCAGTTCGCAACTGATCTCCTGGCTTCAACTCTGCCGACAGCACCGGCAGAAGAGGATGCCCTGGCAGAATCTGCAAGTGCTACTAATGCCCCAAACCTGCCAGCTCCAGGGTCTACAGAGCATACTACCACGCAACCTCAAGGTAGCCAGACGGGGTCACTTCTAGAAACTGCTACAGCTTGATTAGTATCATATATTGTATTTTTTTCTCCCATATTTTATCTATTTTTGTATATAAATAAATGCTACTTGGGTATTTTTAGTGTCTTTTTCAGATAATCTAATTCCTGCAAGGAGATGGTATGAAATCAGAGCCGAATTAGGAAATAAAACCCGGAAAAGAGTTCAAAGAAATAAAACTATAAGATTAAAAAACTTAAGAGAGTCAAAATCCAATACAGTCAGGAGAATTAAGAGTACAGGATAAGAGACTCGTGCAACAGAAAACTCAGAGATTTTATCCATAATATTGCTGCTAATTGGCGGCAATATGCTGCCAAATGGCGGCATAAAGGTTTCTCCACCTGACTAGTTTTCTTCAAGAGCTTCGATGTAATTTTTGTAGTTTTTCAGTTATACTATAATTAGGGTTTGATTTCCAAAGCCTATATATTGGTCGTATGCTTGTATTCTAGGTTTTTTTTTTATGCAGTAGTTAATATAGAATTAGGATATAGTTTGTACCCGTTTTTAATTTAATAAAATTAGGGTTTTGCTAAAGGAGTGACGACTACAATACCGGACTCCAGAGATAATTCTCTTTGGTCTTCAATTTTTTCTTAGTTAATTTATTTTAATTGCTTTTTAGTTTAGATTTATTTGCTTTCTAGATTAGATTTAATTGCTTTCTGTGAATAAAAATTTGATTTTGCTTGTTAGAAATATGAGTAGCTAATTTAGCTTAGATTTAGGATGTAAATGAAGTTAGGATCCACCATGTAATTACTCTCTAAAATTTTCTTCTTAAATAAAATAAATAAAAATATGATTTTCTATGAAAAGATTAAAATACAAGAATTTGAAGACTAATAATTTGATAGGTTATAGTTGAGTTAAGTTTCTTGATAGCCTATACTTAGTTAGGCTTTGGAGTTGTTGGTTTTCATCTTATTCAAAGAAATATCTAATGATTTAGTTTATTTTTATAAAAAGTAGTATTTTTGATGAGTTATACTTGCACAACACTTGATAGCTCATACTTAGGGCACTTTAAATAAAGATTAAACTAAAAGATCAAATTTTTATGATAGAAGAAGATAATAGAAGTAAGAACATGCTTGGAAACTAGTGGATTCTAAATCCTAGGCTAATTAGAATAACTCTCAAATCCGACTTAGAATGCTTTGTTAGTCCGTTAGACTATAGAATTAGTAAGAATCGCAAAACACCTGAGATCTCTGTGGGACGATCTGTATAGTGCTACAACTGACACTGTACGCTTGCAGTAAATTTTCACATCAAGTTTTTTGCACCGTTGCCAGGGATCAACGGTGTTTTTCTTGTTTTTTCTAACGTTCTACGGGTTAACAGTGTGTGTTGACTATGTAGGGAGAAGATATTGCAGATACAGGAAGACAAAAGGGATCAGAGAAATCTCAGAACTGTGCAGCAGAAACCAGAGAGTCAAACTCTCTGGTTTTGCCAATATTTAGCAATCAAAACCGCCATTTGGCGACAGTAAAGGTAACTCCTAAACCCAAATTTTCTCCAGTTCTGTGATTTTGTTCTCTGGTTCTGTAAAAAAATACAAACAAATAATTTAGGAACAGTAGGAATCACATTTTTACTTGATCATATCTATTTCACCGTTTTTATCTCCACCACACCCCACTTCTTACATTAGTTTAGAAAATTCACGCATACACTCATGGTCACTGGTTCATACCACATTGGACCGGTGATTAATTTGGTCGACTAGTGAGATCAGATTTGTTCATGGATGACAAGATGGACCAACCTATCCCGATCCTTCAGGATCGATGTTACCCGTTGCGTATATCATTACCATCATGCATCAAACTTCTACATGCAGTGGGTAATCACTATGAGTTGAAGCCGCAATACATCAGTATGCTTCCTAAATTCATTAGTTCTGATTCAAAAGATGCATATCTCTTTATCAGTGAATTTCGGGAAGTATGCGTGATGATAAAACTGCAGCACTTATCGGAGGACGCAATTAAACTCTGCTTCATCCCCTTTGCACTCAAGAAAAATGTCATGAAGTTGTTGTACAATATACCTACTGATTCAATCACTACTTGGGATGAATTCGTTGTAGTATTTCTAAAGAAATATTATCCCATGCATAAGACGACAAAAATTCAAAATCAAATAAATCAATTCCATCAAGTGCCGGGAGAACCCTTCTGGAAAATACTTGGAACAGTTCAAGGATCTTTTAGCTCAGTGCCCCCACCATGCGATAGAAAAGTAGCGGTTGTGTGAAATCGTGTACGAAGGACTCGATTACACATCCAAAACTCATCTTGAGTCTATGTGTCAAGGGGAGTCATGAAAAAGAACGAGGATGAAGCATGGGAATTTCTTGAGGACCTATCATGAAAGACTATGCAGTGGGAGAGTCCCGCTGAGAAACCCAGTGCATCAACTTCTGCACATAAGGGTGGGATCCATAGTGTCGACAGCTCTATAGTTGTCGAACCTAAAATTGCAGCCCTTATGAGGAGAATTGAGGTATTGGAGACTATTCGTCTCCACAAGTAGATCAAGTAAATCAAATTCAAGTTTCCACATGCTTTAAATGCGAAACTCCGAATCACGTTATAGAGGAGTGTCCACTATTAGTGAATCCCATGGGTCCCACACTTGAGCAGGCTAACATCTTGTATCACGGACCTATGAATTATTCATACGCTCCGACATACAATCCTGGCTGGAGGAACTATCCAAATCTATCATGGGGTCAAGAACAATATCAGGGAGCCCCTAACGCTAACATGCAATCTCCAGCCACTAGTCAGTTTCCAAGACCAAATGTGGGTACTTATCAACACCCAAACACATCAAATTATTGGAACAACCAAAATAGACCACCTGCACAAAATCACGCACATCCACAACAGGGAATGATCAAGAAAAGCGACTTCAGTCACTTGAGAAGAACGTTGAAAATCTTCTCAAGTCTCATTCCAAGTTTGACATGCATATATCTAACCTTGACACACACATGCAAAATCTTATGAAAGTGTCAACTGGTTTTATTCAAAGTACAAGTCAGCAACTGCTCATGAACTCTCAATCTATTAAGAATGTAGAGCAGCAGGTTGGAAAATTAGCGAGTCAGATGAGTAAACATGGCCAAGGTACTTTTCCAAGTCAACCCATAATGAATCCTAATGCCAATTCCTCAAATCAGTCGCATGTTCACCAATGCAATTGTTGACAGTGAAAATTTCTAAGTAAATAGGATTTTCCATAGCAGAACGCGGAGCCAACTTATTAGCTCCGCGTCTGGCTAATTTTTAGCCTCGCGATGAGTGAAATGCGGGGCTATCAATAACTTCGCGTTAGCTCCGCATTCTGGTTATTTAGCGCTGCGTTTTGATGCGATTAGCTCCACGTGAGCAGATAACCAGAATCTCAAATTGATTGAGATATGATTTGGGCTTATCAAATACCCAAATTAAATTCAATCAGAACTCTAAATCAAGATATTTAAATCAAAACTAAGATATTTGATTGGAATCCGTGATGAGTGCGAATTCTATTTAGATAGAAACTCTTGCATTGACTTAGGGATATAAATACCTTCTTGGTGAAACCCTAGGGGTCTTCTTTTCGAAAATTGAGATCTTTTCCTCTTGGAGAATTCAAGTTACGCATAGAGCCTTGAGTTAGTGAAAGACCAGAAAAGATCGTCTACAGTCGGCCGCCATCTTCAAGAGAGAAGAGTTCGACGTTCGATCGTCCAAAGGAGCTGCTCGATAGATCCCATCGCCATAGATCCCACACAAATTTTGTAAAAGAGAGAGATTGACATATAAAATTCTCTCGTTTGTTCTTTTTATCTTGTTCACTTACATTGTAATCTAAGTTGTATTCAATGGAAGGAAGCAAAACTTTTGCGGTGAACAAACTGGTGACCACAGTGGGAGTTATCTCTTTCACTGATGAAGAGATTGTGGCTCAATCGGACATTGATTTGATCGGATCCGAAGTAGACATGCTCGTCGTTGAAATCGACCAGCAGAAGTATGAGGAGTTCCTCTCCTCTGAATCAGGTGACTTGGACGAGACACGACACTATCATCGCATGTGCTCCAATACCCGAGCAACGGGTAAAAAGGTGTCCACCGAGAGACGGGGATCCTTGGAGACTGCGGCTATAGGGCCGGTGCTTGGACAGGAAATCCTAGTAGAGAATAAGCTTCCTACTGCCGAAGAAGACCTGGGAACTGGATTGACCAGAACCCAACTCCGAAATAAGAATCGGAGAGCAAGGCGAAAATCCCTCAAAGCCCGCCTTAGACGCGAGGCTATGGTCCCTCGCAAACTGGCTCGCGCTAATCGCGAGATCGGTCATTATCGCATTAAACGCAAAGTTACAACTTGCCTTAAAAGCAAGGAAAAGCCAGCGTGTGATATTCCCCGCGAGGCTATTGCTGAGCCTAGCGAGAAATGCGAAGCCAGTGAGATTTGCGCTAGCCGCAAAATATCTGACACTCGCGAGAAACGCGAGTATAAAAATTCAGCGAGTATAAAAATTTTCCACGCGAGGCTGATACTGAGCCAAGCGAGAAACGCGAAGATAGTAATACTTGCAAGAAACGCGAGGCTAGTAATACTTGCGAGAAACGCAAGACTTCTTACACTCGCGAGGAACGCGAGTATAAAAATTCAGCAAAGCCAGCGTGTGATTTTCCACGCGAGGCTGACACTGAGCCAAGCGATAAACGCGAGGCCGGTAATACTTGTGAGAAACGCAAGATTCTCTGCGAAAATCGCGAAGACGATTGACAAATCGTTGTTAATCGTAAGAATCACGCTAGGCACGAGGTTATGACTCGTGTTAATCACAAGGGTATGCCAGCGTGTAAGAATTTTTTTTCACGCGGGGCTATTATTCCAGAAGTTAAACTTCTGAACACATGCCAGGCCAACAAGAAACGCGAGGCTAACATGGCAGAATGTGGAGCTATTTTTCAGCCTCACGAGATAAGACGCGAAGCTACTTCTAAGCTCCGCGTAGATCAACCCGACTACAGAATCAAGGCTGATCGTCGCATCAATGGACCAGAACTGAATTTCAGTAATCCGAAGAGGTTTCAGTGGGTTCCTAGACCCTCTCAAAAGTTGAATGGGTCCCACGACTCAATGGCTAAAGGCACTTATCTCAGAGAGTATCTGTCCAAGAAGAGAGGCATAGAATAAGTTCAAGTTGAACCTATCTGTCACTGCCAGCAGTTTATGACAGCGGTATCCACTGTAATGGACAACTGTGGCTGCAGCAAGAGCAGGGTATCAGCATTCGACCGATTAACCGAGCCGAACAAGAACCCTATTAAGAGGACAAAAACTACTTCCCTAAAAGAATGGAGAGCTGTAACCTCCAATATGGTGGGAAAATGGAAGAAGATTGTAGAGACGGATGATGATTCAGAATCGAGTGATGAAGAACCTCATCATATCACTCGACTTAAATCAGGAGCCGTCCCGCCTCGAAATTATAAGAGGCTTGTAAGGGGTTCTTATGACGATGATAGCAATAACTCAGCTATAGCCTCACCTCCTTCCTCTGCGTCATCTCGGATACAAAAGTTAGCGTCACATATGGCGGATAAATCTGACGACATCGAGCGGAGATTTGAAGCTCAAGAAAGAATGATTCGAGAGCAACAAAAGACGATTGAAGATCTTAAAGTGATGCTCTCAAAATTTGTTGAGGATAATACTAAAAGGGGCAAAGAAACTCTGAACGAAGAGGAAAAGGAAGAAAAAGCCCACTCGATGAACGAGGACGAGGATAGATTTTCTTTTCATGATCCACATGGAGAGAAAATAGAAAAATTGCAAAGTCAACTCGAAGCTCTGATGCATAAAAAGGAGTTGAAAGAGTCAGGGGTCTCAAGACCATATCCGCCCGAATGGGATATGATACCATACCCTCAGAAGTATAAGCCGCTCAAATTAGAGCCAAATGACGGGAAGGGATCGCCCAGTCAACACGTTTATTACTTCTTGTCCCAAGCCGGACATCTGATGGGTAATGACCCGATTATGACCAAGGTATTCGCAAGTACTTTGCGAGGGCCTGATTTTGCTTGGTTCATACAGCTGCCCCCAGGTACTATTAATACCTGGTTAGATGTTGAGAAATTATTTCTCGCACGTTTCTTCGAAGATGATACCGAGATTACGGTTCATTCCCTCCTTGCAACTAGACAGGGGGAACAAGAAACCATCAAAGACTTCATAGAAAGGTTCCGGGAGAAATCTGTGCATTGTAAACACGGAATGGTCCAGGAAACTCTAGTCGAGACATGTTGACATAATCTTAAGACTAATGTGCTCCTAAAAATGGGGGCCGTAGAGTCTAAGACAAGGAGGGATTTGCTCAAACAGGGAGAGCAAGCCGAGGACTTGATTCGTCGAGTTGAAGAGTCTCGCGGACCAAGAAGTACTGGAAGTAGTAGGCCATACGCCCAAAATAACAATAAAAATAAAGGGAAAGCGGTGATGGCATCAGAACCTGCTCCACAAAAGACAAATCCTCCTCCAAGCCCAAAGCCCCAAAATCAGAAGGGCACGAGGCAAAGTAGACCTCATCAGGAAAAGACTTACACTTTCAAAGTGCAACAGACGTCTACACTCTTCCACCTCCTCCTGAGGAAGGGGATGTTGAAACTTCCGGAGAATAGGAAGCCAGAGGACGCTGGTAAGACCACCGATCCCAATTACTATTTTTATCACCGGAACATTGAACACCCTACTAGGGATTGTTACCCTCTTAAGAACAGAATCCAAGCACTAATAGAAGTTGGAGTTCTGACGCTTAAAGAGGAACAAAAGAGAGTCACCGCCAATATGGCAACTATAGTGGTTGGAACCCATGAGTTCCCCGCAGGGGTGACCCCAATTCCAAAGGGTAAGTTGGTTACGAAGAATCTCGATCCTCATAAGAAAGCTCAAGAAGGACTTGTCCCCGTAACAACGCAGAAGGGGGAAGTTATGTGGGTTCACCCTGACTTACTAGAAGATGAGCAGTGGACTATCACAGGTCAAAGGAAAAAGCGGACTGTTAATACCATTTCTGCAGAGATAAGGGAAGAATATATAGCTTCAGGTGCCTTCACAGATTCTGAAGAAGAGCCCAAAACTATGGCCACTCATCAAGATGGGGCAGGCCCTTCCGGTACTCGATCTGGAAGGACATATCTCAAGGATTACACCAGAGTAGATCCGAAAGATATATATGAAGAACTTGCGAAACCGG
The DNA here is from genome assembly GCA_036321105.1 of Dracaena cambodiana. Classification (NCBI taxonomy): domain Eukaryota; kingdom Viridiplantae; phylum Streptophyta; class Magnoliopsida; order Asparagales; family Asparagaceae; genus Dracaena; species Dracaena cambodiana. The sequence continues at coordinate 38,932,849 of JAYEPQ010000007.1, forward strand.
CGAAGCAGAAAGGACTTCGCTTCCAGAAGAATCCTATTAGAGATGAAGGAGCCAACAAGACTACCTTCAAATTTGACATAATAACTCAGCTGGCTAACATTCCAGCACGAGTAACGCTTTACGAATTGTTAAGATTATCAAAATCAACACGTGAGGCATTAAGAGAGGCCCTGGCAGACTCTGAGTCATTCTTAGCTCAGATTGTCGAGCCGGCCGATGAGGAATGGGACTCTTGCCCCAGCTATCATCAAGTAAGGAGGTAGGTCCCACAAATTACCTTCTCTCCGGAAGACATGCAGGTAACGAATATAAAGCATAATAGGCCTTTATATTTCACCGGATATGTCGGATCCACCAAGGTGGAACGCATTCAAATCGATCCGGGGTCTGCATTAAGTGTTGTTTCCAGAAGGCTAATGCAGCTATTGGGAATATCTCCTCATCGTTTGACGCCTACAAACACCACTATTTACGGATTCAACGCTAACAACAGCCATCCTCTTGATAAAATCCGATTGCGGTGCCAAATTGGAGACTTAAGGACGGAGGTCACATGTTACGTTATCGATGCTGATACCTCCTACAATATTTTACTGGGACGGCCTTGGATCCACGCTTACATGATAGTCCCGTCGACTCTCCACCAATGCATGAAATATTGCGATGAAGAAGTAGAAGTCCGAACACTAGTTGCAGATAGGCAACCATTCAAGGGACTAGAAAATTATTTCACGGACGCCATGCTCTACAAACCGGTCCATGAGATTCCGTACGATGATCGCAGCAGGCTTCAAAAGCCCGATGACAGTGGCGATGAAGCCGACACCGAGTACGAGCTTCCTGAAGAAGACGATGGGGGTGATTATGAAATCAACCCTCACTTAGATTTTAGTCTGAGTCTTGATAATGTAGCTGATGTAATAGAGGAAGAGTGAATTATAAATGAAAACATAAAGTTAGTCTACGAGCATGCTGTAGCTACTGAGTCTGAACGCTCTTGTTCTTCCACTGAAGTGGATGGCCTGTCCGAACCTGAAGTTCTGACGGCATACCATTTGCCCCTCAGGTCATCCCTCCTCTCTCAATCAAGAATAACTAAGGGACAGGGTCACTTCTTTGAAGTACCTCCTCGACAGGAATCCCAAAAGTCGATCCTATTCTACAAAGTAATTACGTCACCTCGACAAAGACAAAGCAGTGAAAGTGATGAACAAACATTACCTCAATTTCACTTGTATGAACAGAAATCCCGGCAAATGATGGAGAAGATGGGTTATAATTTTACCCAGAAACCAGGATTAAACTTTGGAAAACGGCGACGGAATCTTATACCCTCATTTAGACCAAGAGAAAAGAGCCCAAATTATTATCAAAAGACTCGCAGGGGGTTGGGCTATGTATCTACTCCTCCCTCATCACCATCTGGACAAGAAGAAAGTTCTTCGGCCAATGATGAATCACCTCCACTTGATCATGACTCGGATCAAAGTACTGGCGCTTGGTTTCAATCCTTGACGGCCAATATAGTTTCAGTCGCACCAGAAAGCGACGAGGAACCAATTGATGTTCAAGATGATTCCTGGGCCAAGCATATGGATACTCTCTGGGATGTCCGCTTTGAACAGCGTGACCCGCCCACAGAAGACAAATTAGTACAAGTCAACATGGGAACGGAAGAAAACCCGAAACCCATCTTCATAAGAGACACGCTAACTCCCTTGGAAAAGGAGGAACTTATATCTCTCATCAAAGAGTATATTGACGTGTTCGCATGGAGTTACGAAGAGATGCCCGTGCTTGACCCTCAAATTTCCACACACCAGTTAAATATCAAAGAGGACGCCAAGCCAGTTAAACAACAGCAAAGGCGTTTTCGGCCGGAATTGATGGAGGCAATAGTCGCTGAGGTCAATAAACTTATAAAATCCGGATTCATCCGCGAAGAACAGCATCCTGATTGGGTGGCTAACATAGTGCCGGTTCGTAAGAAGAACGGCAAAATCAGGATATGCATCGACTTTCGAGATTTGAACGCTGCATGTCCTAAGGATGAATTTCCACTCCCCATCACTGATGTGATGATTGATAATACTTGTGGTTACGAGAAGATGTCTTTTATGGATGGCTTCTCAGGATATAACCAGATCAAGATGCACCCAAATGATGAAAAGCATACAGCTTTCAGAACGCCGCTGGGGGTATACTGTTATATGGTGATGCCTTTCGGATTGAAGAACGCCGGTGCCACCTACCAACGCGCGATGAGTGTCATATTCAAAGAACACCTGTGCATAACGGTAGAGTGCTATGTAGATGACTTAGCAGTCAAAAGGAAGAACAAAGAAGATCATCTTCATGATTTAAGAGTGGTCTTCGATCTTATACGAAAATACCACTTGAAGATCAATCCCACTAAGTCTTTTATGGGGATGTCCAGCGGGAAATTCCTTGGGTTCATAATAACTTAAAAAGGAATCTTCCTCGACCCTGAAAAAGTGACAGCAATCAGTGAAATGCCACCGCCTCGCAATTTTAAGGAATTAAGGGGGTTACAAGGAAAGTTAGCCTATATCTGGCGTTTCATCTCCAATTTATCATGACGATGCCAGCCATTCTCTAGACTCATGAAGAAGGGGGTCTCTTTTGTATGGGATGAGGCGTGTCAACAGGCGTTTGACGATCTCAAAGAATATCTCACTAAACCTCCTGTTCTTATGGCACCGACCCCTGGGCAGCCATTTCTTATATATGTAAGGGCCATGGATGATGCGTTAGGAGCATTACTTGCTCAGTATAATGAGCACGGCCATGAACACGCCCTCTATTACTTAAGCAGGACAATGATCGGAGCCGAGCGTCGGTATACCCCTATTGAAAAGAATGTTTAGCCCTAGTGTTCGTTGTTCAGAAAATGCGACACTATCTTTCAGGGCAAACGATACATGTCATCTCACGGGTCAATCCCTTGAAAATCCTGATGACAAAACCAGGATCCTTAAACGGCTGATTGGCGAAATGGGCATTATTGCTATCACCATATGATATACACTTCGTCCCTCAAAAGGCCATGAAGGGACAGGCGATCGCCGATTTACTTACAGACCATCCAATTTGGTCCAAATCCAAACAAACGTCAGAGGTCAACACAGTTAGTAAAGAACAACCATGGCAAATGTTCTTTGATGGTGCTGCCAGACGATCTGCTGCTGGAGTGGGGGTTGTGCTAATATCCTCACATAAACATATATTGCCTAACGGTTACTCATTAACAGAACCGTGCACGAATAATGTGGCAGAATACAACGCGCTCATTATCGGCTTAAAAATGGCTCTGCAACTGGGGGTGAACCATTTAGAAGCATATGGAGACTCTAAGCTCATCGTCAATCAGATGACAGGTGAGTATGAAGTCAGACATGAAGCCCTCATCCCCTATCATCAGCTAGCTATTGAGCTAGCAGGATATTTTGAACAATTTTATATATATCATATATCCCGGAATCAGAACGTCTATGCAGATGCTCTTGCTGCTTTAGCCGCAACATTGGCGATCCCGCCATGTGAAGCTAAAAGCATCACCATTGGTAGCAGAGAACTCCTCCACCCAGACATGGTATTCCAAACCAAGGAGGTATGCCAGACAGGCTTAATGCTGGAACCCCGTGATTGGCGGTTTCCATTTATAGATTACGCCTTATATGGGATATTACCAGAGAATTCAAAGGAGGCCGCCTCGATAAAGAGGAAGGTCCCGAGATTCTATTTCGATCATAAACTTCAGACTTTATATAGAAAGTCAAATGATGGTCTCTTGCTACGCTGCATATCAAAAGCAGAAGCAGATGAAGTACTGAGAGAAACACATGATGGAGTATGTGTTGCTCATCAGCCCGGTCCAAAATTGGAGTCCGCATAAAGAGGCTGGGATACTACTGGCCGAACATGATTATAGAAGCTATGGCATACGCTAAGCGGTGCCATGCATGCCAAATACATGCCAATTTTATTCATCAACCCCCAGAATACTTGCACAATACCATAGCTAGTTGGCCATTTGAGGCATGGGAAATGGATATTGTGGGGCCTATAACTCCCCCGTCATCCAGAGGGCATCGGTTCATTCTTGCGATAACCGATTATTTTTCAAGATGGGCCGAAGCCATGCCCATGAGAGAGGTAAAAATAACAGATGTGATTAAGTTCATTAAGCATCATGTTATTTACCGTTTTGGTATCCCTCGGAGAATCATCCATGATAATGGACCGCAATTCGTCAACGAGAGGTTTTCGAGATTCTGTGATAAATTCATAATCAAGGACATCGCTTTAACACTATATAACCCTACAGCAAATGGATTGGCCGAAGCCTTTAACAAGACGATTATTAAACTCCTTCGGAAGTTCGTCTCTTCTAATAAACGAGACTAGGATGAAAAGCTGGGAGAATGTTTGTGGGCTTATCGCACCACCGTTCGCACCCTGACAAAAACTACTCCATTCTCTTTGGTCTACGGAAGCGAGGCCGTCTTGCCTCTTGAAATCCAGATTCCATCACTAAGAGTGGCTTTAGCCACAAAGATGACGACAGAAGAGCGCCATCAACAAAGATTACAAGAACTAGAGGCGTTAGATGAAAAACGCCTCAGGGCTCAACAACGAATTGAGTTGTATCAAGCCCGAATCGCGCAAACGTTCAATAAGAACGTTAAACCGAGGACCTTTAAACAAGGAGACTTAGTTCTGGCTGTCAAAAGGCCGATGGTGCTGACCCACAAGACTAAGAGTAAATTTGAACCCAAGTGGGAGGGACCGTTTATCGTGGAGATTGTGTACTCCAGTGGAGCCTATCGTTTAATGAATCAGAATGGCGATAGGATGATGATGCCGATCAATGGCAAATTTCTGAAGAAATACTATACTTAACAAACCAAAGTGGTGACAGAATAACTGTCCCATCTAGTTCATAAATCTTTGGTGTGCCCAGTTCAAGTTACGCACGAGAGCCTTGAACCGCCTCTAATTTGTTCAAGTTATGCAGATGAGCACTTGGACTCCTCCTTAGGCATGCGCAAATGGGGGCCTCTGTCGAAATTCGATGAATCCTAATACGATCATCTTTGGTGTGCCCAGTTCAAGTTACGCAATTGAGCCTTGAGCCGCCTCCACTTATCCAAGTTACGCAGATGAGCACTTGGGCTCCTTCTAAGGCATGCGCAATTGAGCGCCTCTGACCTAAATTTGATGAATCATAACCCGATCATCGTGGTGTGCCCAGTTCAAGTTACGCAGATGAGCCTTGAACCGCCTCCAACTTGTTCAAGTTACGCAGATGAGCACTTGGACTCCTTCTTAGGCATGCGCAATTGAGCGCCTCTGACCTAAATTTGATGAATCCTAACCCGATCATCGTGGTGTGCCCAGTTCAAGTTACGCAGATGAGCCTTGAACCACCTCCACTTGTTCAAGTTACGCAGATGAGCACTTGGACTCCTTCTTAGGCATGCGCAATTGAGCGCCTCTGACCTAAATTTGATGAGTCCTAACACGATCATCTTTGGTGTGCCCAGTTCAAGTTACGCAGTTGAGCCTTGAACCGCCTCCAATTTGTTCAGGTTACGTAGATAAGCACTTGGACTTCTTCCTCAGGCATGCGCAATTAGGCGCCTCTACCGAAATTTGATGAATCCTAACCCGATCATCTTGGTGTGCCCAGTTCAAGTTACGCACGTGAGCCTTGAATTGCCTCCATTTGTTTATGAGAGCCTTCAATTGCCCAATGCTATTACAGCAGCGGGAAGAGGAGATCAAATTCCTCGCCAACCCTATCATACTGGGGATGAAAATATGAAATTAATTGCCCAATGCTATTACAGCAGCGGGAAGAGGAGATCAAATTCCTCGCCAACCCTATCATACTGGGGATAAAAATATGAAATCAATTGCCCAATGCTATTACAGCAGCGGGAAGAGGAGATCAAATTCCTCGCCAACCCTATCATACAGGGGATAAAAGTATGAAATCAATTGCCCAATGCTATTACAGCAGCGGGAAGAGGAGATTAAATTCCTCGCCAACCCTATCATACTGGGGGTAAAAGTATGAAATCAATTGCCCAATGCTATTACAGCAGCGGGAAGAGGAGATCAAATTCCTCGCCAACCCTATCATACTGGGGGTAAAAGTATGAAATCAATTGCCCAATGCTATTACAGCAGCAGGAAGAGGAGATGAAATTCCTTGCCAACCCTATCATACTGGGGGTAAAAGTATGAAATTAACTACCCAATGCTGTCAAAAGCAAATGGGAGAGGAAATCAATTCCTCGACAACCCACCATGCTGAGGGGAATAGCATGGCTAGCCCAACGCAAACGGCAATTGGTAAAGGCTAATCAAATCCATTGATAGTTGGGGATTTGCTAAAAATCCCATAAAACCTGTCATGTTAAGTATTTACCTCGACAGTATGATTTGGATTATTTCCATCTCCGTTCAAGATACGCAAATGAGCCTTGGACTATTTTACCTAAAAACAACTAAATCGTTTTGATGACAAGTTATCTGTTGTGCAAACAAATTTCATAGCCAACAAATAAAAGAATCAAAAAAGAGTTATCTTTATTTCATTATTCAAAAGGAATGGATGTACAAAAGGATTCGGAGAATCAGTAAAGTTCTCTTTTATTACAAGTTCTTGTTACGAAAAGAATAAAGGAATAAAAGAATAAGAACAAAAGTTACGGATCCCCTAAAAGCCTCAACTTGTTCGTCGCTTCGTCAATTACTCGACGACGAGTCTCCTCCACAGAGTGTTGAGCCTGCCGGCGTAAGTCATCATCACTTATTGCCAGTTGCTGGGCCAACTGCTGACGAGACTCTTCAATAGTGCGGCTTCTCATTGCGCCTTCATGTTCAAGTTGTCCTTGTTGGAGGAGAAACTCTTCTCTTTTCTTGACAGATTCTCCTAGCCGAGATTCGCTGGCCTCCAGAACAGTTCGGGCCTTAGCAATAGTATCTCTAGCTCTGAGGATAGTAGCCTGGCTCCCCTCAATATCAAAGTCCACTGCCTCTAGCCCCCTGAGGACTGATTCCTGGCTAGCTCGTAGTTCTGCCAACTCCCGAGACCAGACTTCCTCTTGGCGCCTCAATTCCTCTCGACGCGATGTTGATTCTGCCTGAAGCCGCGCCAGTTCTATCTCAGTGATCGCCTCCACGTCTGCTTGACGGATTGTGTTTAGCGTGCTCACTTGCTCTTCCAAAGCTTCAAGGCGAGCCCGGTAGGGAGCTGCTCGGTCTCGTCCCCCAATCCTTTCAATGTTATCCAAATAGCTGGACAACATTGGACGTCCAAGATTAAGGAAATCTCTTCCATCAAGGATCAGCCCGATACATCTTCTTAGCAGCCGCATAAAGTCATTAACACTATGGTTGAAGAATTCTTCAAGAAGGTCTATAGTATCTACGTTTAAAGCAGGCAACGCCAATGAAGATGTCGATGGCAGAGGAGTGGTGTTCGCTAGGGTCGAGGAGGAAGAAGCCCGTCCCTGTACCAGGTTCATAACATGCGGGGCCAGTAAAGCCAACATGGACTTGGCAGAACTAGGAACCCGAGGAGAAGTATCGCTAGTACAGGTCACTTGGGCAGTGCCACCAGCAGGGGTAGACGATGGTATTTCTTCACCCGAAGCTCCTCCAATGGCAGAAGTAGCTTCGAATGAGAACTTCAAATTTTCCTCATCCCCCGCTGGAAGACTTGGAGCTGGAGGAGTTGCAGGTGTCTCAACAGCCATTATGGTAGAAGGCGTTAGTATTGCTGGCTGAGGAGCAGAAGGTACACCGACAACTATTGGAAAAGTCTCTTCGGAGCAGACATTTGGTGTTGGAGACGGCAAACTTGGAGATGGAGTAGCTTCTCTTGCCGCGGCTGCAACAATTAACTCTGTGCTGTCGTCGCTCCCAAATTCATCAATTTGGGGAATTGAAGAAGGAACAGAGGCAGGAGTGGGTGTGAAGTAGTCTGCATCAAATTCATTTGCAGACTATCCAAGCCGCCCGCTGAGCCAGTTGTACCAGAATAGTCCACCCTCTCCTCAGACTCCCCCTTGGTAGTCGAATGCATTGGCGAGTGGGGCGGACCACCTGCATTTCAGGAAGCAAGCAAATGGTGTTACGTATAATGATAAAGTAAAATAATGGACAAGAGATAGAACACGAAGAGCCATACCAAGAGATACAAGTCCAGTTGTCGGACTTGAAGGGGGAGCCGCTGTTGTCTCCAGAAGCGTACCTGTCTCACTACCCAGTGGTAGCGTCGCAGGGTGTTCGACAGGTTCTACCGTCGGAGGAGTCGGAACCTCGGGAGCACTTGGAGCCCCAGCTGATCCACTCTCCCCTGCCGGCGCTGGAGGTAGAGTTGAAGCCAGCAGATCTGAAGTGAACTTGATAGCCGCTTCTTGGGGGGCTATTAGAGTTCCGGGAGCTAAATTCTTCTTCTTTTGGGAAGGCCCCTTCTTTGGGGCACCGCGGCGTTTGAGGGTCGAGCTCCAGGGGAGGATGACGACAGGTTGAGGAGCACCTCCAACATCAGGGTTGTCATCATCATTATTATCATCATCGTCAGACTCGCTGACGTTGAGGGTTCGGCCGCTGTGCTAAGGAATTCATCCATTCCTTTTACCCTCACTCTTGAAGCACCTTGGCGGCTAATGTAGAAAGCCTCAATCTCCTTGCAACAGCTTCGGTTGATGGAGAAGTGGGGCACGTCAGCATTTGCAACGTTGTACCATGTGCAAAAGCTAAGAGTCATGGCCAGTTCTGGCGACTTCTGTGACAGGATGAATTCAGCTTCGGTCCCACCAGCTGCAAAATGAAACCAGCCGCGGGCACCCTCGTACAGATTCCCCTCATAGGCAAAATTCTTGTTCGGATTACCCACATAAAGTTGGGAATATCCGAACTAGTGAGCAAAGCGGCTCGGAGTATATGGTTCGATAAGACACTTGGCATCTTGACGATACACCAGGTGCCCGGGTCGGATGTTAAGGAGCCACCAGAATGCTCCCGAGGATAAGACAGTGAAGTTATCTGCTCCCGCAATATCCTTCAACTTCAACCCATATCCACCACCAGGGAAGTCGGGGAAGCACCGGAAGATCTCATAATTTTGGTGATGCCGGAGAGTCTTCCGAATTTGAGACATATAGTGATGCTTCCATGAAGAGCGCTCGTATAACTCCACAAAATAGGACTTGTCACTAGAGCGGTGTGAAGCAGCACTCATTAGAGACGGGCAGTGCATGATGAGCTATGCCATCAGATAGCTGTAAGGCATCTCCACCCTGGGGTTCGGAGTCTTCACCTGGGCAATTTCTTTTGGCTTGCCTTTTCCTTTCCCCTTGCACTTATCAGCAGGGATGAAGTCATCACAGAGTGTTCGCAGTCCATGTTGTAGATTGCACACCATGGCGGAAAGAAGTCCGAAAGGTCGGCCGTATGCATGGAGAACTGCTGAGTATACTACAGTCATTACAATTGCCTCTTTTGGCAATGACGGCACAACACATATTTTCAACCACAGCATCAAGAACCCAGCAATAAGGCCTCTATTGGATACTGGGAACTGAGCTTGATAGTGGTAACTCTTGAAGGAGGTGCCAGGACCGAATCCACCTTCATTGGATTCAGTAGTATAATACATTAGGTGGTTCTTGGCGATGCGGCAATCGATCTCCGTAATGTAGACAGGGGCATAGCTATGGATAGTTGTTGAACTATCTTTAGAATTCAAATTAGCGAAAAGGTAATCGGCCCATTTTTTGTGGCCGATACCCTGATTACGCACACCTGCCAGGTCAGAACAGATGCGGTAATGGCACATCATCTCCCAGTATGTAGCATAGATGCACTCGCCCATCGCCATTAGTATGTTCAACTCTTCGGTAGTGGGGATATACTCTTCATAGGGGACTTCGCCCATGGAAAGCCCAGATACCTTGAACATCTCGTGGAGAGCGAACCCTAGCTCACCCACTGGCGTAAAAAGGGTGCAGGTTTCGGGGTTGTACATCTTCAGAAAACAGAAGAAATGATAAGCACTCTGAGAGAACCCAAATTGAACATTTCTGATTGCCTTGTATAAACCAATCTCCTTCAGAATGAGTTCATGAGAGTCCAACATATATTGAATAAGGCGGGCCCACCACATGTTGCCAGATGAATAAACTCAGCCAGGCATTCTGAAGTCACTAGCAGGGTATTGGCCTTCTTTCGCCAGGAACTCACTCAGGAAAGTTCGTGCGCGGATCGGAACCTCTCCTACTGGATGCTCCTTGCCAAATCTGCCTGGAAGCAAACCAGTGATACATCTGGTAGGGCCATCTTGATAAGCCCCATGTGCGTCCAATTTACCCGTTGGGACGCCGTCCTGTTCTTGAGTTAATCCCCACTCTAATTCACGATGCATCGCCAGCCTCTGAAGATAGATCAGGGGATAGCCATGCTCCATTCTAGACAGAAACATTAAAGCTTCACCAGAATTATAGAGCCACTTGCTTTTCTCTTCAAAGAGGATCTGGTCTGATTGCTCCATTATATCTCCGAAGAGAAATGCGGGCTTCTCTAGCGCTTCTCTGTTCATGGTTTCAAAGGCCGCATCAGTTATAATTTCCCGTGCAGTAGTGGGATGATATTTAATCAACTTCTCCCTGCACTCTCTCGAATCTGGTTTGTACGCGGCCAGGATGGTGGTGAAGCGAAATTGAGCTGATGGATCAGAACCCCCGGCAAAGCCAAAGTAGTGCTTATAGGGAAGAGCTTCCACCGAATACCCTACTGCAAAAGGAAAAATCAAAGTTAGAAAAGTTTCTACAAAACAAAAAATTTTTCTAAGTATGGAAACGTGAAGCTAAAAATTAGACCGCGCGAAGCTAAAAGTAACTCTGCGCGAAGCTAAAAATTAGACCGCAGAAATCAAATAGTCTCGCATTTCAACGCGACTGCTAAATCAAATAGCCTCGCGTTTCAATGCGACTGCTTCTCAAAATAGCCTCGCGTTTCAATGCGACTGCTAAATCAAATAGCCTCGCATTTCAACGCGACTACTAAATCAAATAGCCTCGCGTTTCAACGCGACTGCTTCTCAAAATAGCTTCGCGTTTCAACGCGACTGCTAAATCAAATAGCCTTGCGTTTCAACGAGACTGCTAAATCAAATAGTCTCGCATTTACTGCTACTCAAAATAGCCTCGCATTTCAACGCGACTGCTACTAAAAGTAGCCCGCGCTTCAAAAAACGAGGATGACGTGATAGCTTCGCGTAAGAAGAAAACCAGAGGCTTTTCTTATTCTCCAAGCCATACGGCCGGAGTACGGTGATCTCGCCGGTGATCAATCGGTAAGAACCAAGCCAAATCACTCTAAAAAAAGTTTTAAATAGTGAGATTCTTACCCCCAATAGGTGTAGCATGGTCTGGCCCACCGCTGCCATGACCGCTGCCGTCGCTGCTTGCGCCAGTCGCCGACGGCGAGGCTGCGCGGGAAGAAGCACGAGTCTTGGGTGTCATTGCTTGAAAAATTGAGGAAAATCGACGGGAAATCGGGAGAAACTCAGTCAGAAAAATGCTTGGGTCGCCTGAACTCTGATCGCCTGAATCTCCAAGTCTCTGAAAAGTTCTCAAATGAAGTAAGAAAGAAGAGGAATAGAGATTCCATTTAAATGAAAGAAACCACCTCTTGGAATTCGACGCGAGTTTCGGAGAGAAAAAAACTGACCAGTTACTCTCCAAAACGCGAAGTTATTAGCTTCGCGTGATGATGGAAAATGCGAAGTTATTAACTCCGCGTAACTATGCAAAACGCGAGGCTTTTAGCTTCGCGTTTCTATGAAGAACTTGGATTTTTGGCAAGAACAATTAAGCACTTCCATCTAAGTTAAAATGATCTTTACCCGATCATTTTGGTATCAATAATCTAAGTTATGCAATGAGCCTTAGATTATTTTACCAAAATTATAAACCATCTATTTGTTGAGCAAGCAAGATTATTGAAGCCGACAGATAGAGAGGAAAATAGTTGCCTTTATTTCACAAAAGAAAAGATTACAAAAGAAGAGGGAGTTATAGCTCTCCCAAAAGCTTGTACAAATTCATCGACTCATCAATAACCTAAACGGCGAGATTCCTCCGCGGGGTGTTGAAGTTTAATTCCAGGGTTCACATACAAAAGATCTCCTCTGCAAATATCAACTATGATCTGTTTAAAGTCCTTAGTGGATTATCTGAAGATACTGCTACAAGAATCCTAATGAAGATGCACAAGTTGGATTCGACATGCTATAAGCCCTTAGATGATCATCTTTATCACTTTGGAAAGCAACAGAGATTGTCATCTAAAAGAAATGGTCCTCAAGAAAACTTAATGAGCTGCCGCAGAGTTCTTGTAACTCCTTCAAAAGTTTATCTTTTGGAGCCAGGGCTTGAAACCTGCAACTATGCTGTAAAGCATATGATTCTGACTTCCTTAGAGTTACTTTTGCTGACGAAGACTGGTAAAGCCACATGCACTCCTCTTCAAGAAGGATCTGGTCCAAGTACTTCACTGCAAAAGAAGAATCAAGAGTTAGAGAAAACTTAAAAAATCTTCTAAGTATGAAAATGCGGAGCTAAGGATAAACTCCGCGCGTAGTTGAGAAAATAGCCTCGCGATTTAAACGGGACTGCTAATCAAAATAGCCTCGCGATTTAAACGCGACTGCTAGTTAAAATAGCCCCGTGTTTTAAACGCGAGGATGACGCGATAATTTCGCGTAGAAGAAGATCAGAGTTTCTCTCAGTCTTCTCCTTTCTTCCCAAGCCTTACGGCCGGAGAACGGCGGTCTCGCCGGTGAAATAAACAATTGGCCAGGTTAAAAACCGAGCCAAAACATCTCAAAATGGTTCTGAGAAGACCAAAAGTTAGGGTTTTTACCTTCAAAAGACACAGCATGAACTGGTTCGCCGTTGTGTCTACTTCCACGGCCGCTGCCACTGCCGCTAACGCCAGCTAACGTGCGTGAAGCCGTACTCTTCTGGAGCAACATCCTAAACGGAGAATTGAGGAAAGACCAGTCGAAGATTGTTCATCGACATGAGTCACTCGATTGCCTGAACTCCGGATTCTTCAAACTCTTCCAGTGAAGAAGAAGATGAGTCAAAGACTCTATTTAAACAGATGATCCGCCGCTTGGTATTCGGCACATAAGTTCAGGGTAATTAATGAAGCAATTACTCATTTCACTGAAAAAATGAAGCTAATTAGCTCCGCGAAAGTGAACAAAAACGCGAGATAAACTTGGTATTTTAACTCTGCATTTGAAGATCCAAAGTATTTCAAAATGTGCTAAGTTCTAAGCCATTTTGAAAACTTTGGAGGGGGTTCTGTTAGCAGTAAAAATTTCCAAGTAAATAGGATTTTCCACAACAGAACGCGGAGCTAACTCAGTAGCTCCGCGTCTGGCTAATTTTTAGCCTCGCGATGAGTAAAACGCGGGTCTATCAATAGCTTCGTGTTAGCTCCGCATTCTGGTTATTTAGCGCCGCGTTTTGATGCGATTAGCTCCGCGTGAGGAGATAACCAGAATCTCAAATTGATTGAGATTATGATTTGGGCTTATCCAAATACTCAAATTAAGTCCAATCAGAACTCTAAATTAAGAGATTTAAATCAAAACTAAGATATTTGATTGGAATCCTTGATGAGTGCAAATTCTATTTAGATAGAAACTCTTACATTGACCTTGGGATATAAATACCTTCTTGGTGAAACCCTAGGGGTCTTCTTTTCGGCAATTGAGATATTTTCCTCTTGGAGAATTCAAGTTACGCATAGAGCCTTGAGTTCGTGAAAGACCAGAGAAGATCATCTACAGTCGGCCGCCATCTTCAAGAGAGAAGAGTTTGACGTTCGATCGTCCAAAGGAGCTGCTCGACAGATCCCATCGCCACAGATCCCACACAAATTTTGTAAAAGAGAGAGATTGACATATAAAATCCTCTCGTTTGTTCTTTTTATCTTGTTCACTTGCATTTTAATCTAAGTTGTATTCAATGGAAGGAAGCAAAACTTTTGCGGCGAACAGCAATGCCATTCACACACTTAGATTTGGCAAGCAAGTGGACAATAATGTAGCCATGTCTCCTGATCCCACTTCTACTATTTCGCAAGCTACACCATCTCTATCACCTCCATCACTGTCACATACTCATTAAGAAGAACCTGTTCCTAAGCCGAAAGTATCATATCCCAATTGGCTTAGAAAGCCTGCACCGCAAGTAGAAAAGATTCTTGAAATATTTCAGCAGGTGATGGTTAATATTCTACTCCTAGACATTATACAATAGATTCCTACTTATGCTAAGTTCCTTAAGGATTTGTGTACTAAGAAACGACAAGAAACATTCCTGAGAAAGTTTTTCTTACTGCAAATATATCGCAAATCCTCTCTAACTCCTTGCCTATGAAGTACAAAGATTCAGGTTCCCCTACAATTTCATGCACCATTGGAAATACTATATTTGATAGGGCGTTGCTTGATCTAGGGACAAGTGTCAACTTGTTTTCTTACACTGTTTATTAGCAACTGAGGTTAGAACAACTTCAACCTACCAAGATCACATTATAGTTAGCTGATCGTTCGATCAAGAGACCACTTGGTATGGTTGAAGATGTGCTCATTAAGCTCGGTGAATTTATCTTTCGTGTAGACTTCATTGTCTTAGAAACTGAGCCGATTTTCAATCCACAGAATCAAATTCCTGTTATCTTGGGTAGACCATTCCTAGTAGCATCAAATGCATTAACTGATTGTAAGAGTGGCCTCATGAAGTTATAGTTTGGGAATATGACTGTGGCATTGAACATATTCAATATGGATAAGCACACAACAAGCTCCCTCATTGAGGTAAATATGATTCACAGTTTGCACTCTCATTCTATCTCGTGCACTGATGATGAACCTTCATTTGAGCAATTGTTCAAAGATGAGCTCATATTATTAGATGAATTGGCACATACTGATTCAATATATGATGATACTT
Source organism: Dracaena cambodiana (assembly GCA_036321105.1). Classification (NCBI taxonomy): domain Eukaryota; kingdom Viridiplantae; phylum Streptophyta; class Magnoliopsida; order Asparagales; family Asparagaceae; genus Dracaena; species Dracaena cambodiana. Next base: position 38,947,920 of record JAYEPQ010000007.1, read on the forward strand.
GTGTAAGTGTGCCATTGATTTATAAGCAAAATTTTGAGAATTTGTTTGCAGAGGAGCTCGAATTACTTCGTGAGTTAGAAGGGCCGCCACCACATTCACTTGATCCTATAGCACTCTTCTCACCTCACGATATTTCCACATGTATACTTGTTACTAATGATGATTGGTAGGTTTATAATAAATAATTTTTTAACCCAATTATTAATGCTTACATGTGGACAAAGAAAAAGCGATGATGGTATAAGAAACAGATAGGTAATTTCGTGACTTGTAGGAGATTGATGAGATATAATAATGCACTCACTTCACGTTTAAAATGCACATACTATGAAAGTGGTAAGCGATCGAGAGGTCGAACCGCTTTCCATACGTTAATAGGGTGATGATACTGAGATCATAACTCTTTAAAACTCTTATTATTTTGTATAATATTTGTACAATAGTTTTCATATTTATTTTACCTCCCTTTATTTGTGTATGAGAGCATACACGAGTTTAGGTGTGGGGGAGTAGGTTAGTTAGGATATTTTCTTAGTGTTTTAGTTAGGATATTTTCTTAGTGTTTTTCTAGGATTTTTTTTTTTAAAAAATTTTTATCTTTATTTTAGATTTTTGGATTTCTTTATTTTACACTTTGGGTAATTTTTAGGGTAACTAACTAAAAAAATGGAAAAAAATCTTTGATTTTATATATTTTCATTGGTAGATAAACCTAATTATAGATAAAGGGATAAATTTTGATTTGAAACTGGATATGAGAGTATATTGGATGATACATTTTGAATTTTATAAAAGAAGGATTAAAATCCAAAAAAAAATACCATTAACAGTAGTTTTGAGGCAAGTATGCATCTATTTTTCACTTCACAATATTTTATTAGGTTAAGGACAAAGATGATAACGATTAAGTAAGTCTTCTCTCTCTAAACAAAAAAAAAAGAAAAAAAAAGAAAAAAAAAATAGAATAAAAAAATGGGGTTTGTCTGGTATTAAGGAATAGGCTCGAGAGTGGTAAAATAATGGGGTGCGTCTGATATTAAGGTAATAGTCTCGAGAGTGAAAAAAGAGTATGATCCGAGTAATTGGGTACTTTGCGCCTAAGCAAGCGCGAATATTCGCATGAAAGGTGAAATATTCTAAAAAAAAAGAAAAAAAGAAAAAAAAGAGAAAAAAATTGTTATAAGAGAGGAGATGAATCATAAGTTAGAGTTGGAGTTTAAGGCCGAAGTAAACAATCACACTTGCACGTAGATATATAGGAGCCAATGAAATATCTGTTAGTAGGTATTGAAAGATAGGATTTAAATTTTTGATTAAATGATAAGTGTATCTATATGATACTCGATTTAAAAATTGATAATCTAAATGCGTTCTTGAGTTTGTATATTGTGAGATTAATTGATGAAAATATTATAAAAAAAGATTTTTCTTTCTTTTGTATAACTTTTTTTTATTTTTTTTAATTTTCGGTTATCCTTATTTTGCTTTTTTTTATTCCTTAGTCTATTTTCTTCTTGACTTTTGTAGGTATATTCACTATAAATTCTCATGAAACAACACACGTCCACTAGGGTAACCTAGAGGTTTAAAGGTTTGTTGCACATGCTAAATGCAATTGCGATTCCTGCGAAACTGAGTTAGGATTTTTCTTTTTAGGTTTAGATTAGTATCATATATTGTATTTTTTCTCCCATATTTTATCTATTTTTGTATATAAATAAATGCTACTTGGGTATTTTTAGTGTTTTTTCAGGTAATCTGATTCTTACATAGAGATGGCATGAAATCAGAGCCGGATTAGGTAACAAAGCCTGGAAAAGAGTTCAAAGAAATAAAACTACAAAATTAAAATACTTCAGAGAGTCAAAATCCAATGCAGTCAGGAGAATTAAGAGTACAGGATAAGAGACTCGTGCAGCAGAAAACTCAGAGATTTTATCCATAATATTGTCGCTAATTAGCGGCAATATGCCGCCAAATGGTGGCATAAAGGTTTCTCCACCTGATGAGTTTTATTTGAGGGCTTCGATGTAATTTTGTGGTTTTTCAGTTGTATTAGAATTAGGGTTTGATTTCCGAAACCTACATATTGGCCGTATCTTCGTATTCTAGGATTTTTTATGCAGTAGTTAATATAAAATTAGGATATAGTTTGTACTCATTTTTAATTTAATAAAATTAGAGTTTTGCTAAAAGGGTGACGACCACAATACCGGACTCCAGAGGTAATTCTCTTTCCTCTTCAATTATTCCTTAGTTAATTTATTTTAATTGCTTTTTAGTTTAGATTTATTTGCTTTTTAGATTAGATTTAATTGCTTTCTATAAATAAAAATTTGATTTTGCTTGTTAGAAATATGAGTAGCTAATTTAGTTTAGCTATAGGATGTAAATGAAGTTAGGATCCACCATGTAATTACCCTCTAGAATTTTCTTCTTAAATAAAATAAATAAAGACATGATTTTTCTATGAAAAGATTAAAAAACAAGAACTTGAAGATTAATACTTTGATAGGTTATACTTGAGCTAAGTTTCTTGATGGTGCTTAGTTAGGGTTTGGAATTGTTGGTTTTCATCTTAGTCAAAAAAATATTTAATAATTTAGTTTATTTTTATGAAAAGTAGTATCTTTGATGAGTTATACTTGCACACCACTTGATAGCTCATGCTTAGGGCACTTTAAATAAAGATTAAACTAAAAGATCAAATTTTTATGGTAGAAGAATATAATAGAAGTAAATATATGGTTGGAAACTAGTGGATTCTAAATTCTAGGCTAATTAGAATAACTCCCAAATACAACCTAGAATCCTTTGTTAGTCCGTTAGACTATAGAATTAGTAAGAATTGTAAAATACCTAAGATCTCTGTGGGACGATCTGTATAGCGCTACAACTGATATTGTACGCTTGCAGTTAAATTATCACATCACAGCTCCTCCGTCTAGTCAAACTACAGGACTTGTTATTACTGGTATGATTCTAGTCTTTTGACTTTATATTTTATTTTTCTTATATATATATATATATATATATATATATATATATATATATATATATATATATTTGACACCTTTGTCTGCCTTTGAGATCCAGGTAGTCAACTTCACTCGCTGATGCACTCAACTACCAGAGTAGAGTCCGAGGAGCTGGTGGATTATTCAGGCACCACCGGATCAGTGGGCTGATATGCAGAGGAGTTCGATGCAGACTACTTCACACCAGTTCCCTACTCTGCTCCTACTTCAACTCCTCCCACTAATGAGCAAGGGAGTGATGATAGGTTAGAGATTGTTGCTCCTGAGGCTCGAGAAGCTCCCCCCTCTCCTGAGCCAAGCTTGCCATCTCCAACACCGGCCGTTTATTCTGAAGATACTTTTTCGGTTGTTGTTGGCGTGCCATCAACCCCTCAGCCTATTTTATCAATGCCCTCAGTGATCATGGCCATTAATATTTCAACTTGTCCTCCACCTGCTCCGGCTCGTTTACCAACTAGCAGAGAAGATTCTTTAAAATTCTCATTCGAGGCTACCTATGTGGCTGGGGAAGCTTCATGTGGAGTTGCTCCTTCAGAATCTTCTCCTATAGGGCCTGTTACTCAGACAACTAGTGCTGGTGAGATCTCGTTCTGGGTTCCAAATTCAGCCGGTTCGTTATTGGCGCTATTGGCCCCATATATAATGAGCTTAGTGCAAGGGCGAGCTCCCTCCTTAACATAGACACTGCTGATCCTCTTGAAGAATTTTTTAAACACAGTGTCAATGACTTTATGCGGCTGCTGAGGAGATGCATTGGCATGATTTTAGATGGGACTTCCTCGAACTTGGACGCCCAATGTTGGTCAGTTACCTAGATAATATTAAGAGAATTGAAGGTCATGAACGAGCAGCTCCTTATCGAGCCCGCCTAGAAGCCTTAGAAGAACAAGTACAAACGCTAGACACTTTCCGGCATGCGGATGTGGAAGCGATTGCTGAAATCGAGGTGGTGCGGCTTCGAGTGGATTTAATGGCCCGTCAGGAAGAATTAAGGCGTCAAGAGGAGAACTAGTCTCGGGAGTTAGTAAAACACCGAGCCAGCCAGGAGATTATTCTCAGGGGGTTGGAAAAAGCAGATTTTGAAATTGAGGGGACCCAGGCAGCAATTCTTAGAGCTCGGGAGACTATTACCAAAGCTCAGGCCATTTTAGAGGCCAACGAGTCCAGGCTAAAGGAGTCAATGAAAAGACGAGAAGGGTTGATCCTAAAATAAGGACAACTCGAACAAGAGGGCGTGGTAAGAAGCTGGTCTATTGAAGAAGCCCATCAAGGGTTGATCCAGCAACTCGCCATCAAAGACGATGACTTGCGTCGCCGAGCTCTACACTCTGTAGAAGAAACTCGTCGTCAAGTTATCGACCAGATGGAGAATAAGATAAGGCTTCTGGGAGAATTTAAATTTTCTTGTATCTTCTTTTTCTTTTCTACTTTTTGTTGTAATAAATAAAGAAATCCAAAATCTTGAATTCTTTTATTATTTTGTAACTTTATCCATATTTTTTTCAATTTATGAATAAACATAATTCTATGATTCTTCTATCTGTTAGCTTCAAAATTTTCTTGAGCAACAAATAATGATATAGGTAGTTTGAGATTTTGGCGAAAAATAGTCCAAGGCTCACTCACGTAACTTGGATTGCTAATGCTGGGGTGATCGGGTCAGGATCATTGGTTTTGACGGAGGTGCCTAGTTGAACATACATGTAGTTTGGCGGAGGCGCTTAACTGCACACGCTAAGATGATCAAGTCAGGATCATTGGTATTGGCAGAGGCACCTAATTGCACATGCTTAAGATTTTGTGAAAATAATTCAAGTGCTCTCACGCGTAACTTGAACAAAGATGGTAATAAACCAAATCATACTGTCAGAGGTAGGAGCTTAACATGATAATTTTTTTACTGAATAGTAGTAATTCAAATCTTACTGTCAGAGGTAAAAACTTAACATGACAGGTTTTTTTACGTATAGTATTTCTTCAGAAATTTGCCATTAATAGGCATCATCATTCTATCGCCGTCTTGATTCATTAGGCGATAAACTCCATTTGAATAAACCGTTTCCACGACAAACGATCCTTCCCATTTAGGTTCAAACTAACCCTTGGTTTTATAGGTCATGATCATTGGTCTTTGATGAGTATCATATATTGTATTTTTTCTCCCATATTTTATCTATTTTTGTATATAAATAAATGCTAGTCGGGTATTTTTAGTTTATTTTTTAGATAATCTGATTCCTATAAGGAGATGGCATGAAATCAGAGCTGGATTAGAAAACAAAGCTTATAAAAAAGTTTAAAGAGAGCAAAGTTACAAGATTAAAATACTTTAGAGAATCAAAGTGCAATATAGTCAGGAGAATAAAAATAACAAGACATGTGACTCGTACAGAAGAAAAACCAGACTTTTTCTCCATATTATTGCTGCCATTTGGCGGCAAAAAGAGGGCCCCACCTAATGAGTTTTCTTCTAGGGCTTCGACGTAATTTTGTAGTTTTGCAGTTGTATCAAAATTAGGATTTGATTTTCGAAACCTATATATTGGTTGTATCCTTATATTATAGGGTTTCATGTAGAGATTAATCATAGAGCAAGTAAGAGATAATTTGTACTCTGGTTTTATTAATAAAAATTAGGATTTGCTGAAGGGGTGACAGCCACAATACCGACTCCAGAGGTAACCTTTGCTGCATATCAATTTTTCTTAACTTATCTCTTCTAACTGCTTTCTAGTTTAGATTTATATTGTTTTCTAGATTAGATTCAATTTCTTTTATGAATAAAAAATAGGATTTTGCTTACTAGAAATATGAGTAGCGAATTTAGCTTAGCTCTAGATCCACCATGTAGTTGCTCTCTAGTATTTTCTTCCTAATTAAAATAATAAAGACATGATTTTTCTATGAAAAAATTAAAATATAAGAACTCGTAGATTAATACTTTAACAGGTTATACTTGAGTTAAGTTTCTTGATAGCCTATACTTAGTTAGGGTTTGGGATTGTTGATTTTTATCTCCTTCATAGAATTATCTAATGATTTAGTTTGCTTTCATGAAAAGTTATTTCTTTGATGAGTTATACTTGCACACTACTTGATAGCTCATACTTAGAGCACTTTAAATAATGATTAAAACTAAAAAATCGAATTTTTATGACAGAAGAAGATAATAGAAGTAAATACATGACTGAAAAATAGTGGATTCTACATCATAAGCTAATTAGATAAACTCCACTTCAATTTAGAATATTTGGTTAGTCCGTTAGAATAATAGGAATAGTAAGAATCGCTAAACACCTAAAATCTCTGTGGGACGACATGTATAGCGCTACAACTGACATTGTACGCTTGCAGTAAATTATCACATCAAGTTTTTGGCGCCGTTGTCGGGGATCGACGGTGTTTTTCTTGCTTTTTCTAACGTTTTACGGGTTAACAGTGTATGTTGAGTATGAAGGGACCAGAAAGTACAGATACAGGAAAACGAAAGGGACGAGAGAATATTTTGGAGAGCACTGCAAAAAGCAGGGATCCTAAATCCCTACTTTGTCGCCGAATAGCGGTAATAGCTGCCATTTGGCGGCAATTCAGGTACAAAACTCCACCTAATTTTTTGTAGTTCTATATTTTGTGTTCCTAGTTCTGTTAAAAAATTCAAAAAAATCAAAATTAATACTTATAGGACATCACATTTTTCTTTCATCATATTTCTTCCACCGTTTCATCTCCACCACACCCCACTTCTTGTATTAGTCTAGGAAATTCACGCATTCATTCACAGTCACTGGTTCATGCCACATTGGACCCGTAATCAATTTGGTCGACTAGTGAGATCAGATTTGTTCATGGGTGATAAGATAGACCAACCGATCCCGATCTTTCAGGATCAATGTTACCTGTTGCGTATATCATTACCGTCATGCATCAAACTTTCACACGCAGCAAGTAATCACTATGAGTTGAAACCGCAGTACATCAGTATGCTTTCTAAATTTACTGGTTCTGATTTAGAGGATACATATCTCTTTATCAGTAAGTTTCAGGAAGTATGCGTGATGATAAAACTGCAGCACTTATCGAAGGATGAATTAAACTCCTCTTCATCCCCTTTGCACTGAAGGAAAATGCTAAGAAGTGGTTATACAGTATGCCTACTGATTCAATCACTACTTGGGATGAATTCATTGCAGTGTTTCTAAACAAGTATTATCCCATGCATAAGACGGCAAGAATTCGAAATTAAATTAATCAATTCCGTCAAGTGCCGGGAGAATCCTTCTGGAAATACTTAGAGCGGTTCAAGGATCTGTTAGCTCGGTGCCCCCACCATGCGATAGAAAAGTGGCAGTTGTGTCAAATCGTGTATGAATGACTCGATTACACATCTAAAACTCTTTTTGAATCTATGTGTCAAGGGGAGTTCATGAAAAAGAACGAGGATAAAGCATGGGACTTTCTTGAGGACTTATCATGGAAGACTATGCAGTGGGAGAGTCCCGCTGAGAAACCCAGTGCATCAACTTTTGCACATAAGGGTGGGATCCATAGCGTCGACAGCTCTATAGCTGCCGAAGCTAAGATTACAGCACTTACAAAGAGAATTGAGGCATTGGAGACTCCTAATACTCCACAAGTGGGTCAAGTGAATCAAATGCAAAGTCCCACATGCTTTAATTGCGGACTCCAAATCACGTTATGGAGGAGTGTCCACTATTAGTGAATCCCATGGGTCCCACACTTGAGCAGGCTAATGCCTTATATTAACAACCCATGAACAATCCATACGCTCCTAGATATGTGATTAGTATCATATACTGTATTTTTCTCCCATATTTTATCTATTTTTGTATATAAATAAATGTTACTCGGGTATTTTTAGTATCTTTTTCAGGTAATCCGATTCCTATAAGGAGATGGCATGAAATCAGAACCGGATTACGAAACAAAGCCCGGAAAAAAGTTCAAAGAGACAAAACTACAAAATTAAAAATACTTCATAAAGTCAGAGTATAATACAGTCAGAAGAAACAAGAGTAAAAGACAAGAGAGTAGTGCAGGAGAAAATCCAGAACAATTGTCAAGACACGAAACAATTGTTCAATATTATTGCCACCAATTGGCGGCATTTTGCCACTATTTGGTGGCACCAAGAGGGTCCCACACGTTGAGTTTTCTTCGAGGGCTTCAATGTAATTTTTTAGTTTTTCACTTCTGCTAGAATTAGGGTTTAAGTTTCGAAACCTATATATTGGTCATATTCTTGTATTCTAGAGTTTTAAGTAGAGATTAATCATAGAGCAAGTAGGAGATAATTTGTACTTAGATTTTATTAATAAAAATTAGGGTTTGCTGAAGGGGTGACGGCCACAATACCGACTCCAGAGGTAACCTTTGCTACATATCAATTTTTCTTAGCTAATCTATTCTAATTGCTTTCTAGTTTAGATTTATTTGCTTTCTAAATTAGATTTAATTATTTTCATGAATAAAAATCAGATTTTGCTTACTAGAAATATGAGTAGCTAATTTAGCTTAGCTCTAGAATTAGATGAAACTATAATCCACCATATAGTTGCTCTCTAATATTTTCTTCCTAATTAAAATAATAAAGTCATAATTTTTTTATGAAAAGATTAAAATGTAAGAACTTGTAGATTAATACTTTGATAAGTTATATTTGAGTTAAGTTTCTTGATAGTCTAAACTTATTTAGGCTTTGGATTTGTTGATTTTCATCTTCTTCATAGAATTATCTAACGATTTAGTTTACTTTTATGAAAAGTAGTTTCTTTGATGCATTATACTTGCACACCATTTGATAACACATGCTTAGAACACTTGAAGTAAAGATTAAACTAAAAGATGACTTTTTTACGATAGAAAAAGATAATAGAAGTAAATATATGGTTGGAAACTAGTGGATTCTAGATCCTACGCTAATTAGATAAACTCCACTTCAACTTAAAATTTTTGGTTAGTCCGTTAGAATAATAGAAATAGCAAGAATTGCAAACCACCTGAGATCTCTGTGGAACGACCTGTACAGTGCTACAACTAACACTGTGCACTTGTAGTAAATATCACATCAAGTTTTCGGCGCCGTTGCCGGGGATCGACGATATTTTTCTTTCTTTTTCTAACATTTTTCGAGTTAAAAGTGTGCGTTGAGTGTACAGGGACCAGAAATTGCAGATACAGAAAAAGAAAAAGGATCAAAGGAACTTTAGGACTACGTAGCAGAAACCAGAGAGTCAAACTCTCTGGTTCTACCACTAGTTGGCGGCAAAACCAGCCATTTGGCGGCGGTTAAGGTGAGTTTCTCTCCCAAATTTTCTATGTTTCTGTGTTTAGGGTCCCTGGTTCTGTAAAAAAAAATACAAAAAAATAATATAATTAGGAACAATAGGAATCACATCTTTTATTTTGATCATATCTCTTCACCGTTTTATCTCCACCACACCCCACTTCTTACATTAGTTTAGAAAATTCACACATTTATTCACAGTCGCTGGTTCATGCCACATTTGACCCGTGATCAATTTGGTCGACTAGTGAGATCAGATTTGTTCATAGGTGACAAGATGGACCAACCGATCCCGATCATTCATGATCGATGTTACCCATTGCGCACATCATTACCATCATGCATAAAACTTCCACACGCAGCGGGTAATCATTATAAATTGAAGCCGCAGTACATCAACATGCTTCCTAATTTCACTGGTTCTAATTTAGAAGATGTATATTTCTTTATCAGTAAATTTCAGGAAGTATGCATGATGATTAAACTGCAGCACTTGTCAGAGGACGCAATTAAACTCCACTTCATCCCGTTTGCTCTCAAGGGCAATGCCAAGAAGTGGTTGTACAGTATGCCTACTGATTCAATCACTACTTGGGATGAATTCATTATGGTATTTCTTAAGAAGTATTATCCCACACATAAGACGGTAAGGATTCGAAATCAAATCAATCAATTCCGTCAAGTGCCGAGAGAACCTTTCTGGAAATACTTGGAACGGTTCAAGGATCTTTTAGCTCAATGCCCCCACCATGCGATAGAAAAGTGGCGGTTGTGTCAAATCGTGTACGATGAACTCGATTACACATCCAAAACTCTTCTTGAGTCCATGTGTCCAGGGAAGTTCATGAGAAAGAGCGAGGATGAAGCATGGGACTTTCTTGAGGACCTATCGTGGAAGACTATGCAGTGGGAGAGTCCCGCTGAGAAACCCAGTGCATCAACTTCTGCACATAAGGGTGGGACCATAGCATCGACAGCTCTATAGCTATCGAAACTAAGATTGCAGCTCTTATGAAGAGAATTGAGGCATTGGAGACTCCTAGTGTTCCACCGGTGTGTCAGGTAAATCAAATTCAAGTTCCCACATGCTTTAATTGCAGAACTCCGAATCAAGTTATGGAGGAGTATCCATTATTAATGAATCACATGGGTCCCACACTTGAGCAGGCTAACGCCTTCTATCAACAACTCATGAACAATCCTTATGCTCTTACATACAATCCTGGTTAGAGAAACCATCCAAATCTTTCATGGAATCAGGGGCAATATCAGGGGAGCTCTAACCCTAACATGTAGCCTCCAGTCAATGGTCAGTTTTCAAGACCAAATGTGGGTGTTTATCAACACCCAAATGCTTCAAATTATGGAAACAACCAGAATAGACCACCTAGACAAAACCACTCACATCCACAATAGGGGTCTAATAATGATCAAGAAAAACGACTGTAGTCACTTGAGAAAAATGTTGAAAATCTTCTCAAGTCTCAATCAAAGTTTGACACGCGTATGTCCAACCTTGACGCACACATGCAAAATCTTATAAAAGTGTCAACTGATTTTTTTCAAAGTACAGGTCAACAACTGCTCATGAACTCTCAATCTATTAAGAATATAAAGCAGCAGGTTGGACAATTAGCGAGTCAGATGAATGAACGTGGCCAGGGTACTTTCCAAGTCAACCCATAATGAACCCTAATGCCAGTTTCTCAAACTCCAATCAGTCGCATGTCCACCAATGCAATGGCATTCACACGCTCAGATCTGGCAAGTAAGAGGACAATAATGTAGCTATGCTCTCTGATCTCACTCCTACTATCTTGTATGCTACACCATCTCTTCCACCCCTTTCTCCACAACCATCTCCATCGCCTCAATCACCATCACATGATCATTTGGAAGAACCTATTCTTGAACCGAAAGCACCATATCCAAATCGGCTTAGGAAGCCTTCACCTCAAGTAGAAAAGATTCTTAAAATATTTCAGCATGTGAAGGTTAATATTCCACTCCTTGATATTATACAACAGGTTCCTACGTATACCAAGTTTCTCAAGGATTTATGTACTAAAAAACAAACAAGAAATATTCTTGAGAAAGTTTTTCTTATAGCAAATATATCACATATCATCTCTAACTCCTTGCCTGTCAAGTACAAATATCCAAGTTCCCCAACAATCTCAAGCTTCATTGGAAACACTACATTTGATACGGTGTTGCTTGATTTAGGGCAAGTGTCAACTTACTTCCTTATACTATTGATCAGCAACTGGGATTAGGAAAACTTCAACTTACCAAGGTCACATTACAGTTAGCTGATCGTTCGATCAAGAGACCACTTGGTATGGTTGAAGAAGTGTTCATTAAGCTTGGCGAGTTTATCTTTCCTGTAGACTTCATTGTCTTAGAAACTGAGCCAATCTCCAATCCACGGAATCAAATTCCTGTTATCTTGGGTAGACTATTTCTTGCAACATTAAATGCATTAATTGATTGCAGGAGTGGCCTCATAAAGCTATCATTTGGTAATATGACTGTGGCACTAAACATATTCAATATGGATGAGCACACAACGAGCTCCCTCATTGAGGTCAACATGATTCACAGTTTACACTCTTATTCGACCTCTTGTATTGATGATGAACCCTCATTTGAGCAAATTTTCAAAGATGGGCTCATATTATTAGATGAATTGGCACATACTGATTTTATGTATGATGATACTTATGCAAGTATGTCATTGATTTATGAGCAAACTTTTGAGGATTTGTTTGCATAGGAACTCGCATTACTTCGTGAGTTAGAAGGGTCACCACCACATTCACTTGATCATATTACACTCTTTTCACCTCACGATATTTCTACATGTATGTTTGTTACTAACGATGATTGGCAGGTTTATAATGAAGAATTCTTTAACCCAATTATTAATGTTTACATGTGGACAAAGAAAAATTAAGGACGGCATAAGAAGCAGACAAGTAATTTCGTGACTCGTAGGAGAATGATGAGATATAATAATGCACCCATTTCACGTTTAAAACACACACACTATGAAAGTGGAAAGCGATCGAGAGGTCGTAACCGCTTTTCATGCGTTATTAGGGTGATGATATTGAGATCGTAACTTTTTACAACTCTCATTATTTGTATAGTATTTGTATAATAGTTTTTATATTTATTTTACCAAACTTGGTTTGTGTATGAGAGCATACACGAGTTTAGGTGTGGGGGAGTAGGTTATGGCCTTTTCTTCGTATTTTTCTAGGATTTTTAGTTTTTTTTAAATTTTTTATTTTATTTTTAGATTTTTTTTTGTTTATTTATTTTACACTTCGGGTAGTTTTTAGGATAACTAACTAAAAAAATTTTAAAAAATAATAAAAACTGAAATTTTTTTATATATTTTTATCAATAAATCAATCTAATTACAGATAAAATAATAAATTTAGATTTGAAATTTGATAGGAGAGTAGATTGAACGATACACTCAGAATTTTATGAAAAAGATTAAAATCTGAACAATAAATACCGCTAACAGTAGTTTTGAGGCAAGCATACATCTATTTTTTACTTCACAATAGTCTATTAGGTTAAGGATAAAGATGATAACGATTGAATAAGTCTTCTCTCTCTAAACAAAAAAAAAGAAAAAAAAAGTTAAAAAAAGTGAGAACTGTTATAAAATAATACTAGTGGAATAACAAAATATAGGAAATAGTAGACAAGAGATAGAGTTAAGAGATAATTCTTTCATTAACTATAAAAATTCAAGTAAGTTACAAGATATATTGGATAACCTCTATTTATCGAGGAACTAATCTCAGAAAATTAAAAGTCTCCTTGAGGAGCTAAAAGGTCATCCACATTCACTATATTCATTCCATTCAATGGTGGGGGAGCATTCATTCCATTCTTTTATCCTTCCATATTCTATAGAAAATCATAGAAAAATCAATGGATATCCATCTTTTAATTGTTTCATAATACTCCCCCTTGGATGTCCATTACACAAAGAATATGCCTCATTAAAACCTTACTAAGTAAAAAAAATACCCAGTGGGAAAAAAAAAACTTAGTAAAGGAAAAATAGTATACTATTCTTGTGTATTAATTTCTCCTCCTGATCTAAACATCATTTGAGATCCTTTAGCCGATGCATTCCAATATTTTTCACTAATTTTTTAAATGTTGTAGTCGACAATGCCTTGGTAAACAAATCTGCCAAATTATTATTTGATCGAGTTTGTTGCATATCAATTTCACCATTCTCTTGCAAATCATGAGTAAAGAAAAATTTAGGTGAAATATGTTTCGTAATATCTCCCTTAATATATCCTCCTTTCAATTGAGCTATACACGTTGTATTATCTTCATGCAATATAGTCGGAGGATTTTCTTTCTCAGGTGATAACCCACAATTCTTCCGGATATAGTGGGTCATTGATCTTAGCTAAACACATTCTCGACTGCCTCATGAATTGCTATTATCTCAGCATGATTCGAAGAAGTGGCGGTTATTGATTGTTTTGTAGATCGCCATGAAATGGCTGTACCGCCCCTTGTAAATAAATAACCAGTTTGAGACCTTGCCTTATGTGGGTCAGATAAATATCTAGCATCAGCATAACCAAGTAATTCATGTCGAGATTTATTTGAATAAAATAGGCCAAGATCAACTGTTCCTTGGAAATAGCGAAAAATATGCTTAATACCATTCCCATGTCGTCGTGTAGGAGAGGAACTAAATCTTGCTAATAAATTCACTGCAAATGATATATCAGGTCATGTACAATTAGCAAGATACATTAGTGCACCAATAGCACTAAGATATGGTACTTCAGGACCTAGCATCTCATCATCTTCCTCTCTAGGTCTAAAAAGATCTTTAGCAGGATCAAGTGATCGGACGACCATTGGGGTACTTAATGAATGTGATTTATCCATGTAAAACCGCTTTAATACCTTCTGGGTATAAGCAGTTTGGTGAACAAAAATTCCATTTTCCAAATATTCAATTTGTAATCCAAGGCAAAATCTAGTCTTTCCAAAATCTTTGATCTCAAATTCTTTCTTCAAATATTCAACCGCCTTTTGGAGCTCTTCAAAATTTCCAATTAAATTAAGATTATCAACATATATTGCAATAATTACAAAATTTGACCCATTTTTCTTTATGAAAACACATGGACATATTGGATCATTGATGTAGCCTTCTTTAATTAAACATTCACTATGACGGTTATACCACATACGTCCAGATTGTTTGAGTCCATAAAAAGACCTTTGCAATTTGATGGAATAACTTTCTCTATGATTTGATTTGCATGTTCCAGGCATGCTAAATCCTTCAAGAATTTTCATATAAATATCATGGTCAAAATTCCCATATAAATAAGCAGTGACTACATCTATTAAATGCATATCAAGTTTTTCATGCACTGCAAAACTCACAAGATATCTAAATGTAATCGCATCCACCACAGGTGAATATGTCTCATTATAATCAAATCCTGGTCTTTGTGAAAAACCTTGGGTTACAAGACGTGCTTTATATCTCACAATTTTATTTTTCTCATTTCTTTTTTGCACGAATACACATTTATATCCCACTGGCTTTACACCTTCTGGTGTTTGGACTATAGGCCCAAAAACTTTTCGTTTCACCAATGCATCCAATTTAGATTGAATCGCATCTTTCCATTTTGGCCAATCGTTTCTACGCCGACATTCATCAATCGATCTAGGTTCATGATCCTCATCTTCCATAATATCAAGTGCTACATTATATGCAAAAGTATTATCAACAATTATTTATTTGCAGTTCCAACTTTTTCCCGTAGTGACAAAATTTATTGAAGTTTCTATAGTTTCATTCTCTTCAGAATTACGCTCTTCAGGAAGTTGAATTTTGTCACTATCTGTATTTTGAGTCCTTCATTATTTCTTGACTCCTTGATTTTATTATCATTATTTAATCTTTTTTTCTTTCAAGAATTTTTATCTTTGGAACCAAGAGGTCTCCCATGCTTCAGGCGTGCCTTATACTCATTAGCACTTGTATTTTGTCCTTCAGGAATATTAATCCTGACCGGAGTATTTTCAGCAGGAATAGATAATGTGTTGTATCAGTATCATCATCATCATAAACATCCTTATGATCAACAAGATTTGTCTCGGCACTTTTGCCTTTCCTTTTCAACGATGCCTGATAAAGTTCAACAAGGTGTTTCGCCGTACGACATGTACAGGTCCAATGACCTTCCATGCCACATCGATAGCATTTATCCTCATAAATTTTCTTTTCTTCGTCTTTCTTAACATTCTTATCCCACTGCTAGAGGTTATTTTGTTCCTTACTACTATTATGATTATTATGATTATAAGGCACAAATCTACCATGACCGCGTCCACGACCGAAGTCACGTCCACGGCCACGTCTATGACCACGACCAGAATTTTGATGTTGAGTTGCATTCGCTTAAGGGAGCGGACTAGCACTAGTTGGTCAGGACTCATAGTTTTTCAACAATAACTCATTATTTTGTTCAGCAAAAGAAGACATGTAATAAGTTCAAAATACTTCTTAAAACTTTTTTCTCGATATTGCTGCTGCAGGAGCATATTCGAGACATGAAAAGTAGAGAATGTTTTCTCTAACATATCCTCATCAGTTATATTTCACCACACAATCTTAATCAGAAGTAATTCTGAACATAGCTGAATTATATTCATTAACAGATTTAAAATCTTGTAGCTGTAGGTGATGCCAATCATACCTGGCTTTTGGAAGGACGACCATCTTCAGGTGGTCAAATCTCTCTTTCAAATTATTCCACAAGACAAGTGGATCTTACACAGTTAAATATTCAGTTTTCAATCCTTCATCTAAATGATGATGAAGAAAAATCATAGCTTTGGCACGGTCTTGGTTTGATGCATCAGTCTTTTCAATAATAGTATTTCCAAGACCCATTGCCTCAAGGTGGATTTCAGCATCTAATATCCATGATAAGTAGTTCTTTCTAGAGATATCGAGAGGTACAAATTCCTGCTTGGTAATATTAGCCATAATAAAAGTGAAATGGATTGAAAAGAGAAATATTACATCAAAAGTTTACCCAAATGTATAGACACATGCACAACAATCGATCCAAGATCTAAACTTCTACTCGATTGCTCCAATGGTAGAGGCTCATGCTGATAACGTGTTATAAAATAATACTAGTGGAATAACAAAAATGTAGAAAATAGTAGACAAGAAGTAGAGTGAAGAGATAATTCTTTCATTAACTCTAAAAATTCAAGTAAGTTACAAGATATATTGGATAAGCTCTATTTATAGAGGAACTAATCTCATAAAATTAAAAGTCTCTTCGAGGAGCTAAAAGATCATCCACATTCACCATATTCATTCCATTTAATGGTGGATGAGCATTCATTCAATTCTTTTATCCTTCCATTCTATGGAAACTCATAGAGAACTCAATGGACATTCATCTTTTAATTGTTTCATAACAAGAGTAAAAAATGGGGGTGTGCTTGGTTTTAAGGCAATAGTCTTGAGAGTGATAAAATAATATGGTGCGCCTGATATTAAGACAATAACCTCAAGAGTGAAAAAAGAGTATGATTTGAGTAATTGGGTACTTTGCGCCTATGCGAGTAAAAGGTAAAATATTCTTATAAAAAAGAAAAAAAAAAGAGAGAAGATGATTCATGAGTTAGAGTTGGAGTCCAAGGCTGAAGTAGACTAACACATATGCATGTAGATGTATTGGAGCCAATAGATTATCTGTTAGTGGGTAATGAAAAATATGATTTTAATTTTTGATTAAAATGATAAGTGTATCTGATATGACGCTCGATTTGAAAATTGATAATCTAAATGCGTTCTTGAGTTTGTATATTAGTGAGATTAATTGAAGAAAATATTAAAAAAAGATTTTTTCTTCTTGTTGTATAAAATTTTTATTTTTCTTGATTTTTGGTTATTCTTATTTTTCTTTTCTTTATTCCTTAATCTATTTTCTTCACGAATGTTGGTCATTACAGCGTTCCCCTTGTTCTTATGATTTTGCGGGTGTGGCCTGTTATTTTCATAATTTCTCATACCACGAGATTCTTCAATTCGGCGTATCAGATCCTCCGTCTGCTCTCCTTACTTTAGCAAGTCTTTCCAAGTCTTAGACTCTACGGCTACCATTTTTATCAGCACGTTAGTCCTCAAGTTATACCTACATGTCTCTACTAGGGTTTCCTGAGTCATTCCGTGTCGGCATTGCATGGAATTTTCCCGGAATCTTTCTATGAAACCTTTCACCGTTTCTTCTTCTTCTTGCTTTGTCGCAAGGAGGAAATGAACCGATATTTCACTATCATTCTCAAAGAAACGTGTAAAAAAGTGCTTCTCAATATTGTATCAGGTATTAATGGTTCCCGGGGCAACTGCATAAACCATGTAAAAGCAGGCCCTCACATGGTACTTGCAAATACCTTGGTCATTACTAGATTGTTTCCCATTAGATATCCTACTTGAGACAAGAAATAATATATATGCTAGCTGGGGGACCCCTTCCGTCATACGGCTCCAATTTGAGGGGTTTTTATTTTTCCGAAAATGGAGAGAAGTCCCATTCAGGCGAATATGGTCTTAAAACCTCCGATTCCTTTAACTCCTTTTTGTGCATCAGGGCATCCAGTTGGCTTTGTAGTTTCTCGATCTTTTCTTCATGAGAATCATGGAAGGAATACTTGTCATCTTTCTCATGCACTGAATAAGTCTTTTCTTCTTTAATTTCCTCATTTGTTTTAAACGCTGGTTCCTCGTCTTTCTTTGGTGGTGTTTCCGAGGAAGAGGTTTTTGTCTTGTCTTCAACTAGCATTTGTGTGTTTTCGACCACTTTCAAGAGCATTTCCTTGATGTCATTGATAGTCTTTTATTGGTTTCGAATCATCTGCTCTTGGGCCTCTAACTTCTGATCAACATCATTGGACCTGTCCACTACATGTGATGCCAATTTTTGTGGTCAGGAAGATGCACAAAATTGTGGAGAAGCTACAGCTGAATTGTCGCTGTTATCATCATAAGAACCTTTTGCAAATTTCTTGTAATTTCGATGAGCGACCGTGCCTGATTTAAGCCAGGTGAAATGATGAGGTTCCTCATCGTCTGCATCATACTCATGCATTTTCCCCCATGATCCTTTTGCCTTTACCGACCATATTCGAGGTCACCGCCTTTAATTCTTTTTCTTTGATTTTAAATCTCAGATTATTCTTTCTCCTCTTTGGAGTATTTCGGTTTGACTCTGTTATTCTGTCAAATACAGATATTTTTTTCATACAATAGCAATTATTTAATACTGCTGATATTATTTGTTCACAATAATATGTTGAGTTTGACGAAGTTTGAGTCATTTTTCTTTTATTTGTCAGGTATTCTCTGAGATCATGAACTTTAGGAGATGAAGAACCTTCAGTGTTGCTCTGGGCCTAGGGCCCACTTGGCTGTTGGAGAGATCCAGATATCTGTTGAAACTCTCTAGAGCCAATGGAGTTGAGGTGGTGATCAATATTACGATTATCAGTCTTAATTCTGTATATTGGCTATTTTACGCGGAGTTGAGCGTTAGCTCCGCATTTTAGAGCACTTACGCGAGGCTGGAATATAGCTTCGCATTTTATGCTAGCCTCGTATTTTACGCTGGCTTGGTGTTTCTGAAGAATTTTGACTTCTATTTGTTTAGCCTCGCGTGGGGAGTATACTCGCACGCTGGCGTAACTTTGCGATTTACGCAAGAATCCTTGGCTTCACATTTGATGCTTAGCTCAAGTTTTTGTTTAGGTCTGATAGCCTCGTGTGGAGGAAGTCCATCACACGCTGGCTTATCCTTGTGATTAACGCAAGTTTCAGAATTATCCTCGCATTTTTTGCGAGTGTTATCATTTTTCCTAGTTTCAAGTCCAGGACCTGTAGCCTCGTGTGAAGTAACTTCTTCACATGTTGGCTTATAGTTAGAGTTAACTTTGCGATTTATGCGAATTTTGGTACTTTGTCCAGTTTCAGAGTTAAGTTCAGTAGCCTCGCGTGGAGACAGTCTATCACACGCTGGCCAGAGGCTAACTTCGCATTTAACGCGATTCAGACTGGTCTTGTGATTAACGCAAGCCAGCTCGCGAGGTAGAATCGTAACCTCGCATTTTGCCTCTGCTTTAGCCTCGCGTTTTATGTGGGCTTTGAGGATTCTTCGTCTTGCACGACGATTGCTATTTGGAAGTTGCGTTCTAGTCAAACCAGTTCCTAGGCCTTCTTCGGCAGCAAGAACATTATCCTTTGCTAGTGTTTTCTGTCCAAACAACGGCTCTATAGCCGTGGGTTCAAAGGATCCCCATTTAACGGTGGATTCCTTATTACCCGATTTACGCGTATTAGAGCTCACGCGGCGATAGTGTCGCATTTCGGTCAGGTTACCTAATCCAGAGAAGAGATACTCCTCATATTTTTGCTGGTCAATTTCCACAACAAGCATATCAACGATTGATCCGATCTTTTCCATATCAGATTGTACCATAATCTCTTTTTTAGTAAAAGTGATACCTCCCACTGTGGTCGCCAGTTTGTTCTCCGCAAAAATCTTGCTGTCTTCCATTGAATAACTTGATTATAATGAAAGAGAAACAATAGAAAAATAAATGAGAGGATTTATATATTATCGCTTTCTTTTACAATTAAACGTGGGTTCGAGTGTGGCGATAGGATCTATCTAGTATAACATATTGATGATCCGATGTGAAGATCTTCTCTTCGATGAAGATGATGGCCGGCCCTAGGTCTCTCTCTACTGATCTCTGTGAATTCAAGACTCTCACGTGTAACTTAAACTCCAAAATGAACAAAAAGATCCCCAAAGTTTACCTCAAGAGGGTATTTATAGGCTTTGGTTTGATATAAGAGTTTCCATAGGAATAAAATTGGAAGGTGTTTGTATTTATTAAGAATTCTAATTAAATATCTTAGTCTTGATTTAAATATCTTGATTTTGAATTTTGATTGGACTCAATTTGGGTATTGGATAGCCCAAATCTCAATCTCAATCAATTTAGAATTCTGAGAATCTGCTCACCTGGAGTTAAACACTCTGAATGCGGAGTTATGGACTTAGCTCCGCGTTTTACTCAACGCGGGATTAGTTTTATGGCCAGACGCGGAGCTACAGAGTTAGCTTCGCATTCTGCGGGGCATTTTTCCATTCTTCCTCTATTTTGGAAATTTTAACCACCAACATCTACAATATCATCTACAGTCAAATGAACAAGTTGAGCTAGCTAATAGGAAAATCAAGCAAATACTTATGAAAACAGTTTATCCATCTTGCAAAGATTGGCCGTTTTGCTTTATAGGCTTACCGTACAGTATATAAAACACTCTTAGACATGTCTCCATATAGTTTAGTCTATGGAAAAGTTTATCATTTTCCTGTAGAGATAGAGCATAAAGCATATTGGGCAATTAAATCAGTAAATCTTGATCTTAATTCAGCTGGCTCATTACGAAAACTATAAATAAACTAGTTGGAAGAGATAAGACGTGATTCATGCATTTCAAAGAAGAAAATAAAAATATGGCACAATCATTGTATCACACACCGTATTTTTCATCCTTCTGAAGAAGTACTTCTACATGATTCACACCTTCATCTATTTCCAGGAAAATTATGTTCACAGTGGATAGGATCATTTATAGTTAAAAATATGCATACACACGACACAAATTGATATTGAAAATTCATATAATAGTCATACATTCAAAGTAAATGGGAACCGATTGAAGCACTACTTGGAATTTCCAAAACATTCAGAGGAATTTCACGATCTACTGGATCCTATAACATCTCATTGATATGAGCTAAATGAAGATACTATATATTATTGTATATTATGTACTAACAATTTTATTTTGCATAGTGTTACATCATGAGCACCAGACCGAGATAATTTCTAAGCTCGTATCTCTTAAATTTTACTTGTTCTTGATTAATTAAACGGATATATCGATTCATTGAGAATAATGTGCATTTTAAATTGGAAGGATGGCTTATTAAGATAACCTAATTTTGATACTTTTGATGATTTCAATTATTTTCAAAATTTTCTTTTCTTTCCTTTTGTTTTCTTTTTAAAAAAAAATTCAAAAACAAACAAGGGCAAGAATAACAAGATGTAGCAGATGCAGCAACCCGACCAGATGAAGTAACACTCCACACTATAAAAGAGTCGATCATAAAAATGACAAACGCCTTTAGTACGAGAATGAGCATACTTGAAGTCTGGCAAGCCCGAACCGAGCGTCGTCAACAACGCATTATCGGCTCCTCACCAGAGTATTTAGACAAATGGCTAGAGAAGATGCCTCTGTTTCTGCAGATATGGACGAAGGGATGAGCTAGGGGACTATTATGTTCTGCCGATATCAAAGATGCAAGTGATAAGAAGGTCTTCATTAGAAATGTCATTGATATCGACTACAAAGGAAAGTAAATTTTTTTGAGAACCAACAAAAGCAGGTGTATTCTAACATTAACCTCTTACGTTATTTCTTAATGTATTACTTTCATAGTGATATTTTGACGCACTGAGAATATTGCATAATTTAAGTTGGGGGATAGGATAGATACACTATACTTTACTATATCATAGTTAACTAATATAGTAAAAAAAATTCAAAAAAAAAAATCATTTCTTTGAAGTAAAAAAAGTAAGATTAGAAATACTTTACATTGCATATTTATGAGATAGATATCTTAATTTCTATACTTATATGATAACAGTTTTTATGTAGTCTTAATTGATATTTTAAATATGGTAATAAGATAAATGAATATTCAAGATTGGAATTGTGTATGCACTATACACACTTACACAATAAGTCATGAAAAGTTGATGACAAAGAGAAAATTTAAAATGGATACCTATCATATATGTAAAAAAAAAAAAAGTGACTTGGTACTTAAAGCAATATACTTCGAATATATAAAGTTATATGTAATAAATAAGAGAAAATAAGTGTTAAGTAGTTGGGTCCGTATACCTCGGTAAGCATATTCACACGAATGATACTTATGGACTTCTATTATACTTATGAGCTGAGTAACTGGGCATTTGTGTCTCGGTAAGCATGAATGTTCACATGAAAAGTAAATGTCAATGAATAAAAAGAAAATAAATATGCATATATATGAAAAAGGTTCCTATAACTTTGATGGGAGTTTGAGACTTGACAAGGTTTATTCACATGCTCACAAGTGTACATAGGAGAGCATGATTGAAAGTAAAAGAATATTTATAATATAATTTAAATGATCATGATAAATACATAAGAGTATTAGTGATTTATTAAGATTGACATTTTTATAAATATCTGTGTATGCATTTCTAACTGAGCTTGATATGGAAAAGAAGTGAAAACAAAAAAATAAGTATAGTAATAATATAGATAGTTAATAAGATACGAACATTTTTCATTTTCTTTATTTTACAATTATCCTTATTTTTCACTTTTATTTATTTCTTAATCTCAAACATTTCATGATATTTGTAGGTAACATCACTGGAAACTTTCACGTGACAACACTCATTCGTTAGAGTAATTTAGGGATTTAACGGCTTGTTCACATACTAATTGCAATCGTGATTCCTACGAAAGTGAGTTAGGATTTTTTTTAGGTTTTTAGTTTATTTTCTTTAGCTTATAGATTTACTAGGGACTAGCAAAATTCAAATTAGGAGTGTGATTATGCTTAAAAAGTGCAATATTTTTAGTTTATTTTGTGCAAATGAAATCCATTTTTGTTGATTAATACAAGAAATTAATGAAAAATTATTTTTATTAAACAAATTTCTCACTATAATGTTTGGTTTAATGTTTTTGTAGGATATTATATTCAAGAAAAACGAAATATCGAAGCATATCTCAAATATCAGTTTAGAACTGTGCATTTTTAGAAATAACTATCAACAACCAGAAGCTTGCCATCGACTGAAAGTTATGCCCGAGAGCAGCCGTCGATAGGTCCGTCGAAGGGAGCAGCCGCAGACTTAATTTCTAGAGATTTTTATAAGGAATTAAGAGTTTCCTTGTAAATATAATTCATATTAGGGTTTTGTAAGTTTATAAATAGCCAATAAATCTCAAATTTTGTAAGGCTTAACACCGTTTGGGAGAGAATGATATAGAGTTTTATATTCAAAATGTAGTTTTTGTACTCGTTCATAGAAATCAATAAAAAAATTCTTTTTTTCTTTATTCATGACTATGATGAGTATGAGTAGCAAATTCTTGAGTTGGATCAGATGAAATAACAAATCCTAAGTGATTTACTGGTATTATTCTTTTATACTTATGGATTTAAATGTTTTATGTGGGTTTGATATCTTTGATTCTTTGCTATTTTTTAAAGGATTAAATATGATTTTGAGTCTTTCATACTTTATAATTTGACGATATTCGTTGCTTAGTTTTTAATATAGCGTAGACTCTTTAGGCACGATGTATGTTTAGAATTTAAATATTTATTTTTGTTATTCATATCGAATACTTAGATAAACTCAAAATTCATACAGGATTAACTGGAAGAAATTAGTTAAAGTATCAAAGTTCACAACTTTATATATTTTATGCTTAATTGGATTATTTTCCTATTGTACGAAGACCACATGATCTATTCAACTGAGATAAAAAAAAAGTATGAATATATTTAGGAAATTATCTTATAGGGGAGTTACATCCATCTTACTAACAATTTTAATATAAGTAAATTTTCCATCTTTAATTTTAGTTTTAATATAAGACCACATGATCTATTTAGGAAATTATCTTATAGGGGAGTTACAGCCGTCGATAGGTCCGTCGAAGGGAGCAGCCGCAGACTTAATTTCTAGAGATTTTTATAAGGAATTAAGAGTTTCCTTGTAAATATAATTCATATTAGGGTTTTGTAAGTTTATAAATAGCCAATAAATCTCAAATTTTGTAAGGCTTAACACCGTTTGGGAGAGAATGATATAGAGTTTTATATTCAAAATGTAGTTTTTGTACTCGTTCATAGAAATCAATAAAAAAATTCTTTTTTTCTTTATTCATGACTATGATGAGTATGAGTAGCAAATTCTTGAGTTGGATCAGATGAAATAACAAATCCTAAGTGATTTACTGGTATTATTCTTTTATACTTATGGATTTAAATGTTTTATGTGGGTTTGATATCTTTGATTCTTTGCTATTTTTTAAAGGATTAAATATGATTTTGAGTCTTTCATACTTTATAATTTGACGATATTCGTTGCTTAGTTTTTAATATAGCGTAGACTCTTTAGGCACGATGTATGTTTAGAATTTAAATATTTATTTTTGTTATTCATATCGAATACTTAGATAAACTCAAAATTCATACAGGATTAACTGGAAGAAATTAGTTAAAGTATCAAAGTTCACAACTTTATATATTTTATGCTTAATTGGATTATTTTCCTATTGTACGAAGACCACATGATCTATTCAACTGAGATAAAAAAAAAAGTATGAATATATTTAGGAAATTATTTTATAGGGGAGTTACATCCATCTTACTAACAATTTTAATATAAGTAAATTTTCCATCTTTAATTTTAGTTTTAATATAAGACCACATGATCTATTTAGGAAATTATCTTATAGGGGAGTTACAGCCGTCGATAGGTCCGTCGAAGGGAGCAGCCGCAGACTTAATTTCTAGAGATTTTTATAAGGAATTAAGAGTTTCCTTGTAAATATAATTCATATTAGGGTTTTGTAAGTTTATAAATAGCCAATAAATCTCAAATTTTGTAAGGCTTAACACCGTTTGGGAGAGAATGATATAGAGTTTTATATTCAAAATGTAGTTTTTGTACTCGTTCATAGAAATCAATAAAAAAATTCTTTTTTCTTTATTCATGACTATGATGAGTATGAGTAGCAAATTCTTGAGTTGGATCAGATGAAATAACAAATCCTAAGTGATTTACTGGTATTATTCTTTTATACTTATGGATTTAAATGTTTTATGTGGGTTTGATATCTTTGATTCTTTGCTATTTTTTAAAGGATTAAATATGATTTTGAGTCTTTCATACTTTATAATTTGACGATATTCGTTGCTTAGTTTTTAATATAGCGTAGACTCTTTAGGCACGATGTATGTTTAGAATTTAAATATTTATTTTTGTTATTCATATCGAATACTTAGATAAACTCAAAATTCATACAGGATTAACTGGAAGAAATTAGTTAAAGTATCAAAGTTCACAACTTTATATATTTTATGCTTAATTGGATTATTTTCCTATTGTACGAAGACCACATGATCTATTCAACTGAGATAAAAAAAAAAGTATGAATATATTTAGGAAATTATCTTATAGGTGAGTTACATCCATCTTACTAACAATTTTAATATAAGTAAATTTTCCATCTTTAATTTTAGTTTAATTAATAAAATCCAATCTTTATTTTTAGTTCCATAATTTATTCTAGTGTCACATAATTAATAATCGATTCTCGAGATAACGATTTTTGGTTACTACCCTTGTATTACTTATCGATCTCTTGCACTTGAGAGTGTACGATTTAGATCGCAGTTATAAAGATGATAGAAGCTATTCGCAATAGACGTTCTATCATGTTCATCCCACGGCTGCCATGGAACCTTGACCTTAGCGGATCGAGGCATTACATCATCTCTGGGCCAAGAACTGGGTCGGTTCAGAGGAGACCGAGAAGGAGAGGTAGTACTCAGGCATTAAGGGGAATCACCTGTGATCTACTACCAGCTTCGGGACTATCAATATATTTGCTTTGTCATTTTTTGTTGTATGGCTATGCTCCTTCTTCGTTATCTCTCCTCCATCAAGCCACATTTTCGTTTTGTAATGAACCTTATCTGTATATATTCTTATGCATATTTTGTGTTAAAAGGGTAATACTATTCTTTTGTTTATGCTTATGTGTTTAGCAGATATTTCTATTTAATTCTTACTGCTAACTCGACTATTGGTTTAAATTATTTAAACAAATTCAGACCTTGTACACTTCAAAGAGCTATAAAGCATGTCCACCGACAACGCACTCTAT
Organism: Dracaena cambodiana; assembly: GCA_036321105.1. Taxonomy (NCBI): domain Eukaryota; kingdom Viridiplantae; phylum Streptophyta; class Magnoliopsida; order Asparagales; family Asparagaceae; genus Dracaena; species Dracaena cambodiana. The sequence goes on from JAYEPQ010000007.1 coordinate 38,974,408, forward strand.
TTTTGTAAGCAGCAAAAAAATGGAGCGGTAGGTCCAGACAACAAAAGTCGGACAAGTAGATCCAGAAAACGTTAATGTGCATGTGTGCAACAGGCAAATTTCAGCCAGATTTTCTCTCTTCAATGGGCAGGCTTGCTTCATCCTTAAGAAAAAGGAAACCGATTCATCTTTTCTTAGATCTTATGTTGTAATTACAAAAACCGATTTATTTTATGGTCTTAAATCTTAGGTTCAAAAACACTTCCTTTATCTGAGATTATAAAGCACACTAAAATTTAATATGTGACAGAGAAAAGCAAATTGGCTTTTAAGGAAAAATAACAACCGCTGTGGTATTTAATTAACCTCGTATTAATTTGCACATGTGAATGTAATGTACAGAGAAGTGCAACAGTGGAGCCACAAAGCTTGAGGTTGAAGGTCCCTCATGAATGTAAATCACTGGCGGCGCCGTTCCGCGACTGCTGCGCAATCTTCAGCGCTGCCATCGACGGTGACGTTGGCATGTGGGGCCCATCCCCTTGGCTTCTCGGACTGCAGAGGGAAAGTGATGGGGTTCAAAAAGTTAGCCTGCCAACCATGGGTATTTATGTCATGTTTCTTAATATCGTTAGTTGAAAATAGTTAGGAAATTCTATTTGAGCACACCACTTTGCCAAATTCTAAAGTTATAAAAATTAAAAGTTTGAAATTTTCTTTTGTGAATATGTATTTTTTTTCATGTTAGAGGATTAATCCCAAACGATATTAAACCCTTTGTGGTACTAGTTCCTGAGCAATGCAAAAATTGTTCAAAGTACTAATCCTTGACTTAGAAAGTTGGGCTCACTGAGCAAAGTGGTATGCTCAAATAGAATATCCGAAATAGTTTGTTTATTAATAGTTACTCTACCTAAGTTCACATATTGTATTCGATGTTTGAACAAAATCCAAAACTAATAAAAAAGATTGGTCCATGATGCCTCCATTTAGTAGTTCAATTTGAACATTGGCCCATCCAATCTATTCATTGAGTATTGAGTAGGATTGAATTAGCGATTTTAGAATTTGGATTGGGTTATAGTTTTAAAAAAAAAAAATAGCCAATCTTATCTATTAATAGACTTGGTTAGGTTTCACCGATAAGTAGGGTAACAAATGGAATGAGCTGCGCCACAATTCACTTGGAACGATCTAAATCGGCCTCGAGAAATCAGGCATACGCCTGCCGAAGACCATGGCAGCCGTAAACTTGATTCTAGCTCAGTTCAGCTTGGGCTGGATCGGGGCTGAGTTTTTTTCCTGACCCATCTGTTGTCCTAACGGTTAAAATACTCATTTAAGGGCTTTTTGCAATTATGTTTTTACAAGTCCCCTTCCAACGACTACATTTGCCGTTTTGGGGCAATTTGCAATCTTTCTTTGCAAATGGCTCCTACCAACGGCTAATTTAACCGGCTCGGCAGCTTTCTGCTTTTTGCATTATTATTTAGATTGTACTTAAACTCCTAAAAATGATGAAGACATATTAAGTTATATTTAAAGTTTTAATACTTCTATCATTGTAGAATAATATACCATGTGATTTCTATCATGGCACATAATATATTAATCCCAACATAGTAGCATCAGAGTTTGTTTTCTTACAAATAGGCGAATATTGATTGAGTGAAAAAGCTCTGTATTGGCAAGTACATTAAAAATGTGTGATTGTTTAAATGACTGGTTGGATGAAGAAATCAAACCAAAACTTAAGACATCAAGATAAAGAGAAGGTTTCCCAGATGATGAGAGAAGTGTTGGAAAAACAAAAAAGTATTTTGTTCAGTTTCACTTTTGTATCTAACATTATGCGAATTATTATACAGGTTAAGTTGAGAGTGACATTTAGGGTCATTATCATATCTCCAGACTTCGTAAGATATTCCAAATTTATATAAGTTTATATTGTATTGTTGTATAATATTAAGAAGATATATCCATTGTATATCTCTATTGCATTAATTAAAAAATATATATTTACATTTTACAACTTGTAGATCTGCCTCAACTCTTTTGCTCAAATGTACCTGCAATTATTGGCAGAAAGAAAAATATTTCGAGAAATGCAATATATATTAGAAATTATTGGAACAAGTATATGACATATGATATGTTCCTCTATTTTTCTTTGATGTATGTTTTAGGATTTTTTTTTTTTATTCTACATGTATGCCAAAACTTGCCAAAAACATGAAAAGAGAAATCAGAAAAATACATTGCATTTGTGATGAACACATTGTGCGTATGCACTTCAACAATCACTAGGGCTAGGGATAGTTGGAGGACAAACAACAACAACTCCTCCAACTCGAGAACACCTATAGTTGGAGCTACCGATAACCATTCCAATAGACCTAGTCTAGTTGGCTGAATTCGGATTTGGACTTTTCAGATTGGTTTTTTTTACTCGAATTTAGGTATTTGAGTTGATTTTAAGAGTGCTATTTGATCCATGAGATTAAATATTGATGGACTAGATTAGGGGGGGAGGGAGGGAGGGGGAGAGAGAGAGAGAGAGAGAGAGTTAATTTGATAGGAAATAACTCTATAAAACTCTATTTTATTAAGATTTTTTTAGAGAGCTTCTCAACATAATTGAAAGAGAAGATTTAAAATAGGATTTTTTTCATCAATTATTATTATCAATTTTACATTTCAACACTGTTTAATATCTCTAATCTTCATATGAGAATTCGTACAACTTTATTAGTAACTTTTACATATTTGTACTTTATAATTTTCTACTTATTAATCCTGACAGGTTAGTCATTATTAAATTTGAGAAGCTTCAGTATTAGAGCTTTGTTTATGGTTGTCTAGTAATAGAGTTGGATTTTAGGTTAATTTTCAGTCATTGTTGCTTAACAGTTGTGAGTCAAATCATTGTAATCAACTTTTTATCATTATGCAATTTCTTCTTTAGTTTTTCACCTAGTTTGGATTTTCCATATAAAAAATCTTTGTTTATCTATTTGATAATTTGAGATTGGAACTGTGCTTGATTGACTAGTTGTGTTTCTAATTAATTTGTTATCCATCAAATACTCTGCACTTTTGCCGCTTTTCAGGTATCAAAGCAGGTCAATTCTTTTAAAGTTAGATCAATTTAAGATTTCAATTTGTATTCCTGGAGATGGTTAATCAACCAATAGGCTACCCCTACTAGAGGGGCATAGCTATTCCAACTGGAAAGCTAATATTAGAGCTTTTATTATGTTTTTAGGCATGAAGACATAGGCATCTATTTATAATAGTTGGGAACTCTCACTGATGAAGATAAAAAAAATAAAGCCAGAAAAGAATTAGACATCTGTTGAACAAGAACTTACTCACGAACTTCAAATCTTAATGCAAACTTCAATGGGGTGAACTCAACTGAGTTTAGACTTATCAGTACATGTGAGAGAGTTAGAGATGCATGAGATATTCTTAAAACCACACATGAAGGAACAACTACTATATAATTGTTAAAAATACAAAAAATGACCAAAAATTTTGAAAACTTAACTATAGAAGGTTTATAACTTAGCTATAGAAATTTTAAAACTTGATGAATTGTTTGAAAATTTATATACTTACGGTGCAAAGAATCATAAGAAAAAGAAGTTTAAAGGCATTGTTTTATGAAGCTTGAAAATATTGATCTTGACATTAATTCTAAAATTGATCATGATATAATACATTGTGAAATGTTAGGTGAAACATTATTTGAAGAAAAATTTATCTAACAATACATTTCCCTTTAACAAGAAAGAGCAATTCCAAAAGATAAAATTCAAGATAACAAATTTGAAATCAAAATTAAGAAAAAGAACTCAATTGACACGCCAAGTGACGTTCCGCATTATGAATGTTTTGATCTTGGCCAATACGCTCATGATTGCCAATCGGAAAAGGAAAAGAGTAAAACTATGCAAGCTATATAGAATGATTATGATGATTTGGATGTTTAGTGATCTGATGATGAATCAAATAATTTCATTGTTTTAATTGCTCCTATTTTCTCTATCGATTCTTCCCATAAGAATTTTTCAAAAATTCCAAATACTGATAATGAGCTTATATTTGAAAATAATGAGCTTATAATTTGAAGAGAAACAAGGACATCTTGGTTGCATATAATAAGATTTATGAACTATCACTAACACTGAATAAAGAAAATATGAATAAGGAAAATAAGGAAAATATAACATTTACAAAGAAAATTAAAGTGTCGATTAAGAATCATGAAGAAGCAAAGTCCAAATTGACTTTGGATTTGAATTCTGTCTATGATTGCCTTTTTGGAGGAAGACAGAAAAAAATAATGAGTAAGTAAAACTTAGTTCTTAAAAAATACGTAGATCTCTATAATTCCAATGCAGAATTGGAAAAAAATGTAAGATTCCTAAAGGATGATTAGACTAAATCTAACTTGTTTATTCAGCACATTACTGTAGGAAAGTTGAAACTTGATGAGATTTTTGAAGCATAATTAGTGAAAAATAAGTCTCAAGGATTAGAATATGTCCGACAAAAGTCAAAGATCAAGATAATTATTGTTTAAGCTACTCCCCTATCAAGAAGGCAACCAAGATTTAGAAACAGAATGTAAGTATACCTACACCACCAAAGGTTATTGATTGCAAACCTGTAACCTACTCATATAACACCAAAAACAAATTTTTTCCTTCATACCATCATTTTGGAAGAATAGGACATATTAGACCACATTCATATAATCTTAAAACTTGAAGTGGCTAAATCTAGTCAGAAAGGGAAGTTGTCGAAAATTTGGATATAAAATCAAGACGTAAAGGCCTTCTTGTTTCGTCTGCATTGAGTGATATTTAGATAGTGGTTGCTTTAGGTATCTAGATAGTAGTTACTTTAGGAACTTGACAAGGAATAAATCACTTTTTACATCTATTGATGATGATAAAGGAGGCAAAGAAAGTTTTGGTGATGGTGAGCCCGCTAAAATTTGTGGAAAAAACTCAATTATGTGTGATGGAATACCTAAACACTATGGTGTTCTTTATATTGTAAGTCTCAAAGCAAACCTTCTCAATATCAGTCAGCTCTACAATAAGGAATTGAGCGTGAACTTCTAAAAATAGGGATGTGCTAGCATAATCAAGTCTAGTCATATTGTGATCATAGGGTATATTATAATGGATAGTTGTTATGGTATATCTTATCAAGGCGATCAGATATGTAATTTATCAGTATTAGCAATACGAGTCTATGACATTAAAGACTAGGGCATATAAATTTTAAGAACTTGATTGATCTACCTTTTAATAATATTGTCAAAGACATATCTAAGTTGAGTAAACATGAAAATTTGATATATGAACATTGTCAATTTGATAAGAAGACACATACATCACATAGAAAGATAGATATGTTGAATACGAAAAAATATGCTTGATTTAGTATATATGGATTTGATGGGTCCTACGTCAGTAGAGAGTCTCAGAAGAAAGAAATATATTTTTTTCGGCGTTGATGATTTTTCGAGATTTTTCTAGATATATTTTATGTATGATAAGTCTAAATCTTTTGACATATTTGAATCACTGTGTCTAAAACTTCAAGTTCAAAAGGGAGTATAATAAGAGATATTAAACGTATTCAAAGTGATTATTTTAAATAGTTTAAAAATAAAAATTTTGCTAATTTTTGTAACTCTTATGGAATTAGTCATGAATTTCTACACCTAAGACACCATAACAAAATAATGTTGTTAAAAGAAAGAACATTGTTATACAAGAAATGATGCGAGTGATGTTTCACACGAATAACAAACCTTTGAATTTTTAGAACGAAGTGGTAAAAACAATAGTCTATCTGATTTTTGAAACAGTATATTTGAGACCAGGTACTAAGAGGTGTGAAAAGGTAGGAAACTCAATTCATGTTTTTGTATATCATTGGGATTCAATGTTATATCTTGATGGGCAGAGAGCAGTTAGGTAAGTTCGATTCCGAATTATACGAAGGTATGTTCTTGAATTACTCTCTTATTAGTAGAGCTTATTGAGTATATAATTTGATAACCAAACTATTAATTGATTGTTAATTATGCACGTTGCTGGCATGGTAATCATGACGTTGTTGATGATATATTCGAATATGAACAACATGATGATAATGGAAAACAAATTCCTTTCTTGCGCACGATGTAATTATAGTGGAAGATGAGGAAAAAGGAAATACACAGAGAGGACCGGTGAAGAGGAGAAGAAGAAAGACACTTCAATAAATGAGATTCAGCCCTCTTTACGAGTAAGGCTCGATCATCCTACTTCATACGTAAAAAGTGTTATCACAGCCTCTATGGCGACACATAAGAAATTCCAAAGTATGGTAAATATAATCAATTTGTGTTATCTTTTTATAATTGAACCGTAGATCATTAATGATGATTACAAGATGAGTATTGAGTCAATGTCACGAACAAAAAGTAAGATCAGTTTGCTAGAAATGATGTATGCGAACTTATTGAAATTCCTAATGGTGAAAACATCCTTGGAAATAAGTGGATCTTTAAATAAAACTCATAAAAATGGGGCCAAAGTAGGAAACAAGGCACATCTTTTACACAAGGAGACATATAGGTAGAAGGCAAAAATTTCAATAAAATTTTTATACCTGTGGCTAGATTAGAGTTAATTCGTATGTTAAACTCTATTGCATGTACTCTAAACCTAAAACTATTTCAAATGGATGTTAGGAGTGTATTTCTTTGTGGACACTTAAAAGAGAAAAGTATATATTTCAAGTATATATTTCACAACAAAAAAGTTTTTAGAATTCATACTTTTCAGAACTTACGTAGAAATTAAAAAATCCTTGTATGGTTTGAAATAAGTCCTAAGAGTATGTTATAACAGACTGACTATCTTCTTACTTGATTATGGATTTATTCAAATTGGCATTGACAGAACATTGTTTCTGAGGAAAACTGAATCTAACATGTTTGTATTGTAAATTTATATGGATGATATTATTTTGGATGTTCAAGTGAATTTTTAGAAAAGAAATTTTTCTGATTTGATAATTCAGAATTTGAAATGAGTTTTTTGGGTGAATTAAAATTTTTGTAGTCTTGCAAATCAATCAGAGATCAAATAGTATTTTTATGTCTATGTCAAAAAATATAAGAAATCTTGTGAAAAGATTTGGAATAAAAGTGCTAAACATTGTTTTGAGCAAAATTTAGGGATTTTTCATTGTCATTGAATCGAGAAAAATTACAGATTATAAAAAATTCTCTTTTTTTTCTTTAATTACAATGAAAAGAAAATAAAAATAGAAAGAGAGGACTAATAGAACGCTTCGTTCTTTATTTTATCAAAAGATCGTGGGATCGAGACAGGTATGAGGATCGGTTCTTTCCACGTTGACGATCTGACGTCGATGGTTTGAAGGCAGTGGAGATTATTGAACTCATTTTTCTTCTCTTCTGTTCTTGGAGGAAGAACGAACTCTTGCGCGCGAGAGAGATCTGGCCAAACATCTCTTTTTTTCTCTGTCGGTCCCAAGACTTCAAGGCTCTCACGCATAACTTGAATTGCCCTAATGTCTGTTTTGAGTCCCTCTGGAGAGTTATTTATATGCTCCAGGTTGTTGGGGAGGTTTTCTTGTAGATAAAAACAAGATCTTCTTGTAGTTTTGATGAGATATTTAAATTTTTTTTTATTAGATTTGCTCCAAAATTCATTGTATCTGGTCATGTTCCTGTATTAAAAAATCAATTAAACTTTAATTAGAATTTGAGTCTTGTTAATGAGGATCAAATCCTTATGATGTATGTGATCGAATTGACATGCTCGATGTTGATCCTTAAAAGCTTGACTAATTAATGATTAATGTCGATTAATTACTTAATTATATCAACTCCTTTTCCTCCCATTTACCGTCACGAATCAATTCTAATATCCTCTGCTGTTGTAGATGGAAATATAACCGTGGATTGGTGTCTAGTATCTCGGGATTCAAGTCATTAACTTTCTTAATGGCATCCACGACATCCCCAGACTGAGCCGCCTTCTTCACCTTCATTCGATCCGCTATCGTCATAGGATCTATATCTGGTTGAGTTCCCGATTCGATCTGAAACTTATCCGCGGCGTCCACGTGGCCTTCGGTGATGAGAAAGTTCATGACGAGCTTGTTCATGTCCTCCATCCGAATCTTCACCTCCTTCAGCATTGTCTCCCACTCCTCCCTCGTGACCAGCCTCTTCGATGTCGACATGGATTGGGACTGGATGGGGTCGAACTGGCCGAGAACGATCTAAAAATGGGACATCACCTCGGACCAAGCGAGGACATTGTTTGATTGAGCTTGAATTTGAAGAGATTGGGATTTTTTTTTTTTTTTTTTTTAACAAAACCCTCGATTTTTTTTATTACAGATTGGGATTTATTATTATTATTTTTAATTTTTGGGAACCGACAGTTCAACCGGACATTGGAGAGGAGAGCAGAGGGGGGGAGAGAGAGAGAGAAAGAAAAATAATTATTTTTTTCCTTTTTTTTTTTTTTTTTTTTTTTTTCGGTTAGCTCGCGAGCCTCACGTTCCTCGCAGGCGAGGCCTTCTGCGAGATTTTTTTTTTTTTTTTTTTCAAAAGAAGCACACTATATTTTTTTTTTTTAGTGAATCTACTTTTCAACTGAAAGTCCAAATAAAAAAAATAAAAAAACTATTTAGTCTCTGTTAGAAACTCCTGCTTTGCGCCTTTCAAGTCTGGAGCTAATAAATTTTGTTCTATTTTTTTTTGTTTCTATCTTTCTTCCGTTTTTGGCCTCATGCCCGCGAGGTTGGGTTCCTAGTCTTGCGTCCGCTAGGCACTCCTTTTTTTTTTTTTTTTATCATCCTACAAACATGCTAAAATTTTCATGAGTACGACTTCTCAGGTAATGCTGGAAATCGAGTAAAACTTACAATTAATGTAATATAATTAATAGTTTACTACATACAAGTTGACTATACATTTTTTATAGTGTTGGAGTGTGTGTTAATTTCCATGCTAATCCCATGATATCTCACTTAAACATTGTGAAATGTATTATAAAATATATAAGTGGCACTTGTGAATATGGCATTTGGTACTTTTCTGACTTCAATACTAGCATTTTAGCTTTTCTATGCGTACTTGGCATGAAACATGGAGGAAAGGAAGAGCATATTGGAGGATGTTTTTGTGAATATTATAGCATGCAGCAAGAAATAGAACAGAGTATGGTTGTCTATAGTTGATACCAAGAACATTGCTTCAAGTACGTATTACACGCAGTTGCATTGAATGAAGCAGATGTTGAATGATTATGGAATTGAATAACATGTGATGACTATTTATTATAATTACAAGAATGCAATTAATACTTTAAAGTATTATGTTCAGCATTCTAGGACATACGACATAGCATAGGGCATCATTTTATTAGAGAGCTAGTTGAAAGAAATTATTGTTGCTCTTGAGTATGTTCATACTGAAACTGAATTTACTGGCATTTTCATAAAACACCTAGATTCTCAAGGATTATGATATTTTAGGAGTACCATAGAGGATTTGCATAATTTAGTAATCACATGTAATCATACAGCCATGGAAATGTATTTATTGCATATCCATTTTATAGCTGTGAGTATGACACCCTAGTGTATTACTATGTACTAGTGTTGTGTGTGATCTAATGTGTAAAGGTCAAAATTGTTGTTAGATTTATTCATATCCAAAAATAGCTAATTTTCATGTTTGACATAAAGAGTAATGTAACTTAGTTCATTACATGAATTCGATGTCAAGTATGATTTTATTTCTCTCTCCCATTTGAAGTATGATTTTATTCTCTCTCCCATTTGATATATGTGGAAAAATAATTTGAGGTGAATGTATGTTCTTAATAGTGGAAAAGGACTACAAATATTAATTGTAATTTGTTCTCATATTCAAAATCATGTTATTTCTCATAAGGATGAAAGTCTTAGGGAAGATGAGATAAGGAAAAAAAGAAAAACTATATGGAGGCATAAGCTTATCGAATAGGAGAAATGCTACTAAGTAAACTTTTTGTTTGAATATCACAATGAGGGAAGCATTATTTATAAGTTATGATGTAATGTTCTATTATCCATCAGTAAATAGTTGAGTCAATCGGCTATGTATGATAATACGATGAAACTTACAATCGGCACCATTTGCACAACAAAATAATAAAAATCAATAATTATAAAAATAATTATATTTGATAAGAAAACTAACTTTTATTTATCTGAAAACTTAAATAAACTTCAAAACATAATAATAAATCAACTATTTTTGAAAATACTTTATTTTAATTCATATATACTAAAATAAGTCAAAAAAATAAAAAATAAGTAATATCTTAAATATATATAGTTCTTCTACTCATGTAATTCAGCTCACTTTCAAAGTACATTAAGTCTTATTTTGATCCTTGAGAGTCAATAATTATGTTTGGTCATGCATAGGCAGGATCATTAGTAAAGCAACTAAAATGAGCAATAAACAATAAGAAATAAATAATAAGAAATAAATAATAAACCAGAAGAATATAATATCAATTATAAAAAATCACTACATCATAGAGAAAGTAATGTCAAAGCCAGTATGATGGAAAATTATATGAAAAGAATATCATTCAAGTACATCCATATCTTTTATTATTTTTCTTTTATGTTTTTATCTTCTCATCAAGTTATTTGGAAACATAAACAAGTACGAGATTAATATATCTTAATGTGTACTCATTCACTATGAAAAAACGAATTAATCAATAGTTTCATTGGAGTCTATCCTACCCTACTTAATGAAAGAAAATCAATAGAAATATAATTGGAGTCTATCCTATCCTCTCTTAATATAAAAGAATCAAGGGATTGTTCATTACATTTAGAGTGTTAAGACATACAAGGTTGACTTTCCCAAAAGACATACAGCCTTTGTTGGGCACGTACCTGTCTCTTACGGCTCTTTTAGCCATTGCAGAGAATTTTTTAAATCCCTTTTGAAAATTATTCTCTAACAATTAAAATAGCCATTGGAGGGGCTATGGAAAAAAAATTTCAACTCCCCTAAGCAGTTAAAAGAGCAGTTTTTGGTATTTTTTTTGCGAATTTTTTCATTTCGACCACTTTGGGATTCCATAAGTAGCTCTTACCTCTTTCTTTTTCCTCATAATTTCTCGAAAACTCTATTTCTCTAACTCTCTCAAATTTTGTTCTTCTTTCGCAAGTATTATAGGCTTATGAGTTTATAATTTTTCAAACTTTCATGTTCTCAAGCGCTCAATAATCTCCATCTGATTAATCTTCTTCATTGCTAAGTCCGATTATTAGCATCTACATTTAAGACTGGGTTGCTAGCATTATTTCATTTATTTATTTTAAAGTTTTCATAACTTTAATATTTAAATGGATGCACAATCTTCATTTGCTGGTTGTAGTAACTCATCTTCACCAACTTTTAATGTTAATCAAACTTATGAAGAGTAGGGAGTTTTTCATGTCTCCCACTAAAACGCCTAATATTCCATTCACGCAACTACTAGAACCACAAAATTGTGAACAAGATTTACAAATAACTAATTTTAATGCATCTTATGAATAGCTTAATTCTTTCAATTTCTAATAGAATAACAACTAGAACTGCATGATCTAATATAAAATTCATTTGAAATATTTTTTGACAATGGTATTAGAAAGGCTAAATACAAAACATGTTCTAAAAAATTTTCTTTTCCTAATAATTGTGTAACTGAATATTTAAAAAGACAGTTTGAAAATGCACAGCCCCCTAATCAGCCACAACAAATCTAGATAAATACTTTTGGCAGCATATTATGCACTTTTAAACATAATCATATTGTAACTAGAGATAATTTAGTTGCATATATTATTTAAGCAAAACAACTATTTAGTATGTCTGAAGATTCTATGAATTGAAAAATATATTAGAACAATATATAATTCTGAATTTAAAAAATCTCTATAAGTACTTGTAAATTAGATATGATTAGGATTTATAAAAGAATGAAAATATACTTTGATTGTTATGCTATCTTCATTTTCAAATAAAATTTCTCTTCTTTCTTACTGTTGGAAATATCTAAACAATACTTGTTATCTCTATTATTGCTCATTTTATTGATCATAATTGGATTTCGCACGACTAAGTTACTAGTTTTAAAAATTTAGAATCTCATCGTATTGTATCTAATTTGATCAGTCACAATTGAATATTGTTAACACCTTCGGTACTGAATTTTTTTTTTTTATTTCTTCTAATATGCCTCTAGAAATATTGCAGCAACTCAATATTAGAAAGGTCACTTAAACCCTATATTGGATGGCAAATTATTTAATATTAGATGCACTTCTCATGTTATTAATTTATATGTATAAGATGGTCTAAAAAATAATTAATAATTGATTACGCTTAAAAAGTGTAGTTATTTTAGTTTATTTTGTGAATGCGTAATCCAATTTTGGTGATTAATACAAAAAATTAATGAAAATTTATTTTTATTAATCAAATTCTCCACTATAAAGTTTTTATAGTATTTTATAGTATTTTTGCAGGATTTTATATATAAGGAAATAGAAGAATCGAAGTGTATTTTAAGTATCAGTTCAGAACTGTGATTTTACATATCTAGCTCAGAATTGTGATTTTACATGGCTATCGAGAGCGGCTGTAATGCAAACCGAGAGCGACTGTAGATGGATTTTTAGAAAGCCATGTCTGTAGTTTGATTGTTTTGGAGCTTTTTAAGAGAAAATAGAGTTTCCTTTTAAATGGAATTCATTTTAGGGTTTTGTGAGAGGCTATAAATACCAAAAGTAATTGAGAAAGAGAGATATGCATCGATAGAGTAATTTAGAGATTCCAGATTTTAGTTTTTGTACTCTTTCATAGAAATCAATAAAAGAAATTTTTTTTTTTATTCATAGATATGATAAGAATGACTAGCTAAATCTTATGTTGGTATAGATGGGATAACAAAACCTACGTAATTTACTGATATGTGATTTTTATGCTTATTGTTTTTAATTAATTTTTGTAAAGTTAATATCTTTTATTCCCTATTATCTTTGAAAGAATTAAGATATGATTTTGAGTTTTTGATATTTTATTGTTTAATTATATATTCATTGCTTAGTTTTTGATATACCGTAGACTTTTTACCCATAGCGTATGCTTAAACTTTGAATATTTATTTTTGTTATTCATATTACATTCTTAGATAAACTCAAAAAACATATAGGTTTAATTGGGGAAAGTTATTCAAAGTATCAAATTTGCAACTTTGTTGGATTTTATGCTTCAATGATATATTTTTCAGTTGTAGAAAGATCACGTGATTTATGCAACTGAGATAAAAAAGTATAAACACATCCAGTAAATTATTTTATGGGGGAGTTAATTCATTTGACCAACAATTTTATTTCAAGTAAATTTATACCCTTTTTAACTTTAGCTTTAATTTTAGTTAATAAAAATTCAATCTTTATTTCTAGTTCCTTAATTTATTTTTCTTTAGTGTCAACACAATAATTAAAATGATCCTTAAGAGAATGATATTGGGTTACTACCCTTATATTACTTGTTCGAACTCTTATACTTGGGAGTGTACGATTTAAATCCCAATCAATAATCATCCAATAAAACATAGAAATACTATACCTTTCATGAGAACTAGTGGTCTAAGAAAGTAAATCTCCATATCAGTTTGTGCATCTTAAACTTGACACATAATTCTACCACAATATATAAGCTTTGACATGGTCTAAGCTTTGACGATCATGGCCTAAGCGTTGATGATCTATGAATCTTCTTGTTGGACTGACTAAGTTAAATAAATAAGGGTTTGATCTCCCTCTTCTTCCTTCCTATTCTCCTTTTCTTTTCTTGTTCCTTTATTTTCTACATTGGGAAGAAGAGGGCTGTGATTTGGGAGTTTTTCATTTTATAAACGATTTTGGGATATAATTTAGTTTTCTTGACTTTATTAAAGGGAAAGTCTTATTAGTTAACAAATCTGTATTCAAATTATATTGTCAATTATCTAGTATAGTGGTTTGGCCCTAGGATGGGCTCTAAGAGGTTAATAGTTTGAACTATGGTAAATCAAATTAATTAAACATCAATTAGTTAAATCTATTTATATGTGTGTGTGTTTTAAAATATCTTTTCAAGCAAAAATATTTTCAATATGTCATAAAATCATTAAAAAAATGTAAATCACATGATCATTAAGATGGACTGGCATGGATTGCCATTACATCTTACCCTCATTAAACAAAATTTCGTCCTTGAAAGTTATCAAGGACAAGGAAAATAGAAATGGATATTATACCTATTGCCACACTGATGGAATCCTCGACTTGTTTTGAACTAAAGTTGCATGCCTGATCACGTCCATGATCATCTCCCTTATTCTTTTGAGCCTACTTAAATATCTTGTTTGTGAGAGTAAGTGGCGGTATATCCTGATTACCGATCTCATTCTTATATTGTTATTGTTGCTATTGCTTCCATGGAATAATGGGGCGAGGTGCTGCTCTAATCGACTTCCTCTGCAAGCACTCTCCTATCATTTGCACAGTTGATCCATAAGCTAAGCACCTGCACTCCCTCATAATATGTTCAGGCTTCTGACAAAAGTAATCAATAGGTTCTACTCCGCATGAGACGAATGGACGCTTCTCTTTACTGTTAGACGTAGTTCCTTTTGGCACTTGACTGATGGCCTACTTTGGTGCTAAAGCTTAAACACTTTTCTCCTTATGAAAAATTTGTTCGACGCTTCATACCACGTCCTGCTGAGAAAGCTTCCCACAAGATGGATTGTGGTAGATGATTCTCCTCAGACTACCACCAGGTCTTGGTTACGTTAGCTGAATCTTGATCGCCTTAACCTTATTTACATATGCATTCAGGCAGCTCTCAATAGATTCTCCATATCTATTAGCTACTGCTCAAGCTCAAGTGCTCTTGTTATCCCAAAAATAGTAGATGAGTGTGAACGTCGAAAATTAGGTAAATTTCCAGGACTCTACTCTCTCAGTACTGTGATGCTTTCTAATGTTGCCAATGATTATGAGTAAAAGTGCAATATTTAGTATCTATTTTATTCATTGTAATCCAATTTTAATAATTAATATGGGAAATTAATGAATTATTATTCATATTACTCTAACTCTCAACTGTAATATTTTTCTAGTATTTTATGATATTTTTATAAGGTTTTAGATGAAAGAAATCCAACGAGAAACGTATCCGTGTACAAAAGTAGTCTAGAACCAAATTTTAGGTTTGGTTATCGACAGTCAATTGGAAGGGCTATCGACAGCAAGCCAATTTTGATGAATGTAATCCTATCCGAGAGGAGTTGCCGAAGCAGTTGTTAAAGCGGTGTCGATAGCGAGTTGGCCAGACATGCTAGATTTTGAACCCAAAAAAAAATCCAATTAGAATTCTTGTATTAGAGATTTAAATCCAAGAGAGGTTTATAAATACCCATTGTACTTCGGAAATAAAAAGAGGCATTATTATTTTAGATATTAAAAGAGAAATTTTTGAGAATTTTGAGTTTTTGTACGCTCATAGTTATTTAATAAAAGAATTTCTTTTCAATTATTTGATGGCTATAAAAAATATGAGTACCTAAATTTTTCATTGGGTTTGGATGAGGTAACAAATCCTCGACGATGATCTAGTATGACTTCTCATTGGCTTTGGATAAGGTAACGAACCCTTGACGATGATCTGTTATGAGTTTTTACTTTTATATGCTTAATTGTTTTATATTATATATAATTTTTTGTTTCCTATTTATCTTGTTAGATATCAAATGTGATTTTTGAAACTTTAATGGTTTATAATTTGATGGTATAGTTGTTTCTTATTTTTTTTGATATACCATAGGCTATTTATGCATGGTTTATGACTTTTAATGGTTATTTCTATTATTTTATAGATCATGCTTAGGATCATTTTAAAATTTATATAGGAATTAACTAAGAAAATTAACTAATTATTGATATTATAACTTTCCTTGATATTGTGTTTTTAATTATTTATACGGGCTGCATGATATCACGTAATCTATATAACTGAGATAAAATAAATATTATCTCATTTAGCCATTAAAATCTTGAGTGCGTTGACCCATGTAAGCCAACTCAACTCTATAGATAATTTTAATACTAATTTTTAATTAACCAACTTTTAAATCAATTCATATTTTTTACTTTTACATTATATTTTTTGTAACCTATAATTTTAAGTGTCAGGTTATAATCATAAAGTACTGTATCCTTGAGAGAATAATTTTGGATTTGTTGTCCGAGTGCTACTGGTTGATTTCCTGTAATTGGGAGTAAATCGCATCAACTTTTTAGCATTGTCCCGGGGGATTTGTACTACTAGTGCATGACGTTTCAAAAAATTTTATTTTTGGATTTTTCTCTAAATTTATGGTTTTTTCTTAAATTTTTTAAAATATTCTTTCTATTTTCAAAACTTTTTCAAAACCCTTGACAAAAAGAATTTGCTAACTTTAATTTTGATAACTAATTTTAGAATTAAGAACTAACTAATAGGTTTTATTTAATTCTTAACTTAATTCTAGGAATGAACTTATTAGGAACTGACACGGAAAAAAAAAAAGAGAGAGTCTACGCTTGAAAGTCCTCTCAACAGAGAAGGGCTGTCAAAACAGCTATCGATAGCTCAACTCTGTATGAGAAAAAATTATAACCCGGGAGGCACTGTCAAAGCTGTTGTCAAGTTGACTATCTACATCTGTCGACAGTAGCCTGGGGCTATAAAAAGCCACAAATACCAATTTTTCCAAACCAACCATATTCTCCTTAATTCAATGGCAGCCCTAGAAGTGAGAACATCCCCTTTTGAGAGCAAATCGAGCCCTTGCAAATTTTATTCAAAATTTTACTATTCTCCAAGAAAATAAGTCCCTCTCTTCTCTACTTTCATAGGATATTTTTCACAAAAAGTAAATCTTTGCCATAAAAACTTGGATCTACAAAGTTTGTAAAGTAATTAGAGTAGGCTGAGTAAGGAAACTAACTTATTGGTGAACTAGGACTTATTTATTGAATCTTTGAGAATTTATGGACGAATTTTTACCAATCATTTGTGAAAAATCATTATTTGATGAACAAATTTTGGTAAAAAATGTAATTTTTAGCATAAAAATTCATGGATGGACTTTAACATGCCATACAAAAAAAATTCATACATCAAAAAGAGATAAATTCCACAATTTGATACGTAAAAGTAATTTGTGTGGCTAATTTAAATTAATGAAATCCTGAAAATCATTTAAAAATAAAATAATTATTAATTAAAAATAACAACGAATACATTTTTATTAAGAGATATATTTCTTCTTGATTTTCATAATGTGTCCGCGAAGAGTTTCATCCAAGAGAGAAAGAGGAGAAGCTTCAATCTCTACTTCTAACCAGAGGAGAGAGCAACCTCAAATACCAGGGCCTACAAACAGGAAGATATACGAGAAACTTGAGCAATTTAAACTTCTTGTATACCCGAAATTGTAGAGATTCTTTTCATTGCTAATTTACATAAAATTACAACAATAAAAGGAAATTACAAGAAAAATCAGAATTACAAGAATGGGAAAAGATTGATTTAAATTCCCTTTTAAATTTGTAGGTTCTGACAACAGTGAAACTATACTTCTACACTCCGTTGACGATCAGACGGAAAACTCTTCTTTTTGCACCAAGCTCATAGGAAGAAGAACGCCTGTTCTGGAGAGTTCTCTCTTTTTTTGATCTCTCTTTCTAGATACTCTGCTCTGAGAACTCCGTTCTCCTCTTTCTCTGCTTCTAGGAATTTTTTGGTTCTCTCCCCTTCTTTCTGAACGCTCTTCTTTATTTATTGAGATCGTGGGCGAAATTTACGTGAAACGAAAATAGCGCGTTCTCAAAACTGTGCATGCGGGCGTCCCTGGACGGGCACGGAGAAGGGTGCGGGTCCCCTGGGGGCGTACGCACAGGCCTCCCTATGCGTGGGGGCGTGTGCGCAGTCCCCTGCGTGCAGGGGCCAAAGTTTTTAAATTTTTATTGTTGATTTGTAACGAATTTCAAAATACATTGGACTCTTTTGATTTTGGTTCTGCAGTCTTTATTGTGTTGCGCGATTTTTATAGTGTACTGTAAACCATCTTCTGAAATTGCTATCTTCGAATTACTTTGTTATTGGAAGTGTTGGAGGCGCACTATTGAACCTTTGCATAATTTGTCAAATCTGATCGACCAATTTTCTGGATCTTCATGAGTATACTGTTGAACCTCTTTGAAGTATCAAAAATTGATTCTAGTGAATCTTTTTCGATACTAGCTATTGCACTTGTGTTGCCCAATCAGTCTTTAATTTGTAGCTTTACTGCAAAAAAATTTATTGTCTGCAGTCTGAGACATTTTTTATGTCTGTTCAGAGGCTAAAATCATGACAGACAAAGTGATGAATTTGATAGACAGAGATAATTGTTAATATATTTTATAGATAATAAGCAAAGGTATAATGTTAACGTGCTCATTAGATGACAAGCAGAGATATGATATTAATGTGCTCATTAGATGACAAGCATAGATATGATATTAACGTGCTCATTAGAAGACAAGCAGAGGTATGATGTTTATGTACTCATTAGATGATAAGTAAAGGTATGATGTTAACTTGCTCATAAGATCTTAACCGTTCAGTGACATCTAGTATGATGGATTAGGAAAAGACAGAGGTATCATGAAACATGTCTTATATTTTATTCTATTTAAAGGTTCAGGACTTGATAGTACTGAACCGATTAAATAGAGGTAGGATTTAACTTATTAAATCTACCAATTCAATGACATCTAGTATAATGGGATTTTTATGAGAATAGAGGTATCATTAAATATGCCTCAAAGCTCGACCTATTCAAAAGATCTGGTCATGATAGAAATGAGCTGACTAAACAGAAGTTACTGTTAACATATTTAGTCTTGGAATTTGACTATCAGAGGTAACTGTAACTTAATAGGTAGATGATTTTCATCAGAGGTAATTTTTAACTTAATGATATCAAAAAAACAAGTTTCTCAGAGGTGTACTGTTAGACTTGATGAAGTGTGAGTTTGTCTTTTCTGTTAGAATTTGATCCTAACTGTTCATATGACAGAAGATTTGATTGAATTTGATCTCATGGAGAAAATGATTCGACTTTGTACTCTGCTGTCAGAGGTATAATTTTAACATGACAGATATTTTGTGAAGTCACTGGCTCTGCTGGAGAAAAGTGATGAGAAAAGTCTTGCTATCAGAGGTGAAATCTTAACGTGACAGGAGATTTGATTGGATTTGATCTCATAGAGAAAATTGATTCGATTTTGTATTCTAATGTTAGAGGTATAATTTTAACGTAATAAATATTTTGGAGGGTCACTGGGCTCTGCTAGGAAAAAAGAAACAAGAAAAGTTTTACTGTCAGATGTAAAATCTTAACATGACAGGAAATCGATCTCATTAAGGTTTTTAGCAAACCCCAACTATCAACGGATTTGATTAGTTTTTACCAACTACCGTTTGAGTTGGGCTAGCAATACTATTCCTTTCAGCATTGTAAGTTGTCAAGAATGTTGTTTGGGCTTATATACCAAACATTTTCTCTTCCTTTGCTTTTGCAGCTTTGAGCGGTGATGTATCTTTATGATCGAATAAGAATACTATTGTAACAGATTTGTTATGAGATTTTTAACAAACTCCCAGCTATTAACGGGTTTAATTTGCCTTTATCAACTATCGTTTGAGTTGTGCTAGCCGTGTTATTCCCCTCAGCACGGTAAGTTGTCGAGGATTTCGTTTGAGCTTATATGCCAAAATTTTCCTCTTTCCTTTATTTTAGCAGTTTCAGATAGTGATGTATCCTTATGATCTAATAAGGATACTATTGTAACAGATTTTCCTTTCATCCCTACCTATTACTTCGCCTATGGGTGTTATGGAATTTTTAGTAAACCCCAACTATCAACGGGTTTGATTTGATTTTACCAACTACCATTTGAGTTAAGCTAGCCACACTATTTCTCTCAGTATGGTAAGTTGTCAAGGATTTTATTTGGGCTTATATACCAAACTTTTCCTCTTCCCTTTACTTTAGCAGTTTTGGACTGCTCATACTTTTATCCCCAGCATGATAGGTTGGCGAGAAACTATTCTCTTTCCGTTACCTAGATGATGTTGGGTAGCTCATGCCTTTACCCCTGTATGATGGGTTGGCGAAAAAAATTATTTCCCTCACGCTGCTTTGACGACGATGGGCAGTTCATTCTTTTATCCCCAGTATGATAAGATTGGTGAGAAATTTATTCTCTTTCTATTGCCTTGATGGTATTGGACAGTTCATACTTTATCCCCAGCATGATAGGGTTAACGAGAAACTTGTTCTATTCCCGTTGCCTTGACGGCGTTAGGCAATTCATACTTTTACCCCTAACATATTAAGGTTAGCGAAGATTTCATTTAGGCTTACATCCAAACATTTCCTCTATCCTTAGTCGTAGAGATGTAGGATTCGTTTTCATTTTATACTCCCAGTCGAGGCGTGGAGTTGCACAGTAGCGACGAGCCAGCATTTCTTCATTTGTTTTGATGAAGAAGAGGTCAGATGACTTCATTCTCTTAAAAATAATATTTCTTCAAGAATTTTCCATTGATTGGTATCATCATCCGGTCACCTTGTTGATTGATCAACCGGTATGCTCTATTTGAGTAGACCGTCTCTACTACAAATTGGCCATCCCATTTTGGCTGGAATTTTCCTTTAGTTTTATACGTCAGGATCATTGGTCGCCTGACTGCCAAAACCAAGTCGCCCACTTTGAAAGTATGTTCTTTCACTTTCTTGTTGAAGGCTTGGGATATTCGCGCTTGATAGAGCTCTATTTGTTGTTGAGATTTTAAGCGCTTTTTATGTAGCGCTTCTAATTCCTGAAGTCGTTGGCAATGTTTTTCTTCAGTGGTCATTCTTATAGCTAATGTCACTCAATGAGAAGGAATTTGAATTTCCAAAGATAGCACGACCTCACAACCATACACCAAAAAATGGTGTAGCTTTTGTTGGTATTCTTACTGTTGTGCAATAAGCTCATAGACAAACTCTAAATTTCTCATCCTAGTCACACTGACTTATAGTGACAAATTTTTGCAAAAGCTTCATAATGGTTTTTTTAAAAGCTTCTGCTTGGCCATTTGCAGCCGAATTATATGGGGACGAAAACATATTTTGTATTCTGAACTTATCACAGAATTTAGTATAGATCTTGCTAGTGAATTGAGAATCTTTATCGTTGATGATTCGTCTAGAAACACCAAAGTGGTAGATGACGTAGTGTTTGATAAATTTGACCACATAATTCGTTTTCACTTCTTTTAAAGGGATAACTCTTGTCCATTTTGAGAAGTAATCGGTTATAACTAGTATGAACTGATATCCATGAGAAGATGGTGGAGTGATGGGGCCAATAATATTCATTCCCCATGTCTCGAATGGCCACGTAATCATCGTTGGATGTAGGTGCTCTGCAGTCTGATGTATGTAGTTTCAATGCAATTGGTAGGCATGACATTTCTTTACATATGCCGTGGCGTCTGACTTCATCATTGGCCAATAGAAACCCATTCTATTTATCCGGTCTCCTAATATAGGTCCCGACTAGTGAGCACCGCAGGTTCCATTGTGCGCTTCTTTGAGTACTTCTTATGCCTCTTGTTGTGATAAGCACCAAAGTAAAACTCCACTTGACATTTTTCGGTACAAGGTGCCAAATTCAGGATTATAATGGAACTTTTCTGTCTCTTTTTTCACTTTGGTGGCATCTTTGGGATCTTCTGGTAATATCCCATAGAACGCAAAGTCGATAAAGACGAATCGCCAATCTCTAGATTCGAAGTTCATTCCCGATGTATGGACTTCATTTGCCTCAAGTATCTCTTCGGAGTAAAGAAGCTCGCGACTTCCAATCTCAATGATTTTGCTTGATTTAACAGGAAGCGCTAATGTGGCTGCGAAGGAGCTAAGACATCAGCATATACTCCTTGAATGAGTTAGCAATTTTGATCGTTGCCTCATAGTAAAGTAGGGGATGCTCATATTTGACTTCATATTCTCCTCTTCATTTACTATGAGTTTGGAATCCCTATAGGTCTCTAAATGCTGAATTCCCAAATGTCAGGTGATTTGCAGTTTCATTAACAATGCATTGTACTCAGATACATTGTTAGAGCAGAGCTGAGTGAGTACCCTTGGGGAATTACATGATTCTACAGGGATATTAAAACTACCCCCACTTCGGAAGAATTTCTTCGAGCTGCTCCATCAAATAATAGCAGCCAAACTAGATCTTTAGAAATCATATTGACTTCCGCCATTTCATCTGGAATATCCTCATGAAGTTTAGAGGATTCCGAGATAGGATGTTCTGCTAAGAAATCGGCCATGGCTTGCCTCTTAATCGACTTTTGCGATATGAATCGCATATCACACTGCGATAGTAGGATTGACTAATTGGCTAATCTGCAATTGAGTGGCACAGGTTTGGTCATGAGCACTCTCAGGAGAATCACACGAGAAATCATATGAATTGTTTGGCCTACTAAGTAGTGTCGTATTTTTTGAACTGCGATACCAGGGCCAAACACTCTTTCTCTACTGGAGTGTACTGATACTCGGCGTTTACCATAGTTCTGATAAGGTAGTAAATTGCTTGCTCGTGGCCTTACTCATTGGTTTGGGCCAGCAGAGCACCAAGTGGACGGTCAATTACCCAAACATATATTAAGAATAATTTTTCTAACACAGGGGCTGCCAGCACCGGAGATTTCGTGAGGTACTTTTTGAGATTCTCAAAAGTTTGTTGACAAGCTTCGTCCCAAACAAGCGATACCCCTTTTTTTTGTTAGCTTGGTGAAGGGTTGACATCGCCCTAAAATATTAGTGATAAATCTCTGAATATATACTAGCCTCCGTTGCAATCCTCGAAGCTGTTTGAGGTTCCTTGGTGGCTACATCTCTTGAATTGTTTTTACTTTTCTAGGTATAAATGGATACCCTTGGATGTAACAATGAATCCAAGGAATTCGCCACTAGAGACACCAAGAAAAGATTTAATCTGATTCATTTTTAGTTGGTGTTTTCTCATAATGTCAAACACTAATTTCAAATCTCGGAGATTATCGCTTTTGTTGCGACTCTTGATAGCAAGGTCGTCCATGTAGAACTCTACCATTTTACGGAGATGCTTGTAGAAAATTGTGCTCATAGCACGTTGATATATGGAACTTGTATTCTTTAAACCGAATGGCATAATCATATAACAGTACATGCCTAATGGTATTCTGAAAGCAGTGTGCTTCTCATCTTCAGGGTACATTTTGATTTGATTGTACCCAGATAATCTGTCCATGAATGACATCCTTTCGAATCCGCAGGTGTTGTCAATCATGACATCCATTATTGGAAGCGGAAATTTATCTTTAGGACATGCCGCATTGAGATCTCAAAAATCAATGCAGATTCAGATTTTTCCATTCTTCTTAGCAACTTGAATGATGTTTGCTACCCAATCAGGATGTTGTTCCTCTTGAATTAAGCTAGACGGTACAAATTTCTTAACTTCATCCTCGATGGATTCCATTAACTCTGGACGGAATCTTCTTTGTTGTTGCTTCACTGGTTTTACATCTGGCTTAATGTTTAGCCAATGCATAGCAACTTGAGGATCTAAGCCTGTCATATCTTCATAGTTCCAGGCAAAGACGTCGATATTTTCTCGGACGAGAGTTATAAGATCTTCTCTTTCATTAGAAAACAAACCCTCGCTTATGAATATGGGTTTGGAGTTGGTTTCATCACCCATGTTCACCTGAACCATCTTGTCTTCGGTAGGCGGTTCGCGCTGCTCGAAGTGCATATTCCATTGGGCATTAGTATGCTTAACTAATGCTTAATCATGGGGACGAGTTAGCTCATTATTTTTGTTTGGATTCGGCTAACAAATTTCATGTTTGCGGCCAATTCATTGGATAGTATCCCCAGACTGATGTCTAAATCTCCGTCAGAGTTTTCCACATTTTGGCGGATCACATCCTCTATATCTAGAGTATCAGGTGTCGTTACATATCTCAACCTCCTGTCGATTTTGTGATAGTAATATGATTCTTTGCCTTCGAACACGAAGGAGCAAAGCGGGTTTCAATGCTCTTTGCCATGCACAGTGCTTCCGAGATGCGAGGGGTGCGCGGGCACGGGCGCGTGCACAATGCTTTGCAGGCACGCTCCATGGGCGCGTATAGCGCCCTTGCGGGTGTGAGAACAGACGCGCACACAGGCTCCATGGGCGTGGGCATTGTCGTGGGCCCAAAACTAAACTTGGCATTTAGATGAACTAATACCTCATTTTCTCTATTATTCGGAATAATTTTAGTCCGTAATGATAAAACTTAGGGGCTTCCTGATCTTCATCTTTAGTAGTATCAGATAGGGCTACATATGGTCAAACCCTTCCAAAGAGAATGGGTTTCTTTGATCGACCCAGTGAACATGGATTTTGATGTGTTGGTTAACATTTCCAAACAGTAGTAGATAACTGTGACCAATATCAATAAGTCCGCATGATGTTCTTATGATGCAGAACATGAATGTCTATCGATTTGATAGTTGTTTGGTAAGCCTTTGTAATTCTTGAGCTAGATGAGGCTGAGCTTTGAGTGATTTAAGTCTCAAGCTATTTGATGCTCAATTTAATGAGTTGGAGGCGACATGAGAGAATTATGCCCCCACAGGCAATCAAAGCATCAAGAATTTCATCGTGGATTCCGTTCGTACTTCCACAATACTTTTAAAAAGAATGTGAGAATCATTCCTTTGATGCAGACACGACGGTCGTGAGGCTCACATGAAACTTTAACTTTTCATTGGGCTCAAACATGATGTCATCATCATATAACTTCGATTGTGGGAGAGCTTCGGAGAGGAAGCATCTTTCATGTGTTTTATGGATTACATGATCTTGAATATATGGCTCTGCTTTTAGCCTTGGTTGCAAAATGGATGCAACCCCGAAAATGAGCCTATGTGATGATTTGAACACATGAATACCAACTTGAGCCTCCTGTAGAGTGACACATGTGAGTGTCATGACAAATCTCAAATGTCATCTGAGACATGTGAGTATCATGACAAGCCTCGCACGGAAGCTGAACTATGCGAGTGTCATTTTGAACTCTGTATTGAGGCTGAAAAGCTCTTTTGTAAACTTTGATCGCTTAAGTTGCACATCTTCATCTTCTGGATGAATGACAAGATGCACGTCTTACTCGATTGAGCAAAATATTTTCAACCATAAAGTTGTAAAGTCTTAACTAGTTTCTAACTTAGTTAAACTTATAAGAGATCTCTTGCCAAGATTGACGTTTATCTCGGAATAGAGCTATGTTGGCATGGTTGATTGCCATGCTGCAAGCCTCACAATGATATGAGGAAATGGGGAAGCCTTGGAAACTTTGTAGATCTCATTCATCACCTCCAATTGAATCAATTCTTAATGCAGTTGAAAGAATTAATTTTTGGTGATTTGCTAAGCCCGTATTAGGCTAAAGTGTCTTTAGAGACTGAGAGAAGAGCTATCCATTTTTATTTTTGAACCATCCAAATGTTGATGCAGTTCACCATATTGGCTGTTGCTTGGATAATGGATATAACCTCATATGGCGGAACCGAATCCAGTATTGCTTTCGAGAATTTTATTTAAAAATTTATACATGAGAGCTTCTTTAGGATTGCATTTTGAAACTAATTCTGACTGAAAACTGTAATTTTGATCCGCATATTGGCTCCGTAACAAATATGAACCATCTTGAAATAAGGACACATGCCCTATCCCCTAGGAGGGTCGTGCGAAAGCAAGAGCCTTTCTAAAACATCAGCCCTACCTCTTGGGTGGGTCGTGCAAAATTTCTTGGATTGCAAGATACGAGAATCATGTACTGAGATTGAGCCTTACGCCTGCTTTGGTTCACACGGGGCTTAGCTCCTTATTTGATTTGGTTAAGATTTGGCTGAGCCTTATGCACGATCTGATTCACACCAGACTGAATCTCGCATCTAATTGCTTAAGCCTCATAACCAATGTAGGCTTCACATTTATAAGTGTTCTTTGACAATCTCGAGTCCGTTGATGGGTTCAGCTTAAGTTTGAGCCTGATCCAATTTCTGTTACACAAATATGAGAGTATCATCTTGCACCATATGCTTTGAATTCTCACTAGAGAAAATTTAATTGGATTTATCTTTAATTGATGTGTATTCTAGATACATTTGCTGATATCGAAGATGACAGTTCCAAGATAAAACATCTTTCTCATTGTTCGTCGCAAAATTCTTACTTCCTTCCATTGAATATTTTGATTACAATGAAAGAGAACAATAGAAAAACAAACGAGAGGATTTATAGATTATCGCTCTCTTTTACAATAAAACGTAGGTTCCAGTGTGGCGATGGGTTCTATCAAATAGTACTTTTTGACGATCCGATGTGGAAATCTTCTTCTTGATGAAGATGATGGCCGGCCCTAACTTCTTTCTCTGCTGATCCAATGAATTCAAGGCTCTAAAGCGTAACTTGAACTCTAGAATGATCCAAAAAGCTCCCAAAAGCTACCTCAAGAGGGTATTTATAACTTTGAGTTAATATGAGAGTTTTCAATCAAATAGAATTGGAAAGTGCTTGTATTTATCAAGGATTTCAATCAAATATCTTAGTTTTAATTTAAATCTCTTGAATATGAATTTTAATTGGACTCAATTTGGGTATTGGATAAGCTCAAATCTCAATCACAATCAATTCAGGATTCTTAAGAATCTGCTCACGCGGAGTTAAAACACTCTAAACGCGGAGCTATGGACTTAGCTCCGCGTTTTACTCAATACAGGGCTATTTTGTAGCCAGACGCGGAGCTACGGAGTTAGTTCCGTGTTTTTTGTGGAAATTTCCTTTTTACACTAATTTAGAAATTTTTCCCATCAACTGAACCCCCTCCAAAGTTTTCAAAATGGCTTATAACTTAGCAAATTTTGAAATACTTTGGACCATTAGTTTAGTGCACCTGAACGAGAAGTTAGCCAACACTTCATCTTCATGTTTGCACTTCACCACGCAGAGCTAATAGTTTTGCGTTTTGTATTCTAACTGCTCCGATCTTTGCGCTGAATACCAAGAGGCAGATTTTTTCGTTTAAATAGAGTCTTCACTCTTTTTCTTCCTCACTTAGAAATTTTCAAAAACCCCAAGAATTTCCATGCGACCCATTCCTTGCAACCCGACTGGATTTTCGCCACTTTCTGTCGATTTTCTTCAAAATTTCGAGCTCAATGGCACCCAAGAAGAGCACGACGTCGTGCGCCTCCTCACCATCGGCAGCCGGTGCAAGCAGCGGTGTCAGCGGCTGTGGCAGTGGCCGCAGCGGCGACCTAGTCTATGCAGCACTGATCGGAGGTAAAAACCTCAACTTTTGAACTTTTCTAAGTCATTTCGGGGTGATTTGGTTCGGTTTTAACCGGCCAATCACCGTCTTCACCGGCGAAATCATCGCCGTACTCCGGTCAGATGACTTGGAGAAGAAGAAGCCTCTGGTCTTCTTCTACGTGAAACTACTGTATTAGCTTCGCATTTTCACTTTACGCAAAGTTATTTCTGAGTGTTGCGTTTACTACGCGAAGTTATGGATTTAGCTTCGCGTTTTAGCTTTTTTAGCTTCGCATTTTAAACTTTTTTAGCTTCGCGTTTTATCCAACGCGAAGTTACTGATTAACTTCGCACCAAGCTATTTTAACTCCGCGTTTCCATACTTAGAAAATTTTTCAATTTTTTTCTAAAATCTTTTTTCTAACTCTGATTCTTCTTTTTGCAGTTGGCTACTCAGTGGATCCCCTCTCCCACCGGCACCACTTTGGGTTTGCTGGAGCTGTAGACCTAGCAACCCAATTTCGCTTCACGACCGAACTTCCTGCCTTCAAGCCAGGCCCTAGGGAACGCAGGAAAAAATTGTTAAGATACAGCCCTACCACCGTAAGGGAGATCATCACGGATGCTCCCTTTGAAGCGATGAACCGAGAAACTTTGGAGAAGCCATCTTTTCTTTTTGGGGACGCGATGCAGTACTCGGACGAAATCTTGTTCGAAGAAGAGAGCAAGTGGCTCCACCAGACCAGCGACTTGCTAATGTTCCTTGCTGACATGGAGCGAAGCTATTCTCTGGTTTATCTTCAGAGGTTATCAGCCTGTCGCGAGTTAGAGTGGGAACTAACTCGAGAGTATGACGGGGTTGCGACAGGAAAGTTTGCTGCACATGGGGCCTATCAAGATGGTCCCAATAGGTGTGTTACTGGACTCCTTTCGGGTAGAATTACCAAAGAGCACCCAGTTGGGGCGGTCCCAGTTCGAGCAAAGTCCTTCCTCAGGGAATTTGTAGCCAAGGGTGGTCAATACCCTGCTAAGGACTTCAGAATGCCTAGCTGGATTCATTTCTCAGGTAACATGTGGTGGTTCCGACTTGTCAAATGTATGTTGGATCGCCACAAACAGACCCTAAAGGAGATTGGCCTTTATAAAGCTATCTGAAACGTCCAATTTGGCTTACTCCAGAGCTCGTATCATCTATTCAGCCTTCTGGAGATGTACAACCCCGAGACCGGTACTTTTTTCACACCAACGTGAGCGAGGACTTGCTCTCCACGAGACATATGAAGTCTTGGGCTTGTCAATGGGTGAAGTTCCCTATGAAGAGTACATTCCTACTGCCGAAGAGTTGAATATGTTGAAGGTGAAGGACGAGCGCATCTATGAAACATACTGGGAAATGAT
Source organism: Dracaena cambodiana (assembly GCA_036321105.1). Taxonomy (NCBI): domain Eukaryota; kingdom Viridiplantae; phylum Streptophyta; class Magnoliopsida; order Asparagales; family Asparagaceae; genus Dracaena; species Dracaena cambodiana. Next base: position 39,003,394 of record JAYEPQ010000007.1, read on the forward strand.
GTGTCATTACCGCATCTGTGCCGACTTGGCAGGTGTGCGTAATCAGGGTATCAGTCATAAGAAATGGGCCGACTACCTTTTCTTGAATTTGAAGGAGAGCTTGCCTATGGTCTGTGGACTCAAGCCCGTTGGTGTTGAAGAAATCAAACGACGTATTTCAGAATTAGAAGCCACCACGTACACCGCAGAATCCAATGAAGGAGGATTCAGTCCTAGCACAGTCTTCCAGAGCTTCCACTACCAGGCCCAGTTCCTTATTTTGGACAGGGGATTAATTGTTGGGTTTTTGATGTTATGGTTGAAGAGGTGCGTTGTTCCGTCACTTTCAAAGGATGCCATACCAATAAATATAGTTTACCCAGCGGTACTACTGGCTTATGGACGGCCATCTGGACTTCTGCCCGCCATGGTGAGCAACCTCCAGAGTCGGCTTCTGGCACTCTGCAACAATTTCATTCCGACAGACAAGAATAAAGGAAAAGCTGTAAAGGGAAAAGCAGTAAAGGAAGCTTCTACGGTGAAGACACTAAACCCTAGGGTGGAAATGCCCTATACGTATTTGATGGCGTGGCTTGTGATGCATTGTCCGTCCTTGATGAGTGCTGCAGATTACTGTCCAATTGACAAACCATTCTTCATGGAGATGTATGAATGCTTCATGTGGAAGAGTAATTATATGTCAATAATCCGGAAGACGCTCTGTCACCATCAAAATTACGAAATTTTTCGCTGCTTCCCAGATTTTCCAGGGGGAGAGTATGTGTCGAAATTCAAAGACACCTTGGGATCAGACAAATTCTCAAGTCCATCACAGGGGGCATTCTGGTGGCTGCTTAATATTCGTCCTGGTCATCTGGTGTATCGGCAAGACACCATTTGCTATGTAGAGCCGTATATGCCAAGCCGTTTTACTCGCCAATTCGGATATGCGCAACTCTACATAGGGAATCCGAATAAGAAGCTGTCATACGAAGGAAATTTGTACGATGGAGCTCGAGGCTGGTTCCATTTTATTGCCGGGGGCACTAGAGCTGATTTTACGCTGCCTCAAAAGTCACTGGTCCTTAGCATGGCACTCAGCTTCTGTACGTGGTACAGTATTGCCAATGCTAATGTGCCCAACTTCTCCATCAAGCATAGTTGTTGCAAGGAGATAGAAACCTTCTACTCTCGCCGAAAGGGGGCCAAGAGAGTTAGAGTCAAAGGAATGGACGAGTTTCTTGACGTGGAGGCTGAGCCATCAGATGATGATGATTCGGATAATGACGATGGCGCTGGCGGTGATGATGATACCAGCACCAAAGATGCTCCTCAACCAACCAGGGATGATAGCACTCATCCTCGAAGCCCTACCATAAAACACCGTCAGATATCTAGGGGCGACCCAGCCCGTAAAAAGAAGAAGTTAGCTGAACAAACCCTGCCAACAGTTATCCCTAAAGAAGCAGCGGTCCGGTTTGTAGCTGATCTCTTGGCTTCTACCCTGCCTACAGCACCGACAGAGGAGGATGTGCTAGCACAATCTGCAAGTGCTACAAATGCACATGATTTACCAGCTGCTGGGTCTATCGAGCACACTGCGACACTACCTAAAGGTAGCGAGATGGGTGCACTTCTAAAATCTGCTGCAGCTCCTCCATCCAGTCCAACCAGAGGACTTGTTTCTGCTGATATGGTTCTGACCATTTGTCTTTATATTTTATTTTTCTTATATATATGTTTGACATTTTTGTCTGTTCGCGCGATCCAGGTAGTCACCTTCATTCGCCAATGCATTCAACTACCAGGGTGACATTCGAGAAGTTGGTAGATTATTCAGGCACAACTAGGTCAGTTGGTGGACTGGGTAGCTCTGCAGAGGGGTTTGATGCGGACTACTTCACACCGGCTCCACGTTCTGCTCCTTCTTCAACTCCTTCAACTGATGAGCTAGAGAGCGACGGTAGGACAGATACTGCTGCCCCTAAGACCCGAGAAGCTCCTCCTTCTCCAAGTTTACCATCTCCAACACTGGCTGTTTGTTCTGAAGACACTTTTTCGGTTGTTGTTGGTGCGCTGTCAGCTCCTCTATCTGCTATATCAACGCCCTCAATAATTATGGCTGTAGATATTTCAACGGCTTCCCTTCCCGCTCTGGCCCAGTTATCAGTTGGAGAAGAGGATAATTTGAAGTTCTCGTTTGAGGCGACGTCTGCTACTAAAGGGGCTTCAGGTTGAGGCACTCCTTCAGAATCTACTCCAATTGGTCTGGTTACTCAAACGACTAATGCTAGTGAGACTCCTCCTCGGATTCCTAGTTCAGCCAGTTCATTGTTGGCTTTACTGGCTCCACATATTATGAACTTGGTACAAGGTCGAGCTCCTTTTTCATCAACTCCTGTGGAAATTACACCCCCTCTGGTCACATCTTCCTTAGCACTGCCTGCACTTAACTTAGACACTGCTGATCCTCTTGAGGAATTTTTCAATCACAGCGTCAATGATTTTATGCGGCTGCTAAGGAGATGTATTGTTATGATTTTTTATGGGAGGGACTTTCTCGAACTTGGATGCCCAATGTTGGTCAGTTATCTGGACAACATTGAGAGGATTGGGGGACGTGAACGAGTAGCTCTTTATCGAGCCTGCCTTGATGCCTTACAAGAATAGATACAAACGCTAAACACACTCCGCCAAGCGGATGTGGAAGCGGTTACTTCAATTGAGGTGGTGCGGCTTCGAGTAGAGTTAATGGCTCGTTAGGAAGAGCTGAGGTGCCAAGAAGAGAATTGGTCTCAGAAGTTAGCGGATCTTCGAGCCACCTAGGAGACAGTTCTCAGGGGACTGGAGCAAGTAGATTTTGAGATTGAGGGGAGCCAGGCGGCGATTCTTAGAGCTCGGGAGACCATCGCCAAAACTCAATCCATTTTAGAGGCCAGTGAGTCTAGGCTGGAGGAGTCAGTAAAGAGACGGGAGGAGTTGATCTTACAACAAGGACAACTCGAACAAGAGGGGTGTATTGAAGAAGCTCGTCAACGATTGACCCAACAACTCGTTATTAAATGACTTGCGTCATCGGGCTTTACACTCTGTAGAAGAAATCCGTCGTCAAGTTATCGATCAGACGGAAAATAAGCTGAAGCTTCTGGGAGAATTTTGACCTCCTTGTATTTTCTTTTCTTTTCTACTTTTTGTTGTAATAAAGAAATCCAAAATTTTTGAATTCGTTTATTCTTTTGTAATTTTATTCATATTATTTCAATTTACGAATAAAGATATTTCTTTGATTCTTTTATCTGTTGGCTTCAAAATTTCTCTTGAGCAACGATGATGTAAATAATCTGAAATTTTGGCAAAGCAGTGCAAGGCTCACTTGTGTAACTTGGATTGCTGATACCGGGGTGATCTGGTCAGGATCATTGATTTTGTAAGAGGCGCCTAATTGCACATGCTTGTTATTTTGGCAGAGGCGCTTAATTGCACACGCCAGGATGATCGGGTCAGGATCATCGGTTTCGGCAGTGGCGTCCAATTGTACATGCCTGTAACTAGGGGAGAATAGTCCAAGTGCTCTCACGTGTAACTTAAACTGAAATGGTAATAATCCAGATTATACTGTCAGAGGTAAAAGCTGAACATGACATGTTTTAATGAAAAGTACTAATCCAAATTATACTGTCAGAGGTAAGAGCTGAACATGACAGGTTTTTTTTTGGCTAAAGCTTCATATAGTATTTCTTCAAAAATTTGCCATTAATAGGCATCATCATCCTGTCACCATTTTGGTTCATCAAGCGATAAGCTCCATTTAAGTATACCGTCTCTACTACGAATGGTCCTTCCCACTTAAGTTCAAATTTGTCTTTAGTTTTATGGGTCATGATCATTGGCCTCTTAACGGCCAGAACTAAATCCCCTTGTTTAAAGGTTCTTTGTTTGACGTTTTTGTTGAACACTCGTGAGACTCGAGCCTGATATAACTCAATCTGTTGTTGAGCTTGGAGATGCTTTTCATCTAACGCCTCTAATTCTTTCAGCCTCTATTCATGTTGTTCCTCTGTCGTCATCTTTGCAGCTAATGCTACCCTTAGTGACGGTATTTGAATTTCCATGGGTAAAACAATCTCGCTCCCGTATACCAAGAAGAAAGGGGTAGCTTTAGTAGGAGTGCGGACTTGGTACGATAAGCCTACAAACACTCTCCTAATTTTTCATTCCAGTCTCGCTTATTGCCAGAGACAAATTTTCGGAGCAGCTTAATAATCGACTTATTAAAAGTTTCAGCCAATCCATTAGCCGCGAGGTTATATGGCGTTGAAGCAATATCTTTGATTCTGAATTTGTCACAGAATCGCGAAAACCCCTGGCTGATGAATTGTGGTCCATTGTCATGCATAATCCTTTGAGGGACGCCAAAGCGATAGATGACATGATGTTTAATAAATTTAATTACGTCTGCTGTCTTTACCTCCCTCATGGGTACAGTTTCGGCCCATTTTGAAAAATAATCGGTTATTACAAGTATAACCGATGTCCTCTAGATAACGGGAGAGTTATCGATCCTACTATGTCCATTCCCCATGCCTCAAAGGGCCAACTGGCGACAGTATTATGTAAATATTCCGGAGGTTGGTGAATAAAGTTGGTGTGCACTTGGCATGCATGGCAACGTTTAGTGTATGCCGTTGCATCGGTAATCATCTTTGGCTAGTAATATCCCAGTCTCCTTATACGATCTCCAAGTTTTGGATCGGGTTGATGAGTGATGAGTATCATATATTGTATTTTTCCTCCCATACTTTATCTATTTTTTGTATATAAATAAATGCTACTCGGATATTTTTAGTGTCTTTTTCAGGTAATCCGATTCGTAAAAGGAGATGGCATGAATTCAAAGTTGGATTAGGAAATCAAAATTCGAAAAGTTACTAAAGTGGGCAAAACTACGAGACTACGATGCTTTAGAGACTCAAAGTCGAATACAGTCAGGAATATTAAATATAAAAGACAAGAAGTTGACGTGGGAAAATTTTCAAGATTTTTTGGCTTTATTTGGCCGCCAATTAGCGTGTAACCCGCAAAATAGCGGCCCATTGTGGGCTCCATGGACCGAGATTTTTCTCGTGGCTTCATTGTAATTCTTTAGTTTTCCAGTTCTGCTATAATTAGGGTTTGACTTTCGAAACCTATATATTGGCCTATCCTTGTATTCCAAAGGAATCCTAAAGTTTTGTACTTGTTTTAATATAATAAAATTAGGATTTTGCTGAAGGGGTGGCGGCCACAATACCGTGCTCCAGAGGTAAGCCATTGCTTTTAATTTTTTATTTACTTTCTAGATAGATTTAATTGCTTTTTAGTATAGATTTATTCGCTTTCTAGATTAGATTTTATTTGCTTTCATGATAAAAAATTGATTTTGTTTATTAAAAATATGAGTAGCTAATTAGTTTAGCTTTAGGATGTAGATGAAGCTAAAATCCACCATGTAATTGCTTTCTAATATTTTTCTTCTTAAATAAAATTAATAAAGACATGATTTTTCTATAAAAAGATTAAAATACAAGAACTCAAAGATTAAGGCTTTGATAGGTTATACTTGAATTAGGTTTCTTAATAGCCTATACTTAGTTAGGGTTTGAGGTTGTTGATTTTATCTTTTTCATTGAATTATCTAAAGATTTAGTTTGTTTTTATGAAAAGTAGTATTTTTGATGAGTTATACTTGCACACCACTTGATAACTCATGCTTAGGACACTTTAAATAAAGATTAAACTAAAAAGATCAAATTTTTATGAGAGAAGAAGATAATAGAAGTAAGAACATGGTTGGAAACTAGGGGATTCTAGATCCTAGGCTAATTAGAACAACCAAACTTCAACCTAAAATTCTTTGTTAATCCGTTAGACTATAGAATTAGTAAGAATAGCAAAAACACCTTAGATCCCTGTGGGACGACCTGTACAGCGCTACACCGACACTGTGCGCTTGCAATAATTTATCACATCAAGTTTTTGGCGCCGTTGCCGGGGATCGACGGTGTTTTCTTGCTTTTTCTGACGTTTTACAGGTTAACAGTGTGTGTTGAGTGTGCAGGGAACATAATATTGCAGATACAGGAAGACAAAAAGGATCGAAAAAGCCTCAGATCTGCGTAGCAGAAACCAGAGAATTAGACTCTCTGGTTTGGCCGCTATGTAGCGGCCAAAACTGCTATTTAGCGGCCATAAAGGTAAATTCGAGTCTCTAATTTTCTCCAGTTCTGTATTTTGGTTCCCTGGTTTTGTAAAAAAATCTAAAAAAATTTTTGGAACAGTAGGAATCACATTTTTATTTGATCATATATATTCTACCGTTTTTTCTCTCCACCATACTCCACTTCTTACATTAGTTTAGGTAATTCACGCATATACTCATGGTCGTTGGTTCATGCCACATTGGACCCGTGATCAATTTGGTCGATTTTTGAGATCAGATTTATTCATGGGAGCCAAGATGGACCAACCAATCCCGATCCTTATGGATCGATGTTACCCGTTGCGCACATCTCTTCCATCATGCATAAAACTTCCACACGCAGCGGGTAATCACTATGAGTTGAAGCCGCAGTACATTAGTATGCTTCCTAAATTCACTGGTTCTAATTCAGAAGATGCATACCTCTTTATCAGTGAATTTCAGGAAGTATGCGTAATGATAAAACTGCAGCACTTATCGGAGGATGCAATTAAGCTTCGCTTCATCCCGTTTGCACTCAAGGATAATGCCAAGAAGTGGTTGTACATTATGCCTACTGATTCAATCACTACTTGGGATGAATTCGTTACGGTGTTTCTTAAGAAGTATTATCCCACCATAAGATGGCAAGGATACGAAATCAAATTAATCAATTCCGTCAAGTGCCGGGAAAATCCTTCTAGAAATATTTGGAACGGTTCAAGGACTTATTAGCTCAGTGCCCCCATCATGCAATAGAAAAGTGGCGGTTGTGTCAAATAGTGTACGAAGGACTCGATTACACATCCAAAACTCTTCTTGAGTCCATGTGTCAGGGGAAGTTTATGAAAAAGAATGAGGATGAAGCATGGGACTTTCTTGAGGACCTATCGTGGAAGACTATGCAGTGGGAGAGTTCCACTGAGAAGCCCAGTGCATCAACTTTTGCGCATAAGGATGGGATCCATAGCATCGACAGCTCTATAGCTGCCGAAGCTAAGATTGCAGCCCTTATGAGAAGAATTGAGGCATTGGAGACTCCTAGTGCTCCACCGATGGGTCAGGTAAATCAAATTCAAGTTCCCACATACTTTAATTGCGAAACTCCGAATCATGTTATGGAGGAGTAACCATTATTAATGAATTCCATGGGTCCCACACTTGAGCAGGCTAACGCCTTGTATCAACAACCCATGAACAATCCTTACGCTCCTACATACTGTTCACAGCAGAATTTCTTTGCTTTCCTTCCATTGAATTAGCTTAAATTACAACGAAAGTGAATAAGAAAAAGAAAGAACAAACGAGAGGATTTTATATCTCAATCGCTCTCTTTTACAATGATTTGTGGGATCTGTGGCGATGGGATCTGTCGAGCAGCTCCTTTGGACGATCGGGCATCGAACTCTTCTCTCTCGAAGGTGGCGGTCGACTGTAGACGATCTTATCTGGTCTTTTACGAACTCAAGGCTCTATGCGTAACTTGAATTCTCCAAGAAGAAAAGAAAAACCAAAAAAAGACCCCTAGGGCTTCCCCAAGAGGGTATTTATAGCCTTGGGATGATTTGAGAGTTTCTATCTAAATAGAATTTGCTCTCATCAAGGATTCCAATCAAATATCTTAGTTTTGATTTAAATCTCTTGATTTTATTCTGATCGGACTTAATTTGGGTATTTGGATAAGCCCAAATCATAATCTCAATCAATTTGAGATTCTGGTTATCTGCTCACGCGGAGCTAATCGCATCAAAACGCGGAGCTAAAGAACCAGAATGGGGAACTAACGCGGAGCTATTAAATATCTCCGCATTTTGTTCAACGCGAGGCTAAAGTGGCAAAACGCGGAGCTACAGAGTTAGCTCCACGTTCTGTTGTGGAAAACTCTATTTACTTAGAAATTTTCACTGCCAACAGAACCCCCTCCAAAGTTTTCAAAATGGCTTAGAACTTAGCAAATTTTGAAATACTTTGTATCCTTAAACGCAGAATTAAAATACCAAGTTTATCTTGCGTTTTGTTCACTTGCGCGGAGCTAAATAGCTTCATGTTTCAGTGAGTAATTGCTCATTAATTGCTCAGTAATTACTAAGTTAATAGCTCAGTAATTACTTCTGCTTTGTCTTTCGCGCCGAATACCAAGAGGCGGATCATTTAAATAGAGCCTCAAGCTCTTCTTCTTCTTCATTTCATCCGAAGAATTTCAAGAGTCTGGAGCTCTGGCGACTCAGGCGAGTCAGTTTGAAGAAATGATCTTCGACTGAATTTTCCAAAGATTTTCCATCATTAGGATGTCATCTAAGAAGAGTACGGCATCGCGCGCCTCCTCACCATCGGCGGCCGGCGTTAGCAGCGTCGGCAGCGGCCGAGGTAGTGGCCATAATGGCGAGCCAATCCATGCTGCACCAATTGGAGGTATAAATTCTTAACTTTTAGACTCCTTGGAGTGTTTTGGCTTGGTTTTAACCGACCAACCAATTTTTTGAACCGGCGAGATCGCCATTCTCCGGCCGTAAGGCTTGGGAAGAAAGGAGAAGACAGAGAAAAACTCTGGTCTTTTTCTTACGCGAAGTTATCGCGTCATCCTCGCGTTTGAAATACGGAGCTATTTTAATTAGCAGTCGCATTTCAATGCGAGACTATTTTGACTAGCAGTCGCGTTTCAATGCGAGGCTATTTTGACTAGCAGTCGCATTTCAACGCGAGGCTATTTTGACTAGCTCTCGCATTTCAACGTGATGCTATTTTGACTAGCAGTCGCGTTTCAACGCAAGGCTATTTCGACTAGCAGTCGCGTTTCAATCGCGAGGCTATTTTGACTAGCAGTCGCATTTCAACGCGAGGCTATTTTGACTAGCAGTCGCGTTTCAACGCGAGGCTATTTCAACTAGCAGTCGAGTTTCAATCGCGAGGCTATTTTGACTAGCAGTCGCGTTTCAACGCGAGGCTATTTGCTCAACTGCGCGCGGAGTTTATCCTTAGCTCCGCGTTTTCATACTTAGAAGATTTTTCGAGTTTTCTCTAACTCCTGATTCTCCTTTTGCAGTGAAGTACTTGGACCAGATCTTTTTTGAAGAGGAGTGCATGTGGCTCTACCGATCTTCATCAGCAAAAGTAACTCTAACGAAGCCAGAAGCATATGCTTTACAACATAGTCACAGGTTTCAAGCCCTGGCTCCAAAAGATAAACTTTTGAAGGAGTTACAAGAACTCTGCGGCAGCCCATTAAGTTTTCTTGAGGACCATTTCTGTTAGATGACAATCTCTATTGCTTTCCAAAGCAATAGAGATGATCATCTAAGGGCTTGTAGCATGTCGAATCCAACTTGTGCATCTTCATTAGGATTCTTGTAGCAGTATCTTCCGACGATCCACTAAGAACTTTAAACAGATCATAGTTGACATTTGCAGAGAAGATCTTTTGCATGTAAACCAGGAAATTTCAACACTCCATGGAGGAGACTCGTTGTCGGATTATTGATGAGTTTATGAATAGGTTGAAGCTTTTTGGGAGAGGTATAACTCCCTCTTCTTCTGTAATCTTTTGCTTCATGAATAAAGATAATTCCTTTTCTCTTTATCTGTTAGCTTCAAGAATTTTGCTTGCTCAACAAATAAATAACCCATTGTTTTGGTAAAACAATCTAAGGCCCATTTGCATAACTTAGATTCGTTAGTACCTGAAATGATCGGATAAGGATCATATTAACTTAGACAGAGGCGCTTAATCGCACATGCCTTAGTTTTAATGGAGGCAATTCAAGGCTTTTATGCATAACTTGAATTGCACATGCCAAGATAATCGAGTGATGATTATCAGATTTTGGCAGAGGCGCCAAATAACGCTTGCCAAGTCCAAGCTTCATAGAAACACGTAGCTAAAATACCAAGTTAGCTTCGCGTTTTGCATATTTGCGCGGAGTTAATAACTTCGCTTTTTTAGATGACCACGCGAAGCTAAATAGCTTCGCGTTTTAGGGAGTAACTGATCAATCAGTCACTCTGATTTTCGCGCCGAATGTCAAGAGGCGGTTTCCTTCATTTAAATGGAATCTCTTTTTCTTCTTCACTCATCTGAAGAATTTTCAAGAACTCCAGAGCTCCAGGCGACCGGCGATCAGGCGATTTCAGGCGACCCAACCAACTTCCCCAAGCTCTTCGTCGATTTCTCTCCGTTTTCTTCAAGATCAATGGCACCCAAGACTCGCGCTTCCTCTCATGCATCCTCGCCGTCGGCGGCCGGCGCAAGCAGCGGCGGCAGCGACCGTGGCAGCAGTGAACCAGTCCATGCCTCGCCCATCGAAGGTAAGAATCAATCTTTTGGGGCTTTTCAGAATGATTTTGGGGTGATCTGGCTTGGTTTTGACCGACCAATCACTTCTTTACAGGCGAGATCGCCATCTTCCGCCCGTACGGCTTGGAGAACAAGAAAGGCCTTTGGTCTTCCTCTACGCGAAGCTATCGCATCATCCTTGCGCTTGAAACGCGGGGCTATTTTGACTAGCTGTAGCGTTTGATCGCGAGGCTACAAATTTTAGCTTTGCGTTCATTAACGCGAGGCTATCTCAATAATTTTGGGTGGTCTAATCTTTAGCTTCGCGCGGAGTTATTTTTAGCTTCGCGCGGTCTAATCTTTAGTTTCGCGCGAAGTTATTTTTAGCTTTGCGCAGTCTAATCTTTAACTTCGTGCGGAGTTATTTTTAGCTTCGCGCTTCCAAACTTAGAAGATTTTCTGAATTTCTCGAATCGTTTTCTGATTATTTGATTCTCTTCTTTGCAGTTGGCTACTCAGTGGATGCACTCTCCCAAAGACATCACTTCGGCCATGGCGGGGGTGCGGACTTAGTCACCCAATTCCGCTTCACCACTATTCTTGCTGCCTACAAGCCTAATTTGAGAGAGCGCAGAGAGAAGCTGATCAAATACAGCCCTACTACTGCACGGGAGATTATTACTGATGCTCCCTTTGAAGCTATGAACCGGGAAGTATTGGAGAAACCAGCGTTCTTTTTTGGAGATGCAATGGGGCAATCAGACCAGATTCTCTTTGAAGATGAGTGTATGTGACTTCACCAATTTGGCGATTTGCTAATGTTTCTGCCCAGCATGGAGCGTAGTTACCCTCCAGTCTATCTTCAAAGGCTAGCCATGCACCGTGAATTGGAGTGGGGACTGAGCCAAGAATACGATTGTGTCCTTACGGGCAAATTGGGCACACACGGGGCTTACCAAGATGGTCCCACAAGATGCATCACTGGGTTGCTTCCTGGAAGAATCACTAAGGAGGACCCAGTAGGAGAGGTCCCAATTCGCGCACGAACTTTCCTAAGCGAGTTCATGGCGCAGGGAGGTCAATACCCAGCTAATGATTTCAGGATGCCTGCCTGGGTCCACTCTTCTGGCAATATGTGGTGGGCTCGCCTTATCCAATACATGTTAGATTCCCATGAACCAGTTCTGAGAGAAATTGGCTTATATAAAGCTATCAGAAATGTTCAATTCGGGATTCCTCAGAGTGCCTATCATTTTTTCGGTTTCTTGGAGATGTATAACCCTGAGACTGGCACTTTAGCTGGGATTTGCTCTCCACGAGATATTTGTAGTGTTCGGGTTGTCAATGGGCGAAGTCCCTTATGAGGAGTATATCCCCACCACCGAAGAGCTGAATCTGCTGAAGGTGATGGACGAGCGCATCTACACCACTTACTGGAAGATGATGTGTCATTACCGCATCTATGCCGACATGACAGGTGTGCGTAATCAGGGTATTGGTCACAAGAAATGGGCCGATTACCTTTCTGCCAACTTAAACTCTAAAGATAGTTCGGCAACAGTTCATGGCTATGCCCCTACTGATGTCAAGGAGATCGACCGCCGTATTGCCAAGACTCGTGTTATATTTTATACGGCTGAATCAAATGAAGGCGGATTCAACCCTGGCACAGTTTTCAAGAGCTACCACTACCAAGCTCAGTTCCCCATATCCAATAGAGGTCTTATTGCTGGGTTCTTGATGCTGTGGCTAAAGAGATGTGTCATGCCGTCTTTGCCGAAGAAAGCAATTGCAATGAACGTGGTATATCCCACAGTTCTTCTTGCATATGGCCAACCCTTCGGACTTCTTACTGCGATGGTGTGTAACCTACAGAGGGGACTACGAGAGCTCTGTAATGGTTTTATTTCTGCCGACAAGGGAAAAGAGCAAGGAAAAGGCAAGGCAAAGGAGACTACCAAGTCGAAGGTTCCAAACCCCAGGGTGGAGATGCCCTACACTTACTTGATGGTGTGGCTCGTTATGCACTGCCCCTCTCTAATGAGTACGGCCGAACATCACTCTGCCGACAAGCCTCTCCTTGTGGAGCTATATGAACGCTCTACATGGAAAAGTCGCCATCACCAAAATTATGAGATCTTCCGATGTTTCCCTGATTTTCTTGGTGGGGAATACGGGTCGAAGTTCAAGGATACTTTAGGAGCGGATAATTTTACCGTCTTATTCTCAGGAGGGTTCTGGTGGCTCCTTAATATCCGACCTAGGCATTTGGTGTATCGTCAAGACACCAAGTGTTATGTTGAACCATACACCCCAAGCCGCTTCGCTCGCCAGTTTGGATATTCCCAACTTTATGTGGGTAATCCGAATAGGGATCTGGCTTATTGAGGGAACTTGTACGAGGGCGCCCGCGGCTGGTTCCACTTTGTCGCTGGTGGAACGGAAGCTGAATTCCTCCTGCCTCAGAAGTTGCCAGAGTTAGCCATGACTCTTGGCTTCTGCACGTGGTATAGTGTTGAAAATGCTGACGTGCCTAATTTTTCCATCAACCGGAGTTATTGTAAAGAAATAGAGGCCTTTTATTTCAGCCGCAAGGGGGCTAAAAGAATAAGGATAAGAGGAATGGACGAATTCTTTGGCGCAGCAGTCGATCCATCAGATGTTGATGACTCTGATGATGATGACAATGATGGTGATGCGGATGACGCTGACGCTGGTGGTCCTCCTCGAGACTTGGTTCCCCGTCCCCGGAGTCCGACCGTAAAACACCGTGGACCCGTAAGAGGCGAACCGACGAAGAAGAAGCAAAAACTAGCCCCGGGGACCCTCTTAGTCTCTCAAGAGACGGCTGCCAAGTTTGCTTCGGATTTGTTGACCTCAATTCCGCCTCCGACGCCTGCAGAGGAGAGTAGACCTGCTGAAACTCCAAGAGCTACCGAGGTCCTGACTCGCTTATCAGCAGAATCTGTTGATTATTCCGCGACGCAACCCCATGGTAGTGAAGCGGGCGCGCTCTTGGAAACAGCGATGGCTCCCCCTTCAAGTCCGACTACTGGACTTGTTTCTCCTGGTATGGCTCTTATATTCTTTCTTCCGTCCATATTTCCTAGCTATATGTAACACTATTTGTTTGCTTTTTACAGGTGGTCAGCCCCACTCGCCGATGCATTCGACTACCAGGGGAGAGTCTGAGGAGAGGGTAGATTATTCGGACACCACTGGCTCAGCGGGTGGATTAGGTAGTTCTGCAAATGATTTTGACGCAGACTACTTCACGACAACTCCTCCCTCTGCTCCTTCTTCAGTTCCCCCTATAGATGAATTCGGGAGTGATGACAGGACAGAGGTGGTTGTCGAGGTTACAGCAAAAGAACCTACCCCATCTCCAAGTCTGTCGTCTCCAACACCACCGGTCTGTCTCGAAGAGACCTTTCCAGTAGTTGTTGGTGTACTCTCTGCTCCTCAAACTGCAGTATTAACGCCATCTACCATTATGGCTGTTGAGCCGTTGGTGACTTCTCCAGCCCCGAGTCCTCTGCCAGCAGGAGATGAAAAAAATTTGAAGTTCTCATTCGAAGCCACTTCTGCCGCGGGAGAAACTTCGGATGAAGACATACCATCGTCTACCCCTGCTGGTGGCACTGCCCGAGTGATCTGTACTAATGATGCTTCTCCTCGGGTTCCTAGTTCTGCCAAGTCCATGTTGGCTTTACTGGCCCCTCATGTCATGAATCTGGTACAGGGACTGGCTTCTTCTTCCTTGACACCAACGGACGCTACTCCTCCCCCAGCGACATCTTCCTTAGCACTGCCTACTCTAAACACACACACTGTAGACCCTCTTGAAGAATTCTTCAACCACAGTGTAAATGACTTTATGCGGCTACTAAGGAGGTGTATTGGGATGATTCTTGACGGAAGAGATTTCTTTAATTTTGGACGTCCAATGTTGTCCAGTTATCTGGATAATATTGAAAGGATTGGGGGACAAGACCGAGCAGCTCCCTACCGGGCCCGTCTCGAAGCTTTAGAAGATCAGGTGAATATGCTCAACACAGTTCGCCAAGTGGATGTGGAAGCGATTACTGCGATCGAGTTGGCGCATCTTCGGGTTGAGTTGGTAGCTCGTCAAGAGAAATTGAGGCGCCAATAGGAAGTCTGGTCTCGGGAGTTGGCAGAACTACGGGCTAGCCAGGAATCAATCCTCAGGGGGTTAAAGGTAGTGGACTTCGAGATTGAGGGGAGTCAGGCCGCTATCCTCAGAGCCAGAGATACTATTGCTAAGGCCCGAGCTATTCTGGAGGCCAGCGAATCTCGGCTAGGAGAATCCGTTAAGAAACGGGAAGAGTTGATCCTCCAACGAGGACAACTCGAACAAGACGGCGCAATAAGAAGCGCACTATTGAAGAATCTCGTCAGCGGTTGGCCCAGCAACTGACAATAAACGATGAAGATTTACGCCGGCAGGCTCAACACTCCGTGGAGGAGACTCGCCGTCGAGTGATTGATGGGGCGACGAATAAGTTGAGGCTTCTAGGAGATCCATAACTTTTTCCTATTCTTTTATTCTTCATTCTTTTTGTAAGAATTTGTAATAAAAGAGAGAAATTTTTTGTAACTCCATTCTTCTTTGATGAATAAAAGTAATCTTTTGATTCTTTTACCTGTTGGCTACCAAATTTGTTTGCACAATAGATAACTTGTCATCAAAATGATTTAGTTGTTTTAGGTAAAATAGTCCAAGGCTCATCTGCGTAACTTAGACCAATAATACCGAGGTAATCTAGTAAGGATCACCAAATTTCGGCAGAGGCGCTTAATTGTGCATGCCTAGTAAGAAAGAAGTTCAAGTGCTCATCGCATAACTTGAACAAGTGGAGGCGGTTCACGGCTCTCATGCATAACTTGAACTGGGCACACCAAGATGATTGGGTTAGGATTCATCAGATTTCGGCAAAGGTGCCTAATTGAACATGCCTGGTAAGAAAAGAAGTTCAAGTACTCATCTGCGTAACTTGAACAAGTAGAGGCGGTTCAAGGCTCTCATGCGTAACTTGAACTGGGCACACCAAGATGATCGGGTTAGGATTCATCAGATTTTGGTAGAGGCGCCTAATTGCGCATGCCTGGTAAGAAAAGAAGTTCAAGTGCTCATCTGCGTAACTTGAACAAGTGGAGGCGGTTCAAGGCTCTCATGCGTAACTTGAACTGGGCACACCAAGATGATCGGGTTAGGATTCATCAGGTAGAGGCGCCTAATTGCGCATGCCTAGTAAGAAAAGAAGTTCAAGTGCTCATCTGCGTAACTTGAACAAGTGGAGGCGGTTCAAGGCTCTCATGCGTAACTTGAACTGGGCACACCAAGATGATCGGGTCAGGATTCATCAGATTTCGGCGGAGGCGCCTAATTGCGCATGCCTAGTAAGAAAAGAAGTTCAAGTGCTCATCTGCGTAACTTGAACAAGTGGATGGCTATACTCCTTGGGATCTGAACCAGATGTGACAGTTACTCTGTCATCATTCTGGTTTAGGCATAGTATTTCTTCAGAAATTTACCGTTGATCGGCATCATCATTCTATCGACGTTCTGATTCATTAAGCGATAGGCTCCACTAGAGTATACCGTCTCCACAACGAACGGTCCTTCCCACTTGGGTTCAAATTTACCCTTAGTCTTGTGGGTTAGAACCATTGGCCTTTTAATAGCCAGAACCAAGTCTCCTTTTTTAAAGGTCCTTGGTTTAACGTTCTTATTGAACGTTTGTGAGATTCGAGCTTGATACAACTCAATTTGTTGTTGAGCCCTGAGACGTTTTCCATCTAACGCCTCTAGTTCTTGTAATCTCTGCTAATGGCGCTCTTCTGTCGTCATTTTTGTGGCTAAGGCCACTCTCAAAGATGGTATCTGGATTTCAAGAGGTAAGACAGCCTCACTTCCGTAAACCAAAGAAAACGGAGTAGCTTTTGTTGGGGTGCGAACGGTGGTGCTATAAGCCCACAAACACTCTTCCAGCTTTTCGTCCCAATCTCATTTGTTGGAAGAGACAAACTTTCGAAGAAGTTTAATGATCGTCTTGTTAAAGGCTTCGGCTAACCCATTAGCCGCGGGGTTATATGGCGTTGAAGCAATATCTTTGATTCTGAACTTATCGCAGAATTTTGAGAATCCCTGGCTGATGAATTGCGGTCCATTATCATGAATGATCCTTCGGGGGACGCCAAAACGGTAAATGACATGATGCTTAATGAATTTAATCACATCTGTCGTTTTCATCTCTCTCATGGGCACAACTTCAGCCCATCTTGAAAAATAATCGGTTATTGCAAGAATAAACCAATGTCCTCTGGACGATGGGGGAGTTATAGGCCCCACAATATCCATTCCCCATGCCTCAAATGGCCAACTAGCAACGGTATTGTGCAAGTATTCTGGGGGTTGGTGGATGAAGTTAGCATGTACCTGACATGCATGGCACCGTTTAGCGTATGCCATTGCCTCTGTAATCATGTTCGGCCAGTAATATCCCAGCCTTCTTTTGCGGTCTCCGAGTTTTGGACCGGGCTGATGAGCTCCACACACTCCATCATGTGTTTCTTTCAGCACTTCATCTGCTTCTGCTTTTGATATACAGTGTAGCAGCAAACTATCTCTTGACTTTCTATACAAAGTCTGTAGCTTATGGTCATAATAAAATTTCTGGGCCTTCCTCCTTATCGAGGTGGCTTCTTTTGGATCTTCTGGCAATATCCCATATAAAGCGTAATCTATGAATGGAAATTGCCAATCATGGGGTTCCAGAATTAAACCTTTCCGGCACACCTCTTTGCTTGGAATATCGTATCTGGGTGGAGGAGTTCTCTGCTACCAATAGTGATGCTTTTAGCTTCACCTGGCAGGATTGCCAACGTTGCAGCTAATGCCGCAAGAGCATCTGCATAGACGTTCTCATTCCGGGATATATGATATATATAAAATTGTTCAAAATATCCTGGTAGTTCAATGGCTAGCTGATGATAGGGGATGAGGGCTTCATGTCTGACTTCATACTCACCCGTCATCTGATTGACGATGAGCTTAGAGTCTCCATATGCCTCTAAATAATTCACCCCCAGTTGCAGAGCCATTTTCAGGCCGATAATGAGCGCGTTATATTTCGCCACATTATTCGTGCATGGTTCCGTTAATGAGTAACCGTTAGGCAATATATGTTTATGTGGGGATATTAGCACAACCCCCACTCCAGCAGCAGATCGTCTGGCAGACCATCAAAGAACATTTGCCATGGTTGTTCTTTGCTAACTGTGTTGACCTCTGATATCTGTTTGGATTTGGACCAAATTGGATGGTCTGCAAGGAAATCGGCGATCGCTTGTCTCTTCATGGCTTGTTGAGGGACGAAGTGTATATCATATGGCGATAGCAATAATGCCCATTTCGCCAATCGGCCGTTTAAGGATCCTGATTTTGTCATCAGGATTTTCAAGGGATTAACCCGTGATATGATATGAATTGTTTGCCCTGAAAGATAGTGTCGCATTTTCTGAACAGCGAACACTAGGGCTAAACATTCTTTTTCAATCGGGGTATACCGACGCTCGGCTCCGATCATTGTCCTGCTTAAGTAATAGAGGGCGTGTTCATGCCCGTGCTCATTATACTGAGCAAGTAATGCTCCTAAAGCATCATCCATGGCCCTTACATATATAAGAAATGGCTATCCAGGGGTCGGTGCCATAAGAATAGGAGGTTTAGTGAGATATTCTTTGAGATCATCAAACGCCTGTTGACATGCCTCATCCCATATGAAAGAAACTCCCTTTTTCATGAGTCTGGAGAACGGCTGGCATCGCCCTGATAGATTGGAAATGAAGCACCGGATATAGGCTAACTTTTCTTACAACCCCCTTAATTCCTTAAGATTGTGGGGCGGTGGCATTTTACTAATCGCTTTCACCTTTTTGGGGACGCAAAAAATTCCTTTTGAAGTTATTATGAACCCAAGGAATTTCCTGCTGGACACCCCCATGAAAGACTTAGTCGGATTCATCTTTAGATGGTGTCTCGCATAAGATCGAAGACCATTCTTAAGTCATGCAGATGATCTTCTTTGTTTCTGCTTTTGACCGCTAAGTCATCCACATAGCACTCCACTGTTTTGCGCAGGTGTTCTTTGAATATGACACTCATCGCACGTTGGTAGGTGGCACCGGCGTTCTTCAATCCGAAAGGCATCACCGTATAACAGTATACCCCCAGCGGCGTTCTGAAAGCCGTGTGCTTTTCATCATTTGGGTGCATTTTAATCTGATTATAGCCTGAGAAGCCATCCATAAAGAACATCCTCTCATAATCGCAAGTATTATCAATCATCACATCGGTGATGGGGGTGAAAATTCATCCTTAGGGCATGCAGCGTTCAGATCTCGAAAATCGATGCATATCCGGATATTGCCGTTCTTCTTACGAACCGGCACTATGTTAGCCACCCAATCCGGATGTTGCTCTTCATGGATGAATCCGGATTTTATAAGCTTATTGACCTCGGCAACTATTGCCTCTATCAATTCCGGTCGAAAATGCCGTTGCTGTTGTTTAACTGGCTTGGCGTCCTCTTTGATATTTAACCGGTGTGTGGCAATTTGAGGGTCAAGTCCGGGCATGTCTCGTAGCTCCAAGCGAACACGTCTATATACTCTTTGATAAGAGATATAAGTTTCTCCTTTTCCAAGGGAGTTAGTTGTCGCTTATAAAGATGGATTTCGGATTTGCTTCCGTTCCCATATTAACTTGTACCAATTTGTCTTCTGTGGGCGGGTCACGCTGTTCAAAGCAGACATCCCAGAGAGTGTCCATATGCTTAGCCCAGGAATCATCTTGAACATCAATTGGTGGTGCGGCTGAAACCATGTTGGCTGTCAAGGATTGAAACCAAGTGCCAGTACTTTGATCCGAGTCATGATCAAGTGGAGGTGATTCATCATCGGACGAAGAACTTTCTTCATGTCTGGATGGTAATGAGGGAAGAGTAGATACATAGCCCAACCCCCTGCGAGTCTTTTGATAATAATCTGGGCTCTTTCCTCTCGGTCTAAGTGAGGGTATGAAATTTCGTCGCCCTTTTCCAAAGTTTAATCCAGGTTTCTGGGTAAAATTATAACCCATCTTCTCTATCATTTGCCGGGATTTCTGTTCATACAAGTGAAATTGAGGTGATGTTTGTTCATGACTTTCACTGCTTTGTTTTTGTCGCGGCGACGTAATTACTTTGCCGAACAGGATCGACTTTTGGGATCCCTGTCGAGGAGGTACTTCAAAGAAGTGATCTTGTCCCTTAGTTATTCTTGATTGAGAGAGGAGGGATGACCTGAGGGGCAAATGGTATGCCGCCAGAACTTCAAGTTCGGACAGACCATCCACTTCAGTGGAAGTACAAGAGGGTTCAGACTCAGTAGCTACAGCATGCTCGTAGACTAACTTTATGCTTTCATTAATAACCCATTCACTCTCTATTACATCAGCTATATTATTATCAAGACTCAAACTAAAATCTAAGTGAGGGTTGATTTCATAATCACCCCCATCGTCTTCTTCAGGAAGCTTGTACTCAGTATCCGCCTCGTTGCCGCTTTTGTCAGGCTTTTGAGGCTTACTAAGATCGTCATTGGAGGCTTCGTGGGCTGGCTTGTAAAGTAAAGCATCTGTGAAGTAATTTTCCAGCCCTTTAAATGGTTGCTTATCTGCAACTAGTGTCCGGACTTCTCCTTCTTCATCGCAATATTTCATGCATTGGTGGAGAGTCGACGGGACTATCATGTAAGCGTGGATCCAAGGCCGTCCCAGTAAAATATTGCAGGAGTTATCTGCATCAATAACGTAGCATGTGACCTCCGTTCTCAAATCTCCAATTTGGCACCGCAGTGGGATTGGACAACTGTTATTAGCATTGAATCCGTAGATAGTAGTGTTTGTAGGCATCAAACGATAAGGAGATATTCCCAATAGTTGCATTAGTCTTCTGGGAATAACACTTAGTGCAGACCCCGGATCGATTTGAATGCGTTCCACCTTAGTGGATCCGACATATCCGGTGAAATATAAAGGCCTATTATGCTTTATATTCCTTACCTGCATGTCCTCCGGAGAGAATGTAATCTGCGGGACCTGCCTCCTTACCTGATGACAGCTGGGGCAAGGATCATGTTCCTCGTTGGCCGGCTCGACAATCTGAGCTAGGAATGACTCAGAGTCTGCCAAGGCCTCTCTCAACGCCTCACGAGTTGACTTTGATAATCGTAGCAACTCATATAGTGTGACTCGAGCTGGAATATTTGCCAGCTGAGCTATTATATCAAACTTTAAGGAATTCTCCTTGACTCCTTCTTTTCCAGGGTTTTTCTAGAAGCGAAGACCTTTCTGCTTTGCAGGCTTGGCGAGTTCCGCATATATATCTTTCGAATCTACTCTGGTGTAGTCCTTGAGATATATTTTTCCAGATCGAGTACCGGAAGGGCCTGCCCCATCTTGATGAGTGGCCATTGTTTCGGGCTCTTCTCCAGAATCTGTGAAGGCTCCCGAAGTTATATATTCTTCCTTTATCTCTGCAAAAATGGCATTAACGGTCCGCTTTTTCCCTTGACCCCCTGTGGTAGTCCACTGTTCGTCTTGTAGCAAATCAGGATGGACCCACATGACTTCCCCCTTCTGGGTTGTTATGGGAACAAGTCCTTCTTGAGCCTTCTTATGAGGGTCAAGGTTCTTCGTAACCAACTTACCCTTTAGAATTGGGGTCACCCCTGCGGGGAACTCATGGGTTCCAACCACTATGGTTGTCATATTGGCAGTAACCTTTTTTTGTTCCTCTTTAAGCGTCAGAACTCCAGTTTCTATCAGTGCTTGGATTCTGTTCTTTAGAGGGTAACAATCCCTAGTAGGGTGTCCAACATTCCGGTGGTAGAGGCAATAATTGGGGTCGTTGGTTTTACCAGCGTCCTCCGGCTTCCTATTCTCCGAAAGTTTCAACATTCCCTTTCTTAGGAGCAAGTGGAAGAGTGTAGGCATCTGCTCCGCCTTGAAAGTGTAGGTCTTCTCCTGTTGAGGCCTACTTTGCCTTGGGCCCTTTTGATTTTGGGGCTTTGGGCTTGGAGGAGGATTTGTCTTTTGTGGAGCTGCCTCTGATGCCATCACCGCTTTTCCTTTATTCTTATTATTATTATTTTGGGTGTATGGCCTATTATTCCCAGTGTTTCTAGATCCACGAGACTCTTCAACTCGACAGATTAAGTCTTCAGCTTGCTCTCCCTGTTTGAGCAAATCTCTCCATGTCTTAGACTCTACGGCCCCCATTTTTAGGAGCACGTTAGTCTTAAGATTATGTCGACATGTCTCGACTAGAGTTTCCTGGACCATTCCTTGTTTACAATGCACGGATTTCTCCCAGAACCTTTCTATGAAGTCTTTGACGGTTTCTTGTTCCCCTTATTTAGTTGCAAGGAGGGAATGAACCGTAATCTCGGTATCATTCTCGAAGAAATGTGAGAGAAATAGTTTCTCAACAACAAACCAGGTATTAATAGTACCTGGGGGCAGCTGTATAAACCAAGTAAAGGCAGGCCCTCGCAAGGTACTTGCGAATACCTTGGTCATTATCGGGTCAGTACCCATCAAATGTCCTGCTTGGGACAAGAAGTAATAAATGTGTTGACTGGGAGATCCCTTCCCGTCATATGGCTCTAATTTGAGCGGCTTATACTTCTGAGGGTATGGTACCATATCCCATTCAGGTGAGTATGGTCTTGAGACCCCTGACTCTTTCAACTCCTTTTTATGCATCAGTGCTTCGAGTTGACTTTGCAATTTTTCTATTTTCTCTCCATGTGGATCATGAAAAGAAAATCTATCCTCGTCCTCGTGCATTGAGTGGGCTTTCTCTTCATTTTCTTCTTCGTTCAGTTTATTGAACGGAGTTTCTTTGCCCTTCTTGGCATTATCCTCAACAAATTTGAGAGCATCATTTTAAGATCTTCAATCGTCTTTTGTTTCTCTCGAATCATTCTTTCTTGAGCTTCAAATCTCTGATTGATATCGTCGGATTTATCCGCCATATTTGATGCTGACTTTTGTAGCCGAGATGACGCAGAGGAATGAGGTGAAGCTATAGCTGAGTTATCGCTGTCATCGTCATAAGAACATCTTATAAGCCTCTTATAGTTTCGAGGCGGGACGGCTCCTGATTTAAGTCGAGTGATATGATGAGGTTCTTCATCACTCGATTATGAATCATCATCCGTCTCTACAACCTTCTTCCCTTTTCCCACCATATTGGAGGTTACAGCTCTCCATTCTTTTAAGGAAGCGGTTTTTGTCTTCTTAGTAGGGTTCTTGTCCGACTCGGTTAATCGGTCGAACACCGATACCCTGCTCTTACTGCAGCCACAGTTGTCCATTACAGCGGATACCGCTGTCATAAACTGCTGGCAGTGACAGACAGGTTCAGCTTGAACTTGTTCTATGCCTCTCTTCTTGGATAGATACTCCCTAAGGTCAGTGATCTTAGCCATGGAGTCGTGGGACCCATCCAACTTTTGAGAGGGTCTAGGAACCCACTGAAGTTTCTTAGGATCACTGGAGTCAAGTTCTGATCCACTGACGTGACTATCAGCCCTGATTCTGTAGTCGAGTTGATCTACGCGGAGCTTAGAAACAGCTTCGCGTTTTGGAACGCGAGGCTGAAAATTAGCTTCGCGTTTTGGAATGCGGGGCTGAAAAATATCTCCGTGTTTTGCTATGCTAGCCTCGCGTTTTACGCTGGCTTGGCATGCCTTCAGAAGTTTCTCTTCTGGAATCTTAACCCCGCGTGGAAGAAATTCCTGCACGCTGGTTTATTCTTGTGATTAACACAAGTCATAACTTCGCGTCTAGCGTGATTTTTACGATTGACGACAATCTTCCAATCATCTTCGCGATCTGCGAGGAGGTGAGGCATCTTGCGTTTCTCGCAAGTACTACTGGCTTCGCGTTTCTCGCTAAGCTCAGTATTAGCCTCGCGTTGAGAATCATACACTAGCTGTAAGGAATCTTTATCCTCGCGTTCCTCGCGAGTATTAAAAACCTTGCGTTTCTCGTAAGTTGTACTGGCTTTGCAATTATCCCTAGGTCCAGTAATAGCCTCGCATGGAAAATCACATGCTGGCTTTAAGAAATTTTTATCCTCACGTTTCTCGTGAGTGTCAAAAGTCTTGCGGTTCTCGCAAGTGCTACTGGCTTCGCGTTTATTGCTAAGTCCAGTAGTAGCCTCTCATGGAAAATCACATGCTGGCTTTAAAGAGATTTTATACTCGCGTTTCTCGCGAGTGTCAGAAATTTTGCGACTAGCGCAAATCTTACTGGCTTTGCGCTTCTCGCTAAACTCAGTAATAGCCTCATGTGGAGTACCACATGATGGCTTTTCCTTGCGATTAACGCAAGTTGTAGCTTCGTGTTTAACGCGATAATGACTGGTCTCGCGATTAGCGCGAGCCAGTTTGCGAGGGACCATAGCCTCGCGTTCTTTAGCCTCGCGTCCAAGGCGGGCTTTTCGCCTCGCTCTCCGATTTCTATTTCGGAGTTGGGTTCTGGTTAATCCAGTTCCCAGGTCTTCTTCGGCAGTAGGGAGGACATCCTCTGCTAGGATTTTCTGCCCGAACACAGGCTCTATGGCCGCGGTTTCCAAGGATCTCCGTTCCTCGGTGGATTCCTTTTTACCCGTTACTCGGGTATTGGAGCGCACACGACGATAGTGTCGTGTGTCGTTCAGGTTACCTGATAATTCAGAGGAGAGATACTCCTCATACTTCTGCTGGTCGATTTCAACGACCAGCATGTCTACATCAGATCCGATCAAATCGACGTCCGATTGCGCCACAATCTCTTCATTAGTAAAAGAGATGGCTCCCACTGTGGTCGCCAGTTTGTTCGCAGCAGAATTTCTTTACTTTCCTTCCATTGAATTAGCTTAAATTACAACGAAAGTGAACAAGAAAAAGAAAGAACAAACGAGAGGATTTTATATCTCAATCGCTCTCTTTTACAATGATTTGTGGGATCTGTGGCTATGGGATCTGTCGAGCAGCTCCTTTGGACGATCGGGCGTCGAACTCTTCTCTCTCGAAGGTGGCGGTCGACTGTAGACGATCTTCTCTGGTCTTTCACGAACTCAAGACTCTATGCATAACTTGAATTCTCCAAGAAGAAAAGAAAAACCAAAAAAAGACCCCTAAGGCTTCCCCAAGAGGGTATTTATAGCCTTGGGATGATTTGAGAGTTTCTATCTAAATAGAATTTGCTCTCATCAAGGATTCCAATCAAATATCTTAGTTTTGATTTAAATCTCTTGATTTAATTCTGATCGGACTTAATTTGGGTATTTGGATAAGCCCAAATCATAATCTCAATCAATTTGAGATTCTGGTTATTTGCTCACGCGGAGCTAATCGCATCAAAACGCGGAGCTAAAGAACCAGAACGCGGAACTAATGTGGAGCTATTAAATATCTCCGCGTTTTGTTCAACGCGAGGCTAAAGTGGCCAAACGCAGAGCTACAGAGTTAGCTTCGCGTTCTGTTGTGAAAAACTCTATTTACTTAGAAATTTTCACTGCCAACACATATAATTCTAGCTGGAGGAACCATCCAAATCTATCATGGGGTCAAGGGCAATATCAGGGGGCCCCTAACCCTAACATCCAATCTCCAGCCAATGGTCAGTTCCCAAGACCAAATGTGGGTACTTATCAACACCCAAAAGCTTCAAATTATGGGAATAACCAGAATAGACCACCTGTACAAAACCACTCACATCCACAACAGGGGTCTAATATTGATCAAGAAAAGCGACTCCAGTCACTTGAGAAGAACGTTGAAAATCTTCTCAAGTCTCATTCCAAGTTTGACACGCATATGTCCAACCTTGACACACACATGCAAAATCTTATGAAAGTGTCAGCTGATTTTATTCAAAATACAGGTCAGCAACTGCTCGTAAACTCTCAATCTATTAAGAATGTAGAGCAGCAGGTTGGACAATTAGCGAGTCAAATGAGTGAACGTGGCCAGGGTACCTTTCCAAGTCAACCCATAACGAACCCCAATGCCAGTTCCTCAAACTCCAATCAGTTGCATGTCCACCAATGCAATGCCATTCACACGCTTAGATCTGGCAAGCAAGTGGACAATAATGTAACCATGCCCCCTGATCCCACTCCTACTATCTCGCAGGCTACATCATCTCTTCTACCCCTTTCTCCACAATCATCTCCATCACCTCCATCACCGTCACGTACTCATTTGGAAGAACCTGTTCCTGAGCCGAAAGCACCATATCCAAATCAGCTTAGGAAGCCTTCACCGCAAGTAGAAAAGATTCTTGAAATATTTCAGCAGGTGAAGGTTAATATTCCACTTCTTGACATTATACAACAGGTTCCTACTTATGCTAAGTTCCTCAAGGATTTGTGCACTAAGAAACGAGCAAGAAACGTTCCTGAGAAAGTTTTTCTTGCCGCAAATATATCACATATCCTCTCTAACTCATTGCCTATCAAGTACAAAGATCCAGGTTCCCCTACAATCTTATGCACCATTAGGAACACTACATTTGATAGGGCATTGCTTGATTTAGGGGTAAGTGTCAACTTGCTTCTTTACACTATTTATCAGCAACTGGGGTTAGGAAAACTTCAACCTACCAAGGTTACATTACAGCTAGCTGATCGTTCGATCAAGAGACCATTTGGTATGGTTGAAGATGTGCTTATTAAGGTCGGCGAGTTTATCTTTCCTGTAGACTTTATTGTCTTAGAAACTGAGCCGATCTCCAATCTACGGAATTAAATTCCTGTTATTTTGGGTAGACCATTCCTTGCAACATCAAATGCATTAATTGATTGTAGGAGTGGCCTCATGAAATTATCGTTTGGGAATATGATTGTGGCATTGAACATATTTAATATGGATGAGCACTCAACGAGCTCCCTCATTGAGGTCAACATGATTCACTGTTTGCACTCTCATTCAACTCCTTGCACTGATAATGAACCCTCATTTGAGCAAATATTCAAAAATGAGCTCATACTATTAGATGAATTGGCACATACTAATTTTATATATGATAATACTTGTGAAAATGTGCCATTAGTTTATGAGCAAACTTTTGAGGATTTGCTTGCAAAGGAGCTCGCATTACTTCATGAGTTAGAAGAGACACCACCACGTTCACTTGATCATATAGCACTCTTCTCACCTCATGATATTTCTACATATATGCTTGTTACTAACGATGATTGGCAGGTTTATAATAAAGAATTCTTTAACCCAATTGTTAATGCTTATATGTGGACAAAGAAAAAGCGAGGACGGCATAAGAAGCAGGCAGGTAATCTCGTGACTTGTAGGAGGATGATGAGATATAATAATGCAACCACTTCACATTTAAAACGCACACACTATGAAAGTGGGAAGCGATCGAGAGGTCGTAACCGCTTTACATGCATTAATAGGGTGAGGATATTGAGATCGTAACTTTTTACGACTCTCATTATTTGTATTTGTGTAATAGTTTTCTTATTTATTTTACCACCCTTTACTTGTGTATGAGGGCATACACAAGTTTAGGTGTGGGGGAGTGGATTAGGAGTTTTTTATTTTTTTTAGGATTTTTAGGATTTTATTTTTATTTTTTAGGATTTTATTTTTGGGTTTCTTTATTTTACACTTTGGGTAGTTTTTAGGGTAACTAACTAAAAAAAAAAAACTAAAACAAAATTAAAAAAAATTATATATTTTCATCAATAGATCAAACTAATTACAGATAAAACAACAAATTTAGATTTGAAATTGGATGGGAGAGTAGATTGGACGATACACTTTGAATTTTATGAAAAAGATTAAAATCCGAAAAATAAATACCACTAATAGTAGTTTTGAGGCAAGTATACATCTATTTTTTCACTTCACAATAATTTATTAGGTTAAAGACAAAGATGATAACGATTGAGTAAGTCTTCCCTCTCTAAACAAAAAAAAAAGTGAGAATAAAATAATGGAGTGAGCCTAAGGCAATAGCCTCGAAAGTGATAAAATAATGGGGTGCGCCTGGTATTAAGGCAATAGTCTCAAGAGTGAAAAAAAAGAGTATGATCTGAGTAATCGGGTACTTTGCGCCTAAGTAAGCGTGAATATTAGCATGAAAGGTGAAATATTCTAAAAAAAAAAAAAAGAGAAGAGTATGAACCGAGTAATCGGGTATGTTGCGCCTAAGCAAGCGTGAATATTCGCATGAAAGGTGAAATATTCTTTAAAAAAAATTAAAAAAAGAAAAAAAGAAAAAAAATGTTATGAGAGAGGAGATGAATCATGAGTTAGAGTTGGAGTCCAAAACCAAAGTAGACTATCACACGTGCACGTAGATGTATAGGAGCCAATAGATTATCTGTTAGTGGGTATTGAAAGATAGGATTTAAATTTTTGATTAAAATGATAAGTGTATCTGATATGACGCTCGATTTGAAAATTGATAATCTAAATGCTTTCTTGAGTTTGTATATTAGTGAGATTAATTGATGAAAATATCATAAAAAAAAGATTTTTTTTTCTTTCCTTTGTATAAAATTTCTATTTTTCTTGATTTTCGGTTATCCTTATTTTTCTTTTCTTTATTCCTTAATCTATTTTCTTCTTGAATTTTGTGGGTATATTCACTGCAAACCTTCACGAGACACAACTCGTCCACTACGGTAACCTAAGGGTTTAAAGGCTTACTGCACGTGCTAAGTGCAATCGCGATTCCTGCGAAAGTGAGTTAGGATTTTTCTTTTTTCTTTTTAGGTTTAAGTTTTGCTCGAGGACTAGCAAAAGATAGGTGTGGGGGTGTGATGAGTATCATATATTGTATTTTTCCTCCCATACTTTATCTATTTTTTGTATATAAATAAATGTTACTTGGGTATTTTTAGTGTCTTTTTCAGATAATCCGATTCGTAAAAGGAGATGGCATGAATTCAAAGTTGGATTAGGAAATCAAAGTCCGAAAAGTTACTAAAGTGGGCAAAACTACGAGACTACGATGTTGTAGAGACGAAAAGTCGAATACAGTTAGGAATATTAAATATACAAGACAAGAAGTTGACGTGAGAAAATTTTCAAGATTGTTTGGCTTTATTTGGCCGCTAATTAGCGGTGTAACCCGCCAAATAGTGGTCTATTGTGGGCTCCATGCGCTGAGATTTTTCCCATGACTTTATTGTAATTTTTTAGTTTTCCAGTTCTTTTAGAATTAGGGTTTGATTTTCGAAACCTATATATTGGCCTATCCTTGTATTCTAAAGGAATCCTAGAGTTTTGTACTCGTTTTAATTTAATAAAATTAGGGTTTTGCTGAAGGGGTAGTGGCCACAATACCGTGCTCCAGAGGTAAGTCATTGCTTTTAATTTTTTATTTGCTTTCTAGATAGATTTAATTGCTTTTTAGTATAGATTTATTCGCTTTCTAGATTAGATTTTATTTATTTTCATGAATAAAAATTTGATTTTGTTTATTAAAAATATGAGTAGCTAATTAGTTTAGCTCTAGAATGTAGATGAAGTTAAGATCCACCATGTAATTGCTTTCTAATATTTTTCTTCTTAAATAAAATTAATAAAGATATGATTTTTCTATAAAAAGATTAAAATACAAGAACTCGAAGATTAAGGCTTTGATAGGTTATACTTGAATTAGGTTTCTTTATAGCCTATACTTAGTTAGGGTTTGGGGTTGTTGATTTTATCTTTTTCATTGAATTATCTAAAGATTTAGTTTGTTTTTATGAAAAGTAGTATCTTTGATGAGTTATACTTACACACCACTTGATAGCTCATGCTTAGGACACTTTAAATAAAGATTAAACTAAAAAGATCAAATTTTTATGAGAGAAGAAGATAATAGAAGTAAGAACATGGTTGGAAACTAGTGGATTCTAAATTCTAGGCTAATTAGAACAACCAAATTTCAACATAAAATTCTTTGTTAATCCGTTAGACTATAGAATTAGTAAGAATCGCAAAAACACCTTAGATCCCTGTGGGATGACCTGTACAGCGCTACACCGACACTGTGCGCTTGCAGTAATTTATCACATCAATGAGCTCCGCATATTCCATTATGCGTTTCTTCGAGTACCTCATCAGCCTCTTCTTTTGATATGCACCGTAACAAAAGACCGTCTGTCGACTTTCTATACAGTATTTGAAGTGTGGGATCGTAATAGAATTTTTGAGCCTTCTTCTTTATTGAAGTGGCTTCTTTGGGATCCTCTGGCAGCATCCCATACAAGGTGTAATTCATGAATGGAAATCACCAATCGTGGGGTTCCAAAGTTAGGCCTACTTGGCATACTTCTCTATCTTGGAGAATTGCATCTGGATAAAGAAGTTCTCTACTTCCAATAGCGATATTCTTAGTCGAACCTGGCGGAATTACCAATGTTGCAGCTAAGGCTGCAAGGGCATCTACGTAGACGTTCTCATATCGTGGTATATGATTAATGTAGAATTGCTCAAAACAATTTGCCAATTCAAAGGCTAATTGATAATAGGGGATGAGGGTTTCATGTTTGACTTCATACTCTCCCGTCATTTGATTGACGACGAGGTTAGAGTCTCCATATGCCTTTAGACAATTCACCCCCAGTTGCAAGGCCATTTTTACGTCAATGATGAGCGCATTATACTCTGTGACATTATTTGTGCATGGCTCTGTCAATGAGTAACCATTAGGAATTATATGCTTGTGTGGTGATATAAGTACTACCCTCACTCCTGCAATAGACCGTCTTGCAGCGCCATCAAAGAACATTTGCTATGGTTGTTCTTTTGAAACTGTATTGACTTCTGACGGCTAATCCAAAATATTCTCTGAAATATTCTCTGATAACTTTGAACTTATCGAGACCGGGTGATCTGCGAGGAGTCGGCAATCACTTGTCCCTTCATGGCTTTTTGAGGAACAAAGTGAATGTCATACGGCGATAATAGCAATGCCCATTTGGCTAACCTGCCTTTTAATGACCCTGGTTTTGTCATGAGGATCTTTAGTGGTTTAACTCGAGATATGACATGAATTGTTTGCCCAGAGAGATAGTGACGCATTTTCTGAATAGCGAATACTAGGGCTAAACATTCCTTTTCAATCGGAGTATACCGATATTCTGCTCCTATCATTGTCCGGCTCAGATAATAAAGAGCATGTTCATGACCATGCTCATTATGTTGAGCGAGCAACGCACCTAATGCGTGATCCATGACCCTTACATATACAAGAAACGGTTTTCCTAGGACGGGAGTATGAGGACATGAGATTTCGCAAGATATTATTTAAGGTCATCGAACGCTTACGGACACGCTTCGTTCCATATAAAGGAAACCCCCTTTTTCATGAGTGAAGAGAATGGTTGACATCGCCCTGATAAATTAGAAATAAAGCGGCGAATATATGCCAACTTTCCTTATAACCCCCTTAGCTCTTTGAGATTCCGAGGCGGCGACATTTCTTTAATCGCCTTCACTTTGTTGGGATCAAGGAAAATTCCTTTTGAGGTAACCACAAATCCAAGAAATTTTCCACTGGAAACCACCATGAAGAATTTAACAGGGTTCATCTTTAGGTGATGTCTTCTCATGAGATTGAAGACTATTCTTAAGTCCTGAAGATGATCCTCTTTGTTCTTACTTTTGACAGCCAAGTCATCCACGTAACATTCCACGGTTTTGTGCAGGTGTTCTTTAAATATAACACTCGTTGTGCGTTGATAAATTGCTCCAGCATTCTCAAGTTCGAAGGGCATCACTGTATAACAATATACCCCCAGTGGTGTTTTAAAAGCCGTGTGCTTTTCATCATCTGGGTGCATCTTGATTTGGTTGTAACCAGAAAAGCCATCCATAAAGGACATCTTCTCATAGCCGCATGTATTGTCGATCATTATATCAGTGATCGGAAGGGGAAATTCATCCTTAGGACAGGTGGCGTTTAGATCCCAAAAGTCAATGTATATCCGAATTTTGCCATTCTTCTTGCAGACAAGCACTATATTTGCCACCCATTCAAGATGTTGTTCTTCTCGAATGAATCCTGATGTTATGAGCTTATTAATTTCAGCAACTATGGCCTCCATTAGTTCTGGTCGGAAGCGACTTTGTTGCTGCTTAACTGGCTTGGCGTATTCTTTAATATTCAAATGATGCGTAGCAACTTGGGGGTCTAGCCTAGGCATATACTCATAACTCCATGCGAACACATCTATGTATTCCCTAATAAGGGCTACAAGCTCCTCCTTCTCTGTGGGAGTTAGTGTTTCGCTTATAAAAATGGGTTTTGGATTTTCTTCAGTTCTCATGTTAACTTGCATCATCTTATCTTCTGTAGGTGGGTCGAGTTGTTCAAAACGGACATCCCAGAGAGTATCCATGTGTTTATCCCAAGACTCATCTTGAATGTCAATTGGTTCCTCGTCGCTCTCAGGCGCGACCGAAACCATATTGGTGGCTAGTGACTAGAACAAGGCACCGGTACTTAGATCGGAATCATATTCTTGTGGATATACATCTCCGTCGGTCGAAGAGGTTTCCTCCGGTTTATTTAACGGTGCGGGAGAAGTGGATACATACCCTAACCCTCTTGTAATAATAATCCAGGCTTTTCCCTCTTGGTCTAAAATAAGGTAAGGGATTTCACCGACCTTTCTCAAAATTCAATCCCGGCTTCTGGGTAAAATTATAACCCATTTTCTCAATTATTTGTCGGGGTTTTTGTTCATAGAAGTGAAATTGAGGTGATGTTTGTTCATCACTCTCACTATCTTGCCTTTGGTTTGGTGATGTAACTACTTTACCGAAGACAATAGGTATTTGAGGTACCTTTCGAGAAGGTACTTCAAAGAAGTTACCTCGCCCTTTTGTTATTTCGAACTGAGAGAGGAGGGATGACTTGATTGGCAAATGATATGCCACCAGAACTTCAAGTTTGGACAGGCCATCTGCCTCGGTAGAAGTACAAAAAGGTTCAGATTCTGTAGTAACAGCAAGCTCGTAAACTAATTTTATGTCTTCATTGGTAACCCATTTGTCTTCATCACTAACAGCCTTAGTTACATTAATTCCATTAAAGTCTATGTTAGGGTTTATCTCATAATCACCCACATCTTCTCTTGAGGACCCATGTTCAGTATCTGCTTCATTGCCGCTATCACCGGGCTCCTCAGACTTTTTGGGAACCTCATGGGTAAGCTTATATAGCCATGCTTCAGTGAAATAATTCTCCAATCCTTTAAATGGTTGTTTATCCACAATTAAAGTCCGGACTTCTCCTTACTCATCGCAATATTTTATGCACTGATGGAGAGTTGACGGGACTATCATATAGGCATGGATCCAGGGTCGCCACAAGAGGATGTTATAAGACTTATCTACGTCGATGACATAACACGTAACCTCTGTTTTCAGATCTCCAATCTAACATCGGAGTCGAATCTTACCAAGGAGACAACCATCATTGGCGTTGAATCCATATATGGCAGCTGTCATTGACGTTGAATCCATATATTGTGGTATTCATCGGTGTGAGGCGATGAGGTGAGATCCCTAGCAACTGCATCAGCCTTCTTGGGATGACGCTTAGTGTGGACCCTGGATCAATTTGAATGTAGTCTACTTTTGTAGATCCGACATATCCGGTGAAATATAAAGGTCTATTGTGCTTTATATTTCTCACCAGCATGTCTTCTAGTGAGAAAATTATCTGCGGGACTTGCCTCCTCACTTGGTGACGCGAGGGCAAGAATCCCTTTCTTCATTGGCTAGTTCGACGATCTGTGCCAAGAAAGAGTCAGAATCTGCCAAAGCCTCTCTCAGTGCTTCTCTAGTTGACTTGGATAATCGTAGCAGCTCGTAGAGTGTGACTCGAGCTGGGATATTAGCCAACTGAGCTATGATGTCAAACTGAAATGAAGGATCTTTGGCTTCTTCGTCGTTCTTTGGGTTTTTCTGAAAATGAAGTCCTTTTTGCTTTGCAGGTTCCCCGTATATTTCTTTAGGAGAGCCTACTCTTGAATAATATTTAAGGTAAGCCTTGCTGGATCGAGTGTCAGAGGGGCCTGCCTCATCCTGATGAGCGGCCATCACTATGGCCTCCTCTTCCGAGTCCATGAGGGCGTTAGTAACTATTTATACTTATTTAATTTTTGCGGAGATAGTGCTGTTAGTCTGCTTCTTTCTTTGGGCCTTAGATGAGGTCCATTGCTCGTCCGGTAGAAGATCGGGATGAACCCACATGACTTCACCTTTTTGCGTTGTCACAGGTGTAAGTCCTTTTTGCGTCATCTCACGTGGGTCATGATTTCTTACAATAAGTTTTCCTGACGATATTGGAGTCACTCCTTCGGGGAATTCATTGGTTCCCACTGCCAGAGTCGCCATATTGGCGGTTACTTTCTTCTATTCCACTTTTAATGTGAGAACTCTGGCTTCTATTAATGCCTGGATTCTATTTTTGAGAGGATAACAGTCTTTGGTCGGGTGTCCCACATTCCGGTGATATAAGCAGTAGTTAGGGTCATTAGTTTTCCCTACATCTTCCGGGTTTCAATTTTTCGGAAGTTTTAACATACCCTTCCTGAGGAGGAGATGGAACATAGTGGGTGTCTGCTCCATTTTAAAAGTATTGGTTCTCTCCTGTTGGGGCCTATTATGATTTGTGCCTTTCGGGCTTTGAGCCCTTGGATTTGGAGATTTTGCTTGCTTCAGAGTGGCGTCAGATGTCATTGCGGCCTTCCCTTTATTCTTATAGTTTTGCGGATGTGGCCTGTTATTTCTAGAATTTCTCATACCATGAGACTCTTCAATTCGACGGATTAGATCCTCTGTTTGCTCTCCTTGCTTGAGCAAATCTTTCCAAGTCTTAAATTTCACGGCTCCCATTTTTAGCAGCATGTTAGTCTTAAAATTATGCCTGCAAGTCTCTACTAGAGTTTCCTGGGTCATTCCGTGTCAGCATTGCATGGACTTTTCCTGGAATTTCTCTGTGAAATCTTTTACCGTTTCTTGTTCTTCTTGCTTTGTCGCAAGAAGGGAATGAACTGATATCTCGGTATCATCCTAAAAGAAACATGCTAAAAAGTGTTTCTCAACATCACACCAGGTATTAATAGTTTCTGGAGGCAACTGCATAAACCATGTGAAAGCAGGCCCTCGCAGGGCACTTACGAATACCTTAGTCATTACTGGATCATTTCCCATTAAATGTCCTGCTTGGGACAAAAAATAATATATGTGTTGACTAGGGGATCCCTTCCCGTCATACGGCTCCAGTTTGAGGGGTTTATATTTTTTTGGGTACGGAGCAAAATCCCACTCGAGCGGGTATGGTCTTGAAACCCCCGATTCTTTTAATTCCTTGTTGTGCATCAGGGCATCCAGTTGGATTTGTAGTTTCTCGATCTTTTCTTCATAAGGATCATGGAAGGAATATTTGTCATCCTCCTCATGCTCCGAATAAGCCTTTCTTCTTTAAATTCTTCATTTGCTTTAAACGGTATCTCCTCGTTTTTCTTTGGTGGTTTTTCAGAGGAAGAGGTTTTTGCCTTATCTTCAACTATCTTCTAGGTATTCTCAACCACTTTCAAGAGCATTATCTTGCGATCATCGATAGTATTTTGTTGATCTCGAATCATCTGTTCCTGAGCTTCTAACCTCTGATCAATGTCGTCAGATCTATCTATCACGTGTGACGCTGATTTTTGTTGTCTGGAAGATGCATAAGAGCGAGGTGAGGATATGACCTTGTTGTCACTATCATCATCACAAGAACCTTTTAAAAGTTTCTTGTAATTTCGAGGGGGAACGACAGCTGATTTGAGCCAGGTGAAGTGATGGGGTTGTTCATCATCTGCATCTGACTCATCCTCCCTTTTCATGACCTTTTTACCTTTGCCAACCATATTTGAGGTCACCGCTTTCCATTCTTTTTCTTTAATTTTATCTCTGAGAACATTTTTTGTTCTTTTTGAAGTATTTTGGTCCTACTAGGTTATCATGTCAAACACTAACACTCTTTTCTTGCTGCAGCAATAATTATTCAATACAGCAATACTGCTGTCATGAGTTGCTCACAGTGACAAGTTGAATCTAGTTGAACTTGAGTTACACTTCTTTTCTTTATCAAATAATCTCTAAGGTCGGTGACCTTGGATAGTGAAGAATTGTGGGGCCCACCTGCTTGTTGAGAGGGTCTAGGGGCCCACTGAAGCTTCTCAGAGTCATTGGTGTCTATTTGTTGTCCAGTAACTCGATTATTAGTTTTGATTCTATATCCAGGCTGTTTTATGCGGCGCTGGATGTTAGCTTCGCGTTTTGAGACATTTATGCAAAGTTGGGAGATAGGTTCGCGTTTTACGCTAGTTTGGCATTTCTGAAGAAATTCATCTTCAGATTTTTGCTTAGCCTCGCATGGAAAATCACATGCTGGCTTAGCTTTGCGATTAACGCAAGAATCCTTGGCTTCGTGATTAACACTTGGCTCAAGTTTAAGGTTGATAACCTCGCTTATGAAACCACATGCAGGCTTATCTTCGCGATTAACGCGATTGTAACAAACTTTACGATTAACACAAGTTTTACTGGTTTCGCAATTTACGCTTAACTCAGTTTTCTGTTGAAATTCAATAGTCTCGCGTGGAGTGTCTCCATCACACGCTGGCTCTGTCATAAAATTATTCTCGTGTTTTACGCGAGTTATGTTAATTTTTCTGGTTTTAAATCCAGAAGTAGTAGGCTCGCGTGGAGAATTATCATCACATGCTGGCTTAGTCATAAGTTTGCATTTAACGCAATGTTGATTGGCAATGTTGATTGGTCTTACGATTAACGCGAGACAGTTCATGAGGTGCAGTTATAGTGTCGCATTCTGTCACTTTCTCAGCCTCGCGCTTAACACGGGCTTTGAGGGCTCTCCTCCTTGCTCAACGATTTCGATTACGGAGTTGAGTTCTGGTCAAACCAGTTTGGCGGTGAGGAGACCTTCTCCTGCCAGGATTTTCTGCCCAAACAACGACTCTATAGCCGTGGGCTCCATGGGTCCCCGTTTAACGGTGGATTCCCCATTACTCGTTTTACGGGTATTGGAGCTCACGCGGCGATAGCGCTGCATTTCGGTCAGATTACCTAATCAAGAGGAGAGATACTCTTCGTACTCTATCGCCGTGTTTCGGTCAGATTACCTGATCCAGACAAGAGATACTCCTCGTACTTCTACTGGTCAATTTTCATGACAAGCATATCAACGACCGATCCGATCTTTTCCTCATCAGATTGCGCCACGATCTCTTTTTTAGTAAAAGAGACGTCTCCTACTGTGGTCGCCAGTTTGTTCATCGCAAAATTCTTATTTCCTTCCATTGAATATTTCGATTACAATGAAAGAGAACAATAGAAAAACAAACAAGAAGATTTATAGATTGTCGCTCTCTTTTACAATAAAACGTAGGTTCTAGTGTGGTGATGGGTTCTATCAAGTAGTATATTTTAATGATCCGATATGGAAATCTTCTTCTTGATGAAGATGACGACTGACCCTACCTTCTTTCTCTGCTGATCTAATGAATTCAAGACTCTCACGTATAACTTAAACTCTAGAACGATCCAAAAAGCTCCCAAAAGCTACCCAAGAGGGTATTTATAGTTTTGAGTTAATATGAGAGTTTCCAATCAAATAGAATTGGAAAGTGTTTATATTTATCAAGGATTCCAATCAAATATTTTAGTTTTGATTTAAATCTCTTGAATATGAATTTTTATTGGACTCAATTCGGGTATTGGATAAGCCAAATCTCAATTACAATCAATTCAGGATTCTTAAGAATCTGCTCACACAGTGTTAAAACACTTTAAACGTGGAGCTATGTTTTAGCTCGTCGTTTTACTCAACGCGGGGCTATTTTGTAGCCAGACACGGAGCTACAGAGTTAGCTCCGCGTTCTGCGTGGAAATTTCCTTTTTACACTGATTTAGAAACTTTCCCCATCAATACTCTTCTTTGGAT
The DNA here is from genome assembly GCA_036321105.1 of Dracaena cambodiana. Classification (NCBI taxonomy): domain Eukaryota; kingdom Viridiplantae; phylum Streptophyta; class Magnoliopsida; order Asparagales; family Asparagaceae; genus Dracaena; species Dracaena cambodiana. The sequence goes on from JAYEPQ010000007.1 coordinate 39,040,963, forward strand.
ATATTTGAATTTGTATATAATATTTGAGTTTGATGTTTTAACCATAATAATTTTTTTGAATCCTCTTGCGTGTTGGATAAATATTACTAATCCAATATAATTAAATATGCCCCTTCGACGAGTTACATGGGGGTTGAGCTATTGAATTCTTCATAAATTTCTTCAAAAAACTTGGTTGCATAGATCTTGAAAGAATTCATCGCGCATGCCCATTAGGGAGCACTCTCGGCTCAAAACTAGAGAGATCTGCACGTGGGGAGAGATCAGCGCGCATGGAGCATAGAGAGATCCGCGCGCGGGCGCATGTGCTTGTTGTGTTTTATTTTTTGCCGTGCAAGGGTGCACCCGCGCGTGCCTGCGCACGCAGGAGGCCCACCCGCGTGCCTGCATGCACAGGGGCGCACCAGTGAGCGCCTGCTCTTGTCGGGGGCCCACCCGCGCGTGCCTGCACACGCAGGGTGCCCACCCGCATGCCTGTGCACGTAGGGGCGCAACAGTACGTGCCTGCGCGCAGGGGGCCCACCCGTGCACCTGTGCACGCAAGGGCGCACCAGCGCCTGCGCAAGGAGGTTCTTATATGTCCAAAAATAACATATTTCCTTTCATTGCTATTTTGATTTTTAAATATAATAATAAAAAGAAATTACAGAAGAAAATCGAGATTACAATAATAGGGAACGATTAATTTTGATTCTTTGTGGGATCTGGTAGCGGTGGAGCCTCGTTGACGCACTCCATTGACGGTCCGATCTGGATTTGGAAGAAAACGGTCGCTCTAGAACTCCTCTGGAAACTCCGCTCTCTAGAATTTTTTTTGTTCTCTGAAAGCTTCTGGGCAATCTCCTATCCTCTTTTTTCTTATCTCTGAAAACCTCTCCCCTTTATTGACATCATGGGTGAAATCCATGTGAAACGAAAACTACATTCTCAAAACTGCACATGCACGAACGCCCCTCAAGAGAGAGGTTGATTACTCAAAGATTCATGAAAACCTCTCTTTCAGATTCTTAATGCAAGAGATGGGATTGGAGAGCTATACAAGGCATAAGCACCGATCGACATAGAATAAAATCATCCAAGAATTTTATGCACATTTGGAGCCACCTATGGAGAAATAGCCAGATGCTCACTCGTGCGGGGGTAGATGGTGTCGTTTATGAGACAGGAGATTCTATATGTCATCCCCATAGATGATATACTTGAAGAGGATCCTTTATTCTTTGAAGTACTTAATGATATGCTTATAGGATCCCCAGCCTTCAGAGAGCTCTGCTCAAGCCTAAGTGATCAAGCCTTGACACTGGTGCTAGTATTTCTCTTTTCCAAATATAACATCACGTCTTTATCCATAACAACAGAGTTATATTCAAAGGATGTCGTGTTGATGAATTGGATCTTGTGGAGGCACCACTTAATGTTGCCTCAATCATGTACACATCCATACACAAGTGCATGGGACATGGTAGAGTGCATTCAACATCCAAAGACAGCGAAGCCAGTGCTAATCATGTCGTCCCTCGTTGTTTAGGTCTATCTGAATAACAGAGTTAATTTGTTTCCAATTGACACCGTGACCTATCGCATAGAGGCCTTCACAAACACAATTGTGAGGAAGAGCATGAGTGTGAGACAGATCAACTGCCATTGCCTGAATTCCTAGAACAATTCACTTCTCAATCTACAAGAGTGATAGCGGTGATGTGGGGAACCCGATACGAAGAGCAAGATCAAGAACAAGGAAGATCAACAACTCAATCAGTCCAACAATCTTAGGTGAAACTCGCAAGCCTACAACCATTCAATCAACAAGATGTCTATAGCCTTCTATACAAAGTTGATCAATATAGAAGCCTAGCAAACGCACCTTGAGCAACGTCAAGAATGCCATCTCTGGCTCATCACTACGATATACTAACATATAGCCAATAATGCAACTATCATCTCTAATAAAGGGGAAGAATAAGGACACTAAGTGAGAACACGATATCATGCTGGTATCAAAGATGCACGAGGATAAGGACAAGAGCTTAGATTCTACCCATTGTATATCAAATGAAACAGAGGACTGGAAAAGCCAAGTGTTTTCGAACCATAACCATCTATTAATTATATCTTAGTATATTGCTTTCAAGCTCATATTATATGCACTGAGGATGCTGTATAATTTAAGTTTGGGGGTGGGATAGTAATATTTATAAATTTTTCTTTTCATTGTTACATATGTATAAATTAAACTAAAAATTTATAAAAATTACAAAAAAATCTTTTTTTTTCTTTTCTTAATTAACAAGCAAGATTAAAGTATTTATATTGAATATTCATAGTTTTACGTCTTAAAATTGATACTCAATGATAGTACTTCTTAACTATTTTTATAAAAAGTATAAATCTAATAATAAGATATGCAGATACTTAAGATTAGAACTAAATATGCACTCTATGCACTTACACAGTGAGTCATGAAAAGTTGATAACAAAGATAGGAAAAAGGAAAACCTATCATCTTAAAAAAAAAAAAAAAGGAGTAAGCCTAGAATTAAGGTAAAAATCTTCTATATAAAAAGAAAAAGAAATAAATAAAAGGAAGTAAGCATTAAGTAGCTGGGTTCAAGCGCTTTGGAAAATGTGCATATTCATACGAACAATACTTATGGAGTTTTATCACAAATATTAGCTTAGTAATTGGTATTTATGCCTCGAAAAGCATAAATGTTCACATGAACAGTAAGTGTTTGTAAGTAAAAAAGAAAAATACACAAAAAGAGAGATGACAAGAGTTCCTATGAGTTTGATTAGAGTTTGAACCTTGACTGACTCACTTACACAATCATAAGGATGGATAGGAGTGGAAAATCAAGAGTTAGGACCTACGATAAGATTTTAGTAATCATGATAAGATACTAAGAATATTGGATTAAGAGTAAAACTTTAAGTTTGAAAGCTTTATAGGTATCTATGTATAAATTTTTAATTAAGCTTGATACAGAAAAGAAAAAAAAAGCAAAAATATTTTTCTTAGGTTTTCTTAGTTTTTTTAAGATTTTTTATTTTACACTTTTCATTTTATTTTATTCCTTACACTAACATTTCTCGATGTTCATGGGTAACATCACTGGAAACGCTCACGAGATAACACTTGTCCACAAGGGTAATTTAGGGTTTTATAGGATTTTTGCACATGCTAAATATAATCATGATTCCTACGAAAGTAAATTAGTATTTTTATTTTCCTAGGATAATTTCCATCTTACTTAGTTTGTTAGGAACTAGTAAAAGTTAAGTTAGGAGGCATGATTACAAGTGAAAAGTGCAATATTTAGAATTTATTTTATGCATTTGTAGTCCAATTTCGATGATTCATAAGGGAAATAATGAATTATTATTCATATTACTCCACTCATAGTCCAATTTTGATTATTCATATGGAATATTAATGAATTATTATTCATATTATTCTAATTATCCACTTTAAATTTTTTGTAGTGTTTTATGATCTTTTTACATGGCTCTAGATGAAAGAAAATTGAACGAGAATCGTATACGTGCACAAAAACAGCCCAGAACCAAGGTCCAAGTTTGCTTGTCGATAGCCAATCGGAAGGACTATCAACAACAAGCTAATTTTGATGACTATAATCCTACTCGAGAAAAGCTGTTGAAGCAGCTATTGAAGCGGCAATCGACAGCAAGTCGGCCAAATATGCAGATATACCAGTTTTTGAAGATAAAAATATTTTCCAATTAGATAGAATTCTTGTATTAGAGGATTAAAACTAGAGAGGTATATAAATACTCATTGTACTCTGAAAATAAAGAGAGGCATTATTATTTGAGATATTAAAAGATTTATTTTTGAGAATTTTGAGTTTTTGTACTCTCTTGATGTTATTTAGTAAAAGATATTCTTTTCAATTATTTGATAGTTATGAAGAGTATGAATGACTAAGTTTCTTATTAGATTTGAATGAGATAACAAAAGCTTGACGATTTGATGTTTTTACTTCTATATGTTTAATTGTTTTATATGATATTTAATTTTTGGTTCCCTATTTATCTTATTAGATGCCAAATATTGTGAAATCTTGATGGTTTATAGTTTGACGGTATAACTGTTGCTTAGTTTTTATATACCGTAAACTCTTTAGGCATGGTGTATGTTTAGACTTATAACAATTATTTATTTATTAATAGATCATGATTAGGATTAACATAAAAATTCATATAGGAATTAACCGAGGGAATTAACCAATTATCGATATTATAACTTTCTTTGATATTTTGCTTTTAATAATTTATTTGCCAGTTGTATGAGACCATATGATCTATATAACTGAGATAAAATAAGTATTAACTCATCCAATGATTCAAATCTTGGGAGCGTTGACCCATCTAATCCAGCTTAACTCTCTAGATTATTTTAATATTATTTTCCAATTAGTCAACTTTTAAATCAATTCATACGTTTCACTTTTACTTTTTACTTTTTGTAATGTATAATTTTAAGTGTTAGATCACAATCACAAAGTATTATTTATTCAAGAGAATAATTTTGGATTTACTACCGAGTATTACTTGTCGAACTCCTACAATTTGGGGTGCACGTTTCTGATCGCATCAGCCATCATGCTAGCTTTCAGTGCCTCAATCTTTTATTGTTGAGCTTCAGCTATCCTATTTAGCACCAGCCATCTCATTTGCGTCAACTCTATTGGAGATCGGGTTGGAATTGGATTCGGTTTTGCTAGCGCGAAGCCATCTTTCTGAGAAAACTAAGTAGGGTATGCCATTTAGAGTAATATTAGTAATAATGAAATTATATATATATATAGCTGTATCCAACTCAAAATGGTTTAATGAATTTACCGATTCTGAGACTGATAGATCCAAGGATAAATCTTATATTCTGGAATCAACTGCAACAAATATCTAAACCAAGTCAACTTACTTGAAATAATTTTATAAAACCTAGATTCTAATATCACCACTAACGATCCACTATCCGGCATATGGATAGTTGAGTCGTTTGGTGGCGTGTAATAATATGACTTGCCTTACATTCTTTACAGTCAATCACAACAAAAATAAATATAACAAATCTCAACTAAATAACTAATTTTTTTTCAAAGTAAGCTAATTATCTTCAAATAAAGACAAAATAAACTAGCCACAAAGAGTAACACAAAAATCAATAATACTATTGCAATATATGCCCATGCGACTTATTACATTTTGTTAAAAACTAAACATAAATCCAACTAAGTAGAATGATCCAACCATCAGTTACTTTTACAAATTCACTTGTTCCTCAAAGTAGGCTAGATTCTACTCTGATTCTAATGGGTCGACCTCTAAGTCCTGACATGCACACCCAGAATTGTTAGTGATGCGACTAATAACAATAAAATAATACGATCCAATAAAAATATATAAAATAATTAAGTAAGTTAAACAATAAGTTAAGAATAATATATTCATTCATTAATGTCATGTCTTTATATTTTCTTGATTCTTATTATGGTATTTGAAAATATTGGAAAAGGTATACTAAATGTATCCCTGTAAACCCGAAAAAATGACATAGTAATAAAAATATCCCGTAAACTCCAGAAAAGTGGCACAATAGCAAAAGTATCATGTAAATCCTGAAAAACGACATAGTAGTTTTATTCAAAAGTTTTTGCAAATCCTCTCATATGGGACTTCGGTAGTAATCGATTATAATTGTATACAATCTGTAAGAATTTTTTTTAATTTCGTTTAGATCTTGATGTGTTCATTCTTTTCTATCTGTCAGTTAAGTCTTTCACTTGATATTAATAGTATTAATAGAAATATCCATACTAGTAATTAAGAAAATAACAGTAATTCATTAAACCACCCAAATCACTGTTCACATTGTTTTACTTTCATTTAGTAACTTTCAAGTTCAATCATTGTCTTTCAATATTAAGTTAATTAACCTTTGCATTAAAATAAATGTAATAATTATCAAATCCATTCAGTACGGTGTTTTTAACTATTCAATCTCATAATCATTCATTTGGAGTAATTTAAAACTCATTATATAATAAATACTTTTCACTTCAGCACTATGTATAATGTCGTAGGATACTAGTCTACCAGTAGCTCTACCAGTAAGTTTAATGCTAGATACTCTCAGATGTCAGGTTCATTTATCTACCAATAGGTTTAGAATCTAATGCTCTTGGGCCCGACTTACCGATAACTTTACCTATAGGTCTAGGTACCAGAGGCTCTAGACCCATTTTTGATCAATATTTTCCAATAAAACTCCAATTTTTTATATTGTTCATGAACAAAACAAAACAATGTTCTATAATAAACATGAATCAAACAAGAAAATAGGTTTAGTCATATCATAGATCATAAATCATTAGATCCCTCTTTCTTTTATAAGTTTGTAGCAAATCAATCAAATCTAAAACGTTATTTTCAATTATAAAACATATAAAATAAAATAATTTGATATAAAATAACTGTAAATAATATGTTGATAGTGAATCATGGACTAACCTAGCCTAAGGAATGGTGATTTACAAATCTTCGTGTCGAAATGGCTAAGTTGAAAAGGTAAGAGTTCGATATCCTTCTTCTTTCTCCCTCTTCTTTCTTTTCTTCTCTCTCCTTTTTCTCTGTGTTGGGAAGGAGAGAGAGCTGCAGTTTGGAGGTTCTCCTTTATATAAAGGATTTGTAGAGATTTAATTTAGTTTCATAATCTTAGTTAAAGGGATAGTTCTATTAGTTATGGAATCTATATTTAAATTGAATTGGATAACAAGATACGATGTTAAAATAATTTTAAATAATTAAATATATTTTATGATCTAAACCAATTATCTAGTCTAGTTGGATTTAGAATGGGCTCTAAAATGTTAATGGTTTGAAGCATGACAATGATCAATTAATTAAACATTAAGTTATTATTATTATTATTATTATTATATTTATATTTATATTTATATATATAGATATATATGTGTGTGTGTGTATATGCGCGCGCATACACATGCACATACACACACATATATATATATATGAGAAAAATGGAAATGAGCTGACAGCTCACGCAAGTTACCTGAGCTCCAGTTCATTTCCACTATTTCCAATAATTTTTTTTAAAAAAATTCTTTTGGATTATGATCTCGACCCCCTAGGGTTCACTCATACCCAATTTCTTGTGTTTTAGTTTTGATTTGAACCTCCATCAAATTAATACAAAATTAACAGTTTTCAATAAATAAAACATTTTGTATGCACTTGATGAAAGGATAAATGAACTCTAAAATTTATGAATTTTAATCCGAAAGAATTTAAGAAGGTAGAGATTGTAATTTTAAAAAAAATTGAAGAAAAATCATTGAATTATTATAATTTTGCCGCTAGCTCACATAACTTTTCCTGAGCTGGCGGGTCACCTACAGTAATCCCTATATATATATATATATATATATATATATATATATATATATATATATATGTTAATTACAATAACAGCTCCTTGTACTAAGGTGGTAGTAGCACTTATACTCCTAACGAATTTTATTCGCACTTTGGTTCTTGGAAACTTAAAAGGGGAGAATAGACCGTCAATTTAGGCCACACGTAAATTCATTGGGGGGTAAAAATGCTGGTTTTTTAGTATTTAAACAGAGGAAAGCCCAAATCCCCGTAATTAGAAGGATGGTGACTGAGTGTTCAGAAAATTGATTTAGGGTTTCTACCGGAGTGGAAGAGAAGAAGACTTAGGTTTGACAGGAGAGAATTATTCTCAGGGATCTCATAGCATTTGGAAGTCTTGCACTGATCGAAGTTTCCCTTAGCGGCATTTGTTCTGTTTTTATTTATTGAATATCTGATGTAGGTGGGGAGGCAACTATTTATTGAATATCTCATGTAAGGTTGCCCTGCGATTCAGCATGATGTATGGGCAAATTTTCCCTACAAAACAAAGAGGAAAAAACATCTTAAGATATTTAACTGCCATGTAATTGTTGGAAGATGGAGGGCCTTGGTTGTAAGGAAAAGGATTTGGTGGGAGAAAAGAAATTTGCCAATGAGATAGAATGTGGTAGAGATTGTATGAAGAACAACTCAAATGTTATTCTCAAATTTGGTTTCGTGCAAAATAGCTAGAACTCACCCCTATTTATAGCATGACACACCCTTAACTAATGATTAGGATTGTGCTAACAGACTTTTAATTTAAGGGGTATGATTTTCTTTCTAAAACAGCCCACAATAATATGTAGATATTTTCCCCACTTATCTAGATTTTTCTCTACAAATATCTAGATATTTTCTTAAAATAATCTTTCTAGAACTTGGACTTGGTTCATGACTACATAGAGCCCAATGACATATACTAAACCCAAAATATTATTATTAACTAACAAGCCAATAAGCCCAAAATATATTTTGGGTTCTAATCAAGATTAATTTCCAACAACTCCCCCCCCCCCCCCCCCCCCCCCCAAACACACACACACACACACAAAAGAAAAAAAAAAAAAAAACTTGATTTTGTAATTCCAAGAAATCTTTTCAATTTAAGAAAACTTTCTTGCTTGAGTGACTTTGTGATAATATCGGCTACTTGATCTTGAGTCTTCACATATTTAAGCTCAATTTTTTTCTTAGCAATGTATTCTCTAATGAAGTGAAATCTTGCATCAATGTGTTTGCTTCTATTATGGAATACTAGATTTTTGGCCAATGCAATATCTGATTTGTTATCAACATATATCTTTATTGCTCCATATTGTGGGATCATGAGTTTTTCCAACACCTTCCCAAGCCATATGGCAAGCCAAGCACATTAAGTGGCAGCAACATAATTGGCTTCACACATAGAAAACACCACAATAGATTACTTCTTTGAAATCCAAGTGAAAGTCGTTCCTCCCATAAAAATACAAATCCAGTTGTGCTTTTTCTATCATCACGATCTCCGGCCCAATCGCTATCACTATATATCACAAGCTCAAAGTTATTGGAGCATGAATAAAATAAGCCAATATCAATCGTACCTATGATATAACAAAGAATCCTCTTTGCAGCCTTCAAATGGGTGCTTGTTGGAACTTCCATGTAATGACTAACAATTTCAACGGTATAGAGAATGTCTGGCCTTGTGCATGTTAAGTAGCACAAGCTTCCCACCAAACTTTTAAAAAGTGTTGAATCTACTCTTTCACCTTCATGTTTTGACAACTTGGCTCCAAGCTCCATAGACATGCTAATGGGCTTACAATTGCTCATGTTGAACTTCTTTTGCATGTCCTTCTTAGAAGATGAAAATACCTTCATCCTCTTGCTTCACTTTAATGCTAAGTGATGTGATAATTTACTGCAACCGTACAGTGTCGGTTGTAGCGTTATACAAGTCGTCCCACAGAGATCTCAGGTGTTTTGTGATTCTTACTAATTTTATAATCTAATAGACTAACAAAGAATTTCTAAATTAAAAGTATGAGTTTTAAGTTCTGAAGATTAGCCTAGGATTTCGAATCCATTAGAATAATAGTCTAACAATGAATTATCTCTTTCTTCCTAATTTCTTAATTATGCACGTTTAAGTAACATATTAAAAAGGTAATCTTTTTAATTTGATTTTAATTAAGTGCCCCTAAGTATGACCTATCAAGTGATGTGCAAGTATAGACCATCAAAAATAACACCTTTCTTAAAAATAAATTATATCAAGTAGAAAGTCTTATAAACAAAAGGAAAGAAATAAGCTTCAAACTATAATCTAAGTATAGGCTATCAAAAGACTAAATTTAAGTATAACCTATCAAAGAAATCAGTTTTATAAGTTTATTCAATTTAATTTATTTATAGAAAAATCTTGTTAATAATTTTAGAAATAAATAAAGAATATAAATTCCAAATTTCATCTAAGTATAGATTATCAAAATATTAATTACGTATAATCTATCAAAGAATTATGATTTACGAACTCTATATTTTATTTATTTATAGAAAAATCATAACTTTATTTCTTTTTTTGGAAGAAGATGTGATAAATCCATATTAGATTTATTAAACTAACTTTATCTACATCCTAGGCCTAAAGAAAATTAGTTACACATAATTCTAGTAAGCAAAATCCTATTTTTATTCATGAACGCAATTAAATCTAATCTAGAAAGCAAATAAATCTATACTAGAAAGCAATTAATTCTATCTAAAAGGCAAATAAAGATTTCAAAGCAATAGCTTATCTCTGGAGCACGGTATTGTGGCCGTCACCCCTTCAGCAAAATCCTAATTTTATTAATAAAAAATTTGAATACAAACTATATCCTAATTCTATATTAACTACTACTTAAGAAAAAATCCTAGAATACAAGGATATGTCCAATATATAGGTTTCAGAAATCAAACCCTAATTCTAATACAACTGAAAAAGTATAAAATTACAACGAAACCACCGAAGAAAAATCAGCTTGTGGGCCCAATTCTTGGTCGCTATTTGGCGGCTAAAACCACCATTTGGCAGCTATTGAATGGTCAGTGGTTTGGTTTTTCTCCTGCACGAGTCTCTTATTTTTTACACTTGATTCTCCTAACTGTATTTGACTTTAACTCTCTGCAGTATTTTAATCTTATAGTTTTACTATATTTGAACTCTTTTATAGGATTCGTTTCCTAATCCAGCTTTGATTTCATGTCATCTCCTTGTATGAATCGGATTAGCTGAAAAAGACACTAAAAATATCCGAGTAGCATTTATTTATATACAAAAATAGATAAAATATGGGAGGAAAAATACAATATATGAAACTTATCACTAAGATAGTATGACATGAGCCCGATGTCAGTCATCTTGAATTGCTTGGCCATAGCTATCCTGAATTCTTCAAACATCTTTGGATTGTTGCCTGTGAAGATCAAGTCATCTACATACAAGCATAAAATCATATCATCTTCACCTTCCTTTTTGACGTAGAGGGCATGCTCATATGTACATTTGGTGAAGTCGTTTTCTTGGAAATACTTGTTAATCCGGCTATTCCATGTCCTTGGTGCTTGCTTCAATCCATAGAGAGCTTTCTTCAACTTCAAAGCTTTGTCTTCATGTCCTTTCACTTCGTAGCCCAATGGTTGTTCAATATAAACTTATTCTTCGAGAACTCCATTTAAAAATGTGGACTTTACATCTATTTGGTAAATCTTCCATTTGTTTTGGGCTGCCAAGGAAATTATTAGTCTTATAGTCTCTAAACGAGCAACGGGAGTGAATACCTCACCATAGTCGATACTGGCTTTTTGACTATAACCTTTTGGTGACCAATCATGCCTTGTATCTTTCAATTTATCCTTTTGTGTTCTTCTTTGCCTTGTACACCCACTTCACTCCAGTTGCTTTTTGCTCTTTTGGTAGCGCAACAAGCTCCCATGTGTCATTCTTCACGATTGTCTTGATTTCTTTATCCATTGTTTATCTCCATTTCTTACTTTCCATAACTTCTTCAAAATCTATATGTTCACAATCAGCAAAAAAAGCAAAAAAGTGTTAAGTTATCTTGATTCTCTGTTACCTCATAGACTTCTTGCAAATTCCTCATTCTTCATGGTATCATATCGCTTAGATAGCCACTTAGTGATGATAAAGGTGAAGCTTCACGAGATCTTGGTGAAGAAGGGGACTCTTGTTGCTCCTCTCTTGCTTGCTCTTCTTTAGACTCTTCCTTTTCTTCAAATGATGGATTGAAGTTGCATTCTGCCTCTTTGACATCCCATTGCTATGAGCTTTCTTCATCAAACTCTATATCTCGACTTATGATGATCGTTCCATTACTTGGATTGTAAAGCTTGTAGCCTTTAGAAATTGAATTGTAGCCCATAAAGACAAATTTCTCACTTCTATTATTGAGTTTGCTTCTCTTTCCTTTGGCACATGTGTATAAGCAATGCTCCCAAAAACTCTTAGGTGAGAGATTCCGAGTTTTCTTCCACTTTATACTTCTTATGGTGTCTTTTCCCACATGCTTCTACTTGGAAATCGATTGGTCAAGTATACCGCACATGCAACTGCTTTGGTCCAAAATTTCTTAGGCATATTTGTGCTTTTAAGCATACTTCAAGCCATGTTGAGTATGCTTCTATTCTTCCTTTCGGCCACTCCATTTTGTTTGGGGAATCTAGGGACCGTTAAAGGACGACGAATCTCATTATTTTCACAAAATTTCTTGAAATTGCCGGATAGAAATTCTCCTCCTCAGTCGAATCTCAAGGCTTTGATCTCGCAACCTCTTTCCTTTTCCGCAAGTGCTTTAAACCTTTTGAACACTTCAAAGGTCCTAATTTTTCTTTCAAAAAGTAGACCCATGTCTTTCTTGAAAAATTATCAATGAAAATGAAATAATTACTCTTACCAATGGAACTTGGTTTCAATGGTTCACATATGTCGGGATGCACGAGCTCTAGTGACTTTCTTGCTCTTGTAATTGATTCTTTGGAAAAGCATTTTCTAAATTATTTACCAAGTAGATATCCTTCACACAATTGGCTGGGATGGTTGATGGAAGGCAAACCCCTCACCATGTCTTTTTCGGAGAGTAACTTTAAACCACCAAAATTTAGATGCCTGAATTTCAAATACCAAAGTCACGATGCATCTCTAAAACAAGCCTTAAAATATTGGGCAACTTCACTTTGAATGTTCAACAAGAACATTCTATTTCTTGCATGGGTACTTTGGCAATCAAATTATTTTTATGATCTCTTAGAGAAAAATTATTATCTTTTATGTGAATATCATAACCTTTCTCTTAGAGTTGGCCTAAACTCAAAATATTATTTTTCATATTAGGCACATAATAAATATTTGAGATAAATTGGTGTATACCATTCTTTAAGCGTATTAGGATCCTACCATTTCCTTTTGCTGGTATCTTACTTTCATCTCCAAATGTGAGATTGCATTGTAGAGATTCATTGAGTTCCACAAACATATGTTTATTTTCACACATATGTTTGCTTGCTCCAGTGTCGAGATGCCATGTGTTCTCACTTCTTTTATCTTCTCCCTTGTATGCTAGCAACAAGGTCTCTCCTTGATCTTTCTTTTCTACATATTTAGATTCTTCTTCAACCTTATTGTAAGCTCTACAATCGGAGGTATAGTGTCTATATCTTTGACAATTGTAGCATTTCACTTTGAAACTCTTTTGCTTTGGATTGCCTCCTCTACGATCTCTTGTGGAGTGAAACTCTTGTCTCTTTTCTTCATTGTTGAATCTTCTTAAGCCACCTCTTCCACGACCTTGGCCACATCCTCTTCCACATTGGCTTCTTTTACTACCACCATTTTCTCCTTAAAAGTAACTTTTGTTTGGAGAACTTGTTCTAAAGTTTCATGCTTGTTCTTTTGCCTTTCTTCATATGCTTGTGAAGAGCCCATAAGTTTCTCAATGCTCATAGTCTCTAAATCTTTTGTTTCTTCAATGGTTACAACAATATGTTAAAATTTTGAATCTAAAGAACGAAAGATTTTCTACATAATTCGAACATCATCCAATTTTTCACCATTCCTTTTCATTTGATTAGTGATTGCCAACACTTAGAGAAATACTCTGAAATTATTTCGGACTTCCTCATATGTAAAGATTCAAACTCACTTCTAAGAGTTTGAAGACGTACATTCATTACCTTGTCGGCACTTTTCAAAGATGTTTAAAGCATCTCCCACACTTTCTTGGTGGTTGTTGCATTAGCAATCTTCTCAAAACCTTCATCATCCAAAGCTTGGCAGATGAGATAGAGAGCTTTCTTATCTCACTTTCTTGAATCCTTCAAGACATCCTTTTGAGCTTGAGAAAGAGTTGCCTCATCTTGTGACACATTGTACCCTTTCTCTACAATCTTCCAAGTATCTTGGACACCTAACAAAACTTTCATCTTGATGCTCCAATTATTACAGTTGCTCTTGGTGAGCATGGAGACTTGAAAGGGAGCCATTCCATTGTTTGACATGACTCTGATACTAATTTGTTGGAAAGTAGAGGGCCTTGGTTGTAAGGAAAAAGGTTTTAAAGGGAGAAAAGAAACTTGCAAATGAGGGAGAATGTGGAAGAGATTATATGAAGAAGCAATTCAAATGTTATTATCAAATTCGGTTTCATACAAAATGGCTAGAACTTACCCCTATTTATAGCATGACACTTTCTTAACCAATGGTTAGGATTGTGCCCATACACTTTTAATTTAAGGGTTATGATTTTCCTTCTAGAAAAATCCTCAACAATATCTAGATAGTTTCCCCACTTATCTAGATTTTTCTCTACAAATATCTAGATATTTTCTTACAATAATCTTTCTAGAACTTGGGTTTTGTTCATGACTATATAAAACCCAATGACTAACGCTAAACCCAAAATATTATTACTAACTAACATGCCAATAAGCCCAAAATATATTTTGGGCCCAAATCAAGTTTAATTTCTAACAGTAATGATTAATGAAAACTTATGGCATATTCTTAGGTAAGAAAATGAAGGGAAGCAAAATTAAAGATGGCTATAATCCCGCAACATTGTTGTTAGAGTCAACGTCTTTGGTACAGGAACATATATCGGGAGTTGATTTTGCTGCCATATACAAGAACTCAGAACTATTTTAGTGAGTAAACTGTTGTTATTTCTTTAGCTTTCAATGTGCACTGCTAGCATTTCTTTATTTTAGTGCTCAAAATTTACATTGCAGGAGGAATAAAACCTTAATTAAGGAGCTTAGTATGCCTCTCCTTGGTTCAATTGATTTGCACTTTCCAATTCTATACTCACAATCCTTTTTCACACAATGTATGGCTTGCCCACGGAAGCAAAACTTGTCATATTAAAGGAATCCTCCACACACTGCAGTTAGATTTTTCTTCGCATTAGTTATAACCTTATTGCTTGGGATAATATTCTAGGATCTCAGAAATAAAAAGTAAGTTAAAACTACAGGTTTGGCATTAAAATATGGGCAAACATCATCAAAAAATAGAAATTAAAACCATAAGTTTCACTGGTTTTCATTTGGCCAAATGCAAAAACGAGACGGAGAAAGAGTCTGATGAAAAAACAAAGAGAGAAAGTGAGAGGGAGGGAGGGAGGGAGAGAAAGGGCGGGGGAGGGAGAAACGGACAGAGGGGGAGAGAGAGTCCCTTAGAAACCGAGCATCAGTCCACCTCTTCTCTTCACCTCAGATCTGGTAAAACAAATGGGTTCATGATGAAGGTAAAAAGGATAGATGAGAGGGTATTTTTGAATTTAAATAATTTTGGTATATTTTATTTCTAATGAGAGTGAGCATATCAAACTGTATTCTAATCCTATTGAGTTCTCGTGGACTAAAGTGCAAATAAATTTTCTTTTTGTGGCTATAAGTGTTACACGCATAGTACAAGAGTAGTATCTGTACTTAACCCTACGAACACATGCATACATGTGTGTGTATTTTTCCTAAAATATCTTTGTGAGCAAAAAATTATTTTTAATAAATCATAAAATCATAAAAGAACATAAATTACAAAAGCTTCAAAATGGAGTGGGCATTACAAACTACAACAGATTTTTTTCAAGTGATACGGAATACCAATTTGTCATCTTAATACGGTGAATTGAAAACTTGTTCTATTTGTTTTTTTTAAATATATCTGAGAAGTCGACATAGATATTTTTCGGTACCTATTGTACATACTACTCCTCAAGTATTCTAGAAGTTAACTGAAATTAATGCATTATTTGAATACACATTATCCGTTGCTTAAAAAAATTCTCATGGAAGAAAAGTTTAAAGAATTTTAAAGATTTTCATCTACTATTTTACTTTAGGTTGCGTTTTGTTTTAAAAAAAAAAATAGAAGAAAAAGAAAAGGAAACGGCAAGAGATAAGAAAAAAAAAAAAAAGATGAAAATTGGTTTACAGCTAGTAAGAGAACATTTTTTTTATTTTAATTTTTTTCTCAAACCAAATAACCAAACAGAAGAGTCATTTCGAATCCTCATTCAAAATTGAAAGGATTGGAATACTCAACTGGTATTTTTTATATAAATTATTAAAACATAATTCCTAAGCGGTTCTGCTGGGCCTATCATAGGCCCGCCCTCGCTCGAACTTGAGCGAGGTCTAACCCCCTAAGCCAGCTATAAATTGAAAAGAATTTAAATTCCTCCAAATCCCAAACAAATTTATGGGAAAAAATAAATGGAGTATCTCACAGTTCAGTAAGGCTCTTTAATTCGAGGGAATCCCTGCACCCTGAGCTTCCTGAGATCTGGTTTGCCGCAGCAAGTAAAAGCTAAGAGTAACTTTACATCAGCAATAATCTGATGATACCACTCTTTTAATCCACCCCACATCACCGCCATAATAACTCTCTCGCTCTCTCTCTATCGTCTCCAGAGAAAGTGCAGAGAGAGAGAGAGAGAGAGAGTACTACACTAGTAGATAACAGGGAGATGAGATGAGGGGAGCGAGAAGAGATGCACGTTGCACAGTACAGTGGTCACTTATCACTTGTTGCTGCCGTCTACAATCTTCTCTGGGTTTATGCGTATGCCGCAGTACATGAATGATTACTCTTGAGTACAGGGAGCTGTCCATTCCCATCCTTTCAGGAACACCACCTCATGTTTATCGGAAACACTCGTACAGACCCTGCTCACTGTAGTTTGTTGCTCCCTAGAGTAGGGGAGTTTTCAAAGGAGCACACCAATTTTTCTAGTGAGCCCACTTCTCTTTGCTTTTTTTGTCCGGACTTTGAGCCCGAACACTTATAAAATGGGCTCACTAGAAACAATGGTGTGCTCCTTTGGAAACTCCCCTAGAGTAGGGCTCAGCAGATTTCGAAAGAACCGAAAGCCGAACCTTTCCATTCGGTTAATCCTGTTTCGGTTGCGGGAGAACCGAACAAAAAAGAGGTTTCGGTTTGGGTTCCAAACTTTGGTTTGGTCGTGGGAGCATGATTTTTTTTTTTTTTTGGGGCACTCAAACCTATCTATAAGACTTGCAAAACTCTGAAAACTAGAGATAAGGGTTTCATCTCACTAGTTACTCTATTTTTTGTAACACCCTATATCTCAAGTTATCGATAACGTTTCGCGATGTATTGTAAACGAATAAGTCAAATCTAAAAATATATTAATACAAACATATATAACTGTCATAAATACATGCACATATATAATCAGATAACAACGTGAAATTAAAATAATAAATTATTCTAAAAAATAATGATCAATACAAGACTATAGGAAGATCAAAAAGTATTCTTATTACATAATAGAAAATTTTAAATTTGAATAAAAATGAATAATAAAGTCTCTTAAAAAATAAATAATAAAAATGGTCTCTCTCATGTTGCTCTTGTAGCAAACGCACCTCTTGAGTATTTACTAACTCCATGAAATACAACTTCAGCAATAGTGGACCTTCCATCTTAGTAACCAGTAAATTAGTATCTAAACATGCCAAATTAGGATCATTTGAACGACCTAGCAAGCACTACGAAAAAGTGATAACGTACAAGCACACTATGTGATATATATATATATATATATATATATATATATATATATATATATATATATATATATATATATATATATATATATATATATATATATATATATATATATATATATATATATATATATATAATTCATAAAAATATTAGTAAAATATGAAACAAATGATAGCATTATGGAAAATACATCATGTAAAATGAATTATAGATTTTATTATACTTGTCTTAGAGATAATAATGTCAACGGATGGTATAGGCATGTTATGGATGACATGGTAGTAAATATAGAAAAAGAAAAGAGAAAAAACATTCGTATAAAACATGATATGTTCTATTATGTTTATTATGAATTTATTTAGAATAGTCAGAAGGAAATATCACATGTTTTAAGAATGTCTCGTATATATCCCAGACAATGGTCTCATGACTCCTGACACTACCCCAGGACCGTACGGTTAGATACTCAAAAAACACGATGGATGAGATTACGCTCTCGAGCCCGAAGGCCTATAACATGAGATAATGGTGATCCAATATTTACTCCTGTCCCTCCTATGTTAGTTCCCTAAAATTTGGTTGTGCAGCGTATAAAAATAAACCTCTCAAAATATATGCTTAAATTCCTCCATTCAGTTCCCCCTTTAACCCCATTATTTTGTGTTCACACTTTAAGTATATAAAGAAATAACATTTACATATAATGCAGAGTTGGAAAGAGTATACACATGCAATATATTAAACTATCAAAACGTATCAAAGCATAAATTTGCACAAAAGATTAAAACAATATATTAAGAATTAAACAGTAAATTTAATAATATATGAAAATGATTTGGGAATAATATTAAAATAGTTAAAAACATGCTTAAAAACAAAAGATAAAATTTTATTTCTTTTTATTCTCTTATTTTTCCTAATTAGAAAGTAAATGTGATTTCATGTGCTAAAGAATTTAACACTAGTATGAGAAAATGTTAGAAATAAATGTAAGGGAGACGACATATTATTGCATGCAAAACAAATTACAAAAAATGCACTACTATGTATTACAGATGTTGAGATGGTTGGAGGATTTGAAATTAATTTGTTTAATAGTTAGATTAACTTAAATAGTTATATACATCTTAAATAAAATAAATAAAATAAGAATTAAAGTATTTTAGTATATATGGGTGGGACGTTAAACCTCGAGGATTGTTTAATTCTAAAAAAACTTTGGTCAATATAAACAAATCTTATTTATGAAATAAAATGAATTCTTCAAGAAATACCCAATGAATGAGCAATAGACAACTCCTATGGTATCAAATAATGCAATAGTAACCGAGAACACTATGTATAGTTCTCGATGAAATGAATGACATAAAAAAAAAAATGCAATGTTTAACAATATTGATCACACTATCTTAATTATAAAAATTTCTAATTTATCCAAGCAAGAATTAAATCAAGAGTTTCTTTTTTTCATTACATGTTATTTTCAGTGAACAGAGTTTTTCTTTCTTTTTTTTTATTTTTTTAAAATTCTTTTCTTTTTTCTATTCAGCGCTTAACGGAAGTTTTTTTTTTTTTTTTTTGCCTCTCTGTTCATATGCTGAACAGAGAGAGGAAATAGTTCATTTTTTTTGTTTTTCTTTTAAAAAAAACACTAGTAGTATGAATATTATTATTACTAAATGTTGGTAGCAATTTACTTTGATAAGAGAATTAATAGTAAGATTCCAACAAGCTAACTTATTAAATATAAAAATATTATTTGAGTATCAATAAAAAATATAATTTAATTCTTTTTTCTAATTAATTACAAAATAAATCAAAAGAAAATAACAAAATAGAAAATGATAGGATTAGCACTTGACTTGATAGAAAATTCGAAAGTGAGGCGGACTTTGAGAATTGACCGCCAATACGATCTTCTTATCGTCCCTTTCTTTTTCTTCTTCTTTTTTTTTAATCTTAGTTATTTGTTTCTGTTTTTTTCTCTTTTTGTTTCTTCTCTTTTCTTCTCGGTTCTTTTTTTTTTCACTAGACATTTTTTGCCCCTCTTTTTTTTTTTGTACGTATAAACAGAGTTGGGAAGAGGAGTTGTTACGCTGTTCAGTTGCTAGGATAAGATAGATTAAGATTATGTATTATCTTTTAGAATTTTTTAGACATGATTATTTATTAATATTAGGTATTAAGTTGCTAGGATAAGATATAATTATTGATTAAGATTGAAAATTATCTTCTAGATTTTTAAAAAGATAATATTTTTGATTTAATAGGATTTGAAGTGTCACAATCTATCCACCTAAAAATAAATTTCGTCTTTGAAATTTAATTCAAGGGCGAAACAATTATATGTATATCAATAACGTAAAATATGATACGGATAAGGATTCACTGTTTTTACGGCACACTATGATATCAAATGACAGGGTAGAAATAAAAATTCAACTCCTAAATAACTGAAACACAAGGAATATTAGGTAAGGTAAAAAATAAATAGTAGTGGATGGATTAAATTTTTAGAATCAATGGATAGGATAGGGACTAAATAAGTAGGTATATGCATATGTGTATATGTAGCATTAATACCAATTAGAGATTTTAGACAGAGGCCAAAGCAAATCTAGGCTCTGATACCAACTGTAATACCGTGTATCTCAAAGTATGGGTAGCATTTGGCGATATATCGTAAATAAATACATCAAGGCTAAAACATATGAATACAAACATATATAACTACCACCAATACATAAACATATACAATCAGATAACAATATGAAATTAAAATAATAAATTATTTCAAAGAGTAATTGTAACACACCAAATTTCCATACTTATTAAATAATAAATTATTGAAAACCAAGATTCTTTTATATACACATCCTAACTTAACTATGTTCCTAAAAACACACATTTAGATGAGTTATCAAAATGAGAGTGAGAGGTGACACTCTAGTTGGACACTTGTCATATATGCAAAAAGCCTTGGGACTAGGCTAGATGACAAAGTTACCAAAATACCCTTAGGCATATATGACCTTAGTCTCTCAAAGAGAATTCTTGTCAAAAAACAAAACAAAAACCACATTTTAATCTTACTTCTTCTAGTTCTTTGAGAAAAGGAAGGAGAAGGGAGATTTTGCTAAAACAAAGGAGATCAAAGGGAATAGAGGCAAGTAGCACCTTATGCTTATTCTCTTTTTGAACCATATTTGAGTACAAATAACATGCATTTTCTTTCTTGAGATTTAGTCGATTTGTATTATGAGAATATAATTCTTTTATGCATTTTGTGCAAGTAACATTTTATATTCTTGAAATTTTTATTTAATTTGAATTGTGTGTACATGATTCATTTCTACGGATAATTTTAGATCATTCTGAATCTATTAGACTTAGACATGTTAGGCTAAAGTTTTAAGAATTGCTAATCTATATGGATGATTGGAGATTGTGGAATTGATGAGATGAAAATTCTATGGTTCACAAATTGATTTTAAAGAATTATATAGTATTAATGTTAAGGTGTTAGCCAAATTTCTAAGACTGAGAAGGATATCCCTTAAAAAGAAAATTTTACAGATTTGCAGACTTAAAAAATTTGCGGATCTGCAGACTTGGAAAATTTGCGGAACTGCAGACTGAGAAAATTCTCAGATCTGTAGACATGGAAAATTCGCAGATGTGCAGACTTGGGAAATTCACAGATCTGCAGACTTGGGAAATTTGCGGATCTGCAGAATTAGAAAATTCGCAGACCTGCAGATTTGAAACATTCGCGGATCTGCAGATTTAAAACATTTGCGGATTTGCAGACTTAAGAAATTCGGAGACTTGCAGACTTGGAAAATTCGTCGATCTTCAGACTTGGAGAATTCGCGGATCTGCAGACTTGGGAAATTCGCAGATCTGCAGACTTGGAAAATTTTGCGGATCTGCAGATTTGGAAATTCGTAGATCTGCATAACATATTTGGAAAATTTGCGGATCTGTTGATTTGAAAAATTTGTGGACCTGCAGATTTGGAATTTTCTAAATATTACTTATTCCATGATAATATAATGATAAATTTAATAATACTTATTCATTTTATGATAACATGATAAGTGAATAGTAAATATGATCCTTGAAGACATGATTATTCAAGAGAACATGATGAGAACTTCTTGTATCTTGGTTACATGCCATGAAGTATTTTTGTGATACGTGTGTACATGTTCCTAAATCTTGATTCCTAAACTTTTATTTCTTGTAAAAAAGATATGTACACAATTTGACTTGACAAGCCACATATTTTCATTTATTCATGATTATCATATGCTTATTTATCACTAATATAGGAAAAATTGGAAAAACTATATGATAAATAAGTGTCATATTGTACAAGAATCTTATTGGCTAACTTCTTAATTAGGTGCTGAGTGTTTTTACTAGCATCACAGGGTGGTACTGGGCCACCATCTGATACATGAGTCACCATATGAGTTATTCCCATTACTTGTTTCATTGAACGGTATTTGACTTGTAAGCACCTGGCGGTTTGCCATGGTTCCGCGCCATGGATTTGAGGCCGGGTCCAGGGTATGCACGGGCACTTGTATAATATGAGAAAAACTGTGCACTATCTTATCCATCATTAAGTTTCAATTTCAACACTAATATGATATAGACTTGTTAAATTTTACATGAATCTTGTGAATGACTTACATAGTTCTTATTACATACAACATAATTAACACTTATACTCTTTACCTACATACTAACAAGTACTTGACCTAGACTTATCACATTTACATGATTTATGTCTGCTATTTGCATGAATAGTCTTGCTTATTTCATTTCCATTATGATATGTTTTGTACTAAAGTAATTTATCTGTATACTTTTTACTCAATTTTGTACTATGATAATACACATGTTTCTTACTCTTGTATTACTTACTGGGTTTAATCCCCTAAATTTTCTTAAGCCCAGATTACGGAAGCAGAGAAGGGGAGATTGTTCCAACCAATGATTCTTACTTCAGCGACCAGATCGAGTAGAAGATATTAGCACAACACTTCTTGGGTACTTCGCACTTCTTATTTCTGTTTTCTTTTAGTGGACACTGCTTTAACTCTCTTGTATTTTGATTCTTTTGTGTAAATATTTAGAGCAGTGTGTCGTTTTATATAATCAACTCTCAGTATAAATGAAATATTTTCAGTTTTAGACATATTTGTTCATCTTAATATGACAGTAGTTACGGTTATTCCAATATCCTGTGACTGTTAGCTTATATTGCAATAATTAAGTAGCGTCCTCCGTTTTGGAAAAAAAAAAAAAAGGAAGGCCGAAAAATGGGGGCATTACAGTAATGATCAAGATAAGTCTATAGAAAGATCAAAAAGGAATCTTATTACATAATCGAAAATTTTAAATTTAAATAAAAATGAATAATAAAGTCTCTTAAAAAAAACAAATAATAGAAATGGTGTCTCTCATATCTCTTTTGCAGTGAACGCACCTATTGAGTATCTACTAACTCCATAAGACCAATAGTGGTGGATCTTTCTCCTCAGTAACCTACAAACTACTATTTGGGTGTGCCAAACCAAAATCGTTAGAACGACCTATTATGCATTACAAAAAGTGATAATAACACACAGTCATGCTTTGTGTGATATATAAACATAATGCACAAAATATTAGTAAAATATGAAACAAATGATAGCATTATGGAAAATACATCTTATAAAATGAATTGTAGATTTTATTATACTTATCTTGGAGATGATAATGTCAACGTGTAGTATAGGCATGTTATGGATGACATTTTAGCAAATATAGAAAAATAAAAATAAACATTCATATAAAATATGATATGTCGTATTATATTTATTGTGAATTTTTTTGGAATTGTTAGAAGAAAAGATCATATGTTTTAAAACCATCACTTACATACCCAGGACAATAGACTTATGACTACAGGTACTGCTCTAAGACATACCGTTAGGTACTCAAGAAAATACGATAGACAAGCTTACGCTCCGGACTCGCAGCCCTGTAACATGAGATGATGGTAATCCATTAATCACCCCATAACCTCCTAGATAAGGTCCATAAAATTTGGTTGCACAACCTAAGAAAAAAAACCTCCCAAAATATATACTCAAATTCTTCCATCCAGTTTCATCTTTAACCTCATTATTTTGTGTTCATGCTTTAAGTATGTAAAGAAATAACACTAACATTTAATGCAAAGTTGGAAAGAGTATACATATGCGATATATTAAACTACAAAAACATATCAAAACATAAATTTGCACAAAAGATTAAAACAATATATTAAGAAGTAAACATAAAATAATATTAAAATATTTAATGGCATGCTTAAACACAAAAAATAAATTTTTATTTTTTTATTATTTTTCTAATTAGTAAGAGAAAGTGATTTTTTGTGTGAAAGAATTTAACATTGAAATGAGAAATTGCTAGAAACAAATGTAAAAGAGATGATATATTAAACTAACCAGACAAAATGCACTGACTATGTATACAACAGTGAATAGAGTTTTCTTTTCTTTTCTTTTTTTAAAAAATAAAATCTTTTGTCTATTCTGCGCTTAATAGAATTTTTTTTATGCCTCTCTCCTCAGTTGAGAGAGAGGAAATGGTTCTTTTTTTTTCTTTAAAAAAAAATTAGAAGGATAAATATTGTTATTACTAAATGTTGGTAGCAATTTTACTTTGAAAAGAGAAATAATAGTAAGGTTCCAACGATAACTGATTAAATATAAAAATATTATTTGAGTATCACTATAAAAATAATATAATTTAATTCTTTTATTTCAAATTAATTACAAAATAAATTAAAAGAAAAGAACAAAATAGAAAATGATGGGATTAGCACTTGGCTTGATAGAAAACTCAAAAATGATGTAGATCTCCACTTTGAAAATCGACCGCCAACGTGATCTTCTTTTTGTCCCTTTCTTCTTCTTCTTTTTTTACCTCTATTATTTGTTTCTCTTTTTTTTTTTCCCTCTTTTTTTCTTCACTTTTTTCTCTATTCTTTTTTTTTTCCACTATAAGTTTTGTTTTCCCCTCTTTTTTTTTATTTTTTATGTAAAGAGAGTTGGAAAGAGGAGTTGTGCTAGGATAAAATATGATTAAGATTACGTATTATCTCTTAGATTTTTTTTTAGAATTAATTATTTATTAAGATTGGGTGGTTGCTTAGGTAAAATATAACTATTGATTAAGATTGTGTATTATCTTTTAGAATTTTAAAAATTAAGATTGAATATAATTTTTATTTATTTTATTTTTTAAAAAGAATAATTTTATTGGTTTAATAGGATTTGGGGTGTTACATTTTTTTTTTTAAATTCCAAATAAAACACTAAAACTAGAAGTTAATGGTTTTTAAATAGTTCTGTGATGAGGATAAGTTTTCCCACACTCGGCAAATTCGTTTGTGTACATGTGATTTGAATATATATATATATATATATATATATATATATATATATATATATATATATATATATATATATATATATATGTATACACGTCAACATAGATATAGATGGATATATCAAAATGTTAATTTCAACCAATTTATCAGTTTGTGCAAAAGTTTATGTACAGTTATTATGTCATTTTATGAAAACTATTATAAGCTAATTGGAAATTTTAAAAAAAAAGTTAGACGCTATTTTATACATAATATACTCATTCACTGTATAGGAAAATAAGATTTTGACACTTTTTTTTTAATAATTACTCACTTGAATCTAACTAGACAATGGATAATTCCTTCACCGTCACGACAAAGTCACACGTGAGGATTATAGCTCTCTGATTGTTCAATTCATGACGATCATTGGGTATAAACAAATCACAAAAACTCTAGGTTTCCTCGTCAAGAGTCTTGTTCTATTTTGAAGTCCGCTAAACTAGTTAATTAACTCAATTCCACTTATGTTGTATTTGTTTATATGGAAGTAAAATGAAAGTAAGACTATTTCTACTGTGTCAAGTATTTGTTTGGTAAAAAAAAAAAAGTTAAAAGTTACTTCTTAATTGATGAGCTGATGCCTATGTAGCACTTCACTTGCAAAATTTTATTTCTCACATTTTGGAATTAGAAATGAGCAAGGAAGTAAATGAAGAAGATAAAAATATTTTTTTTATTTGCATGTTATTATTGTCATTTAAAAGTTATACCTTGATCCATAATAAATAAATAAAATAATACAAATTATATTTTAATTAATTAATTAAATAGTACTCCTTCACTTCTTACCACACTTTCTTCTTCCAATATGTTAGCAAGCAAATACAAAAAGAACACTCTTTTTTTTTTTCAATTTTGTAGATTACTTATCAATTTCTTCCTTATTTCTACTACTTTCAATGTATCAAACACGCCCTCAAATTAAGTTTACTTCGGTTGAACACAAATAGTGCTGGGGTTGAGAGTATAATGGGTTTTAAATACAAAATCGATAATCAATCTAGCTAGTTGGAAAGCTTAGGCTGATAGATATATGTCTCAACTTTATATTTAAATCTATAAGTAAATCTTGTTCGATCTGATATTAAACTATACTTGCATATAAAATCTTAACCATTAGACCAACTTAAATTAACCAATTACTGAACTCAAATCTGCTTGCGAAACCCAAAACCCTGAAATCTTTAGGCTGAAAGCCAACTGGGCTCGCTCCCCAAAATGGCGTCATTGGAAGAGCTGCGAGCCCCATATGGTCATGGGCTAGCGGATCCTCTAGAAAACACCGTCCAAAGGTCCGTAACCGATACTCGCATGTGTAACGTAAGCACCCACATTACCGAAGCACTCTTCTGTTGTTATTTCAGATTTCTTTATTAACAAAAATATCGAGACATGATCCCTCACAAAAGAGTGTTATGATATGGAAATGTATATAATTGTTTCCCGAATCGGGACGCGGTTTGTGCAATGCATGCGAAATGAGCTAAATCTACGAAAAATGTTACTTGGATTATTGTTCATACATTAATATTAATTGTACAAACATAGCTAGGAAACTGAACCAAATTTAGGTCTTGTTAGATAAAAGGAGTTAGCAGGTGTATGACGCTAACTCCTGCCAACCAGGCCAAATAAATACTAATTGGAGTTGATGGCAATGATTAGTTATCCCAGGGACAAAAGTGGAATTTTTTATTAAAAAAAAGTACTGTTCTGCTTACCCTGTCTTTCCCATCAAACATTTCTACACAGAACACCAGATAGGCGTTAGAACTCATGATGCGACAAGACCGGCACCCTCCCTCTACGCCCACCCTGCCTAAAACTACCCTCCTATAAAAAAACTAACTGGAAATTCTAAATGCGCACCACATTTTACTAGTGAGCACCCCATACTATATGGTAAAGTGATTTATAGCATGGGGGAAAATGGTGCTCACAAGTAAGATATGGTGCGCATTTAGAGTTTCCCAAACTAACTCCTACACCCTAACTCTCTGTAATGCCCCCGCACGCTAAGTTAGGAGATGAATTGTAAATGAATATGTAAAGTTAAAGTAAATATTACTGTTATAGCATCATATGTACAGAATGAATAATAGGAAAAAAAAAAACTATTCTAATAAAATAACAATTTGATTAAAAGATATGAAAAGATCTAAAAGAATAATAATACTTATTACAATTTTAGATTTCGAAACTAAAAAAGTAATGAATTGAAGTAGGCGATATAGTTTAAGTTTACTAAAATAATAGAAACAAAAATAAATGAAGATTTCCTAATATGAGCCTTACAGCGGAAGTACCTACTAATTATCTGTTAGCTTCTCAACATATGATTTTAGCCGTGGTATGTCCTCCTCCTCCATAACTTGCAAATTAGTAATTGGACATACTAAAACAGGGTCATTAGAATGACCTAACAAGTGTAACAATAAAAAGATATATTTACACAAGCCCGTTATGTGTATTATATGGATATGATACAAGATAGAAAATAACTGGAAAACATCTTGTATTGAAAGTCTGAGTGGTCATCTTAATAAAAAATAATATATGTCATATGGACACTACTCATAACAATAGTAATAATAAAGTAATTAATAAAATGAAGTATATTATTATAGTCATATATTAATATTTTTAGAATTGCTAGAAATAGTGTGCCACATATTTTATGAATATCCTGTGCATATTCGGGACACGACCATAGTTCCTAGTACTACGCCAGGACGTATTGCTAAGTACTAATAAAATATGAACTCTGATGAACCTAACCATCATGTGCATGACCTTATATAATGATGGTGATGCAGTAATCACCAAGAATCTCCATGGTCAAATTCCTAAATTTGGTTGTACAACCTCAATAAATGTACATAGCTCCCAAAACATATGTACGGCTACTTCTTCGAATTCTCCCTTAATCCAAATATTTCACTTTTGTTCTACGTAAATAATTGAATTAAGTCAGCATATACAAAATGAGATAGGTGTATCCGTATATAATGTTTTTAATCAAGATTAACCAATTTGTCAAAAAGATATGATTTTCTAAATTTGTATGTTATCTTCAAAATGATATCAATACTTCTTCATATACAATTGTTTTGTTTCGATAAGGATATTAATAGAATTAGATATATACAGCTTGACATGAGAAGTGATGATACATAAAACTAATTCACTATTATGGAGCTCCTTCTTTTTTCTTTTTCCTTTTTTTTTTTCCTAAATATAACTGTGTATCGCATTTGTTCATGCAGGCATGGAAACAATTTATAATTTTTCTTATGCACAGAAAGAAAGAAAAAACATAACAAATAGAAGGCAGCCTGCAATCCTCCATATTCATCAAAGACCATTTAATTTATACTGACTTACTAACTACACTCCTCATTTCATCAATAGAAACGAATCAAATTTGTTTATCAGAATATATTGATTAGTGATTTCCTATAGGTGGCTGTGGTTGTTTCTCAATGTTCAGAGTCTAAACTAACAGGTAAACTTACCTTCTAGTTACTGAACATACCTTTTTTTTCCCCCTAATTTTTGATTTGAATAAAATAAGAGAGAAAGGATAGGAATAGTTTGTCTCGATTGAATAACAAATCTCTAAAAATAAAATTAAGAAGATTTCCACATAAAGTATGAACATGAATTAGAATTTCCTCCTCTTCTCTTCTCCTGTACTCTCTTTTCTCTCTGTTTTTTCTTCTTCTTTATGATATCTCTTTTGTTTTTGTACGCAAAAAAAAAAAAAAAAAAAAAAAAAATTGGGATGAAGGTGTTTGGTAGTTAGCTTATTAGGATAGCATAAAATTATTAATTCAGGTTGAATTTTATCTTTTAGATATCTTAAAAACTAATCATATCTCTCATATTTTATTTTTCTTTTAAAAAATAATTGTTTAAGATTTAGTAGAATTGGGGTGTTACACTCCCATTGTCAAATCAGGCCTTAATCTTCTAAGTAGATGATCATAATTTCTTAATTTAGGTAATAATAAGCTTACTTTTACTTAAAACTACTTCATATTTTTACTACTTCATATTTTTATTTGCATTGAAGTAAAATTGAAATAATGTTATAATTAAGTTTACTTTTACTATTTCATATATTTGTTTAATTAGAAAGTGAATTAGAAGTCACTTCTTGAAAATGATGATGTAAAACCTATATGACAATATTACTTTCTCCAATTTACTTCACATGGTTTCATGTGGAAAAAGAATAGAAGTAAAAAATATTATTATTTTATTCTCTTATAAGTTCAACACGTATTCTTTCTTTTATAAAAATAAATATTTTATTTATTTATTTCTTTTATCTTTCTTCCAGAAAGATAACGAACAAATAATAGATATATTAGAAGTAGAAAACTTATAACTCTTCATTTTTTGAAAGTTAATTCTTATTTTCTCCCTTACTTCCATTATTTCCAAACCTCAACATGCTTTGGTACTTATAGTCTAATCAATATCTTCAAAATTTTGCTTTCAAAGGTAATTATAATTTAAGCTTAAAATGGTGAGAAAACATTGCCCCTCGTTCAATTAATTAATAATTAATATAACGACATTTGAGATTTTAAATGTAAGAGTGATATATTCTGTTCGACACACAGACGCATTTGTTCCCATCTATCTATATGTACTTAGGGAAAGAAACCAATTAAATATGCAAAACAAACCTATATACAGGAATATAGAAAGAATGCGGTAGCCTTACAGGGAAAAAGGAGTTTCGCTGGGGGAGCTGTAGAAATTGGGACTCAATAGATGTGCGGGGTTCCAAACAGCACATGTGATTTTCCGAAGCAACGCCGGCTTCACACGTGTGAACGGACGTCAAACCATGATTGTGTGTGAACCCCGAGGTACGGGCCCCCCTGCCTTGGCCCAGGTCCGTGGACGGCGGTGCCATTTTAGAAAGCCACCTAGAGTCCTCTAAAAAATTTGAAATTTAGAATGTCCCAATTTTTAAATATTTATTATCTTTAGAACGTCCCTCCTTTCTTTAACATTTTCATAAAAATAATCTATTTATTTTTCTCCCTCTTTGAAAAGTAGAGAAACCGCATTTACGTGAGGGGATCAGTACTAACCTTCCTCCTCTTCCCCTTTCCTCCTATATAAGCCAAGCCATGCCAAGCCACCATCACATCTCAAGAACTGCAGTTAAAACTCAAAGAAAAATTAAATAACATATATAGAGATGGAGGACGAGAGAGAGAGCCCTAGCAGCATCAGCATGATGAAGAAAGTTGAGAAATTGTCAAGGTTCAAGAGAGTCTGCGTCTTCTGCGGGAGCAGCACTGGTAAGAGGGTCTGCTACCAGGATGCTGCCATCGAGCTCGGCAAAGAACTGGTAATTCTTAACCCTTCTCTCTCTCTCTCTCTCTCTCTACTTCTGTTGCTTTATTAATATTATTGTGATTTATCTCTCTACGTCTGTTGCTTTATTAATATTATTGTGATTTATGATGAAGGTGGCTAGAAAGATGGATTTGGTGTACGGTGGAGGGAGCATTGGGCTCATGGGTTTGGTCTCGGAAGCTGTTCACAGTGGTGGTGGCCATGTCATTGGGTATTATTTTTCCCCCTTAAAATTCTTATAAAGATCCATCTTTTATTGTTTGATTCATCGTTTTTTTTTTCTTCTTATTTTATCCTTTTTCTTGCATATTTTTGGAATTAAAAGCATCATGCCGACGACTCTAATGGTGAAAGAGGTATTAATTCTCTTTTTGATTTTTTTGTTTCTCCTAATTAGTCAAAAAGCGTAATTCCTTTCAAATGCGTGCTATCTTTGTTCATAATTTTATTCTGCTTTTCTTTCCTTTTTGTTCGGAGTTTAGATCACTGGGGAAACGCTCGGTGAGGTGAAAGCAGTGTCGGGCATGCATCAGAGGAAGGCTGAAATGGCTCGCCATTCTGATGCTTTCATTGCCTTACCTGGTTGGTTTCTCTCTCTAGGGTTTCTTATATTTTCTTTCTTTATCTTTTTTTCTTCTCGTTTATTATTTTTATTTGTATATTTTGGTTAGGTGGGTATGGAACACTTGAGGAATTACTGGAAGTGATTTCATGGGCTCAGCTTGGCATCCACAAGAAACCAGTGAGCAATTGAATTACAAATTTTAGTTTTTTCTCAAACAAAATTTCATAAATTATCACGTATTTTCTTAAGAAATAAATAAATAAATAAAAAAAAAAATATATATATATATATACATATCAGGTCGGGTTGCTGAATGTTGACGGGTACTACAACTCGCTCCTGGCTTTCATCGACAAGGCGGTCGACGACGGCTTCGTCAAGCCCTTCCAGCGCAACATCATCATCTCAGCTCCCAACGCCAAGGACCTTGTCCAGAAACTAGAGGTAACTGATCATTTACTTCTTGAATTTTATTTTTTTTGAAAATTAAAAAAAAAGAATATATATATTTTAGAGATGTTGGCAGGATTATGTGCCAGTTGAAGACGCAATGGTGGAGGAGCTACGGTGGGAGAGGGAGCAGGTTGGGTATAATTCTGCACTGCACACTGAACTTGCAAGGTAGCAGATCAGCTCAAGAGGAAAAAGCTGCAGCCTGCAGGCCACAACAAGACAAATATTTAGAAAGACAATTAGAAGATAAGCACTAATTTGGATAGATAGTACCATTCTGGCTACGTCTCTATGTACTAACTTGAGCTTTGTTGTATGAGAGCGTTAAATCATTTTGTAGCTAATTTCATGTATATAGATCATATATGACATAGATAATTATCAAAAGTATAGTACGTACATGCATGCCTTGTTCTCGTATATCGATCTCTGGTTCTTTTGCATGTACACTGAGCCCTTGCCTTTCTCATATATCGATCTCTGGTTCTTACGCCTTTCTCTCATTTCTTTTTCTTTATGATTTTTGAAAATTTGGATTGATTCTCGCTATACATAGATTGAGAGTGATTGAGAAATGCCGTGATGGTTTTAACTAACCAACTCATGTGGAAATGGAGGTTCTTCTCTCTAATGTGAAACTTTGGATACCTTTATTCTTCTCTCCCTCTCTTGTGGGAAAAGCTAGCAATTTTGGCAACCCAAAACTGTGGGGCCCATGTGAATTTTTTGTTCGCTTTGGTTTGGGAACGGTATTTCTTTCTTCTTTTGACCCGCAGCCCAAAAATACTCCGATCCTTTTGACCCCTTTTGGTTGTTTTATTCTTTTCTTAATAATATTGTACATGTGCTTAGTTATGTAATTATTAGGTAAACGAATGGGTACAAGTATATTAGCCCGAGTGTATGGAGTACTTGGTTTGCTACTAGTGATGCAATGGTTGATGACTCTTGTTGAGCTATTTGCATTAAGCTCAACCACTATATGCAACTATGGTTGGTGATGGACGAGTAAAGTCTGAAGTGTAGTACAATCTTTCTGAGGCAGATGAAATGATTCAAATCTGCTAAGTGTACATGTACAAATTTGATGAGAAGCCATTTGACTCTTTAGTTTCGAGTTACATGTATAAAACATAATAATTAAAACATCAATCTAGTAAGGTTTTATGAGATATTGTTCATTATAAGTAAAATTGTGACCATAGGCCACATTATCTCAGTGTGTGGGCAACAATTTTGCATGGTTGTGGAGAAAATTTTGTTATCATATATAAAAATATAGTGCCACCAACAGAAATGATTGTGAAATTGGACTCTAGTCTCGTCATTGACAGCTTGTGCATATAGAACTATAGATTTATCAATATAAAATATGTTTTACTTATATTCTTAACCAAAACTAGTGAATTTGTGTAAATTGGCATTCCATTATCACATGTAAATGTAACGTTATCATAAACGTAGGGACAAACACCTCCAACACAGTAAAGTAAAAAAAAAAAAAGTACATCCAACACAGTAAAGTAAAAAAAAAAAAAAAGTACATGAAAAATTGACATGTTTCGAACAGTCGACTCCATATACATACATCGTAAATGTACCACCAATTCGATATGCATTTACTCATATTTCAATGGGGTGCAGCGATCAAATTGCATATGACTAACCGCCCCATCCACCGACAAAATAAATAAGAAGCTTCCTTTGATACTAGTATGCTCACCGTAAGAAGACTATATATCTTCTAGCTTGTTAGCTTATTCATTTGGAAAGATAAATAAGCTACCTTCAATACCTATACTTCACTCTCACCGAAAAAGAGATCAAGAGATCATGCTTTAACTTCAACATAGTCCTAAAGAAACAAAAAAGGAAAATAATAAAGCAACTATTGCCCTAGACCCTAGATCAGATATACGTCAGTTTAGGGCATTAACACATGGGAGTTTGGTTGTGGACGTTAATTCCTTCCTCTTTTTTATAAATGCCATTACAAACATCAATTGCTTTGGGCAGGCATCAAAGCCTCACCTGCACCCCTCTTTCCAAGAAACCAAATTTTTTCCTGTCAATTCCGAAGATCCTCTCATTTAAGAAAACAACCCCCCCACACAACCCATCACCACTCGCTCCACACACCCGCTCCACACACCCCCCCTTGCCCCCCACCACCACACCCCAAAAAAAAAAAAAAAAAAACTCTTTGTATTGTTTTCACTAATTAAATGAGCTTTAATTTGTGCAACTGGTTCTTAGAGTCATCAAACAAATGCATGAAGATATTTTAGTTCTGAGGAACTTCAAGATGCATGGCTGGCTAGCTTTCTCAATTGAGCAATGCTTGAAACGGTGAGACAATAGAGCACAAGGCACTTTGGAGCAACTTTCTGCAGTGGGGGGGTTGGAGCTGAGAGTCTGTCAGTAGCTGTCACCAGTTTGTGTGGTGTTGGTTGCAAAACAGTAGCTCCAGCTAGGGTTACAGAAAGCCATGCAAGTGTAGTTGTCTTCGTTTCTCCTCTCTCCTATGGGACTATTGTTTCTCCTAGGTTTCCTATGCAAGGCCTTGTGCGGTATCTATTTACCAAAGTTGGGTCTTTGTGAGCTTTCTTCTTGCTTTTTCTTTTTTAGTGTCCATTTTATTTTATTTTATTTATTATTATTTTTTTGTAGTTAATGGAGAAAACCTAACTTTAAGTGAACTAATCAATGTAACCTTTTCTCTTCACTTGAAATGGAAGTGGTTCAAAGCATTGTACGTTTAGAGCCTTCGCAAATGCATGTTGGATTCAACAAGCATTAATTCTATCCAAAAACATAGAAAATATGGGTTGGCTAATGGCCCGGCTACTTCAAGTTCTTCTCTGTTTTTTTTTTTTTTTTCACCCTCAACCCCCTTATTTTATATGGGTAAAGGTTTATAGGTAATGGATGTTCTCTGTTATTATAGCTGTTCATTTACTCCCTTCAGTATGATTTAAGTGTCCATTAACATAGTCATACTATATATATTGTGTAAGAGTGACTCTTGCTACCCCAGAGAACAGTATGAGTATTTTTTTCCCCAATATTGGTTCTTTAAAATCTTTTGTATGTTGATATTATTCGTTTAAATTTTCCATGCTTCTTGTTAGTCCTTTCAATCATATGAGTTATCCTTTGTTTGTTCCTCCATTAACTTCTTCATCAAGTTGACCAATCAAAGTATGCTTAAGACAGTAAGTCTTGGCTCAATTAGTATTATCCCTCTCCAATTTGTAAGAGCATATGAGTTCTACTTCTGGTAGGGATTTAATTTAGATAATATTATAAAAAATATATTTGTGAGTTTGACTAGTTGAAAAAAAAAGAAAAAAAAAAGTATGATTAAACCTAAGTCAAACTAAATTGGCCTGCACCTTAACTACTCTTCTCTGACCAACTGTTTACAATACGAGCGGTGCACAATTCATTCAATAAAAATTGAGCCGATCACTGTAGAGGGGATGGAATGTGTAACACCCCCACATCTCAAGATATGAATAGTATTCAGTAACGCATTATAAACGAATATGCCAAACTTAAAGTACAATTAATAAAATGAATGCTACTGTCAAAATATCATTTACATATATGCACATAATGAATAATAGGACGACACCATTAAAAAAAATTATTGCAACAAAATAACAACTCGATCAAGGGAAATAAAAAGATCCAAAAGTATAATAATACTACTTATCATAATTTTAGACATCGAGTCTAGAAAATAATTAAATTGAAGTGGATAATATTGTCTAGTTTACTGAAATAATAATAATAATAAAAATGAAGATTCCCTAATAAGAATCTTACAGCGGAAACACCTATTGGTTATCTACTAACTCTTCGAAATATAGTTCTAACTATGTTAGGTTCACCTCCATAACCGAAAAATTAGTATTTGGGTTTGTCAAAACCAGGATCATTAGAATGATCTAACAAGTACAACAATAAAAAGATATACACCCACACATGCATATGTGTAATACATGGATAAGATACAAGAGAGAAAATAATTGGAAAACGACCTGTCTTGAAGGTCAGAGTAGTTATCTTAATACAAAAAAAATTGTATAAATGTCATGTGGATACTAGTCATAACAATAGTAATAGTGAAGTAATTAATGAAATAAAATGTATCATTATAGTTAGTTATTAATATTTTTAGAACTGTTAGTAGTAGTGTGTCACATTTTTTATAAGTATCCCATATGTATCCGGAACTATGGCTGCGATTCCTTGTACTGGCCCAAGACGTACCCCTAGGTACTAATGAAATATGAACTTTGATAAGTCTAAGCTCTAGGCGTGCAACTCTCCAGTCATTATCAAAAACTTCCATGTCAGATTTCTAAGTTTGATTGTACAACTTCAAGAATGTGTCTCCCAAAACATGCGTACAGCTACCTCTTCGAGTTTCCCTTTAACCCTAAATATTTCACTCTATGTTCTACATAAATAAATGAATCAAGCTAATATATACAAAGTGAGATAGATGTATCTGTATACAATTTTTTAATCAAGATTATCCAATTTGTCAAAAAAATATGGTTTTTTAAATTTGTATGTTCCAGTATTATACAATTGCTTCATTTTGATAAAGACACAATAGAATTTGATACATACGACTTGATACGAGAAGTAAGGTTACATATAACCAATTCACTATTATGGAGTACCTTTTTTTTCTTTTTTTTTTTTTCCTACTTTTTTTCCTGAAACAAACCTGTTCTGTTCAGAGAACAGAAAAGTGTCTACTCTGTTCACTGAACAGAACAATGAATTTTTTTTTTTTTTTTTTTTTTTAAATTCTTAGATGGCTGCAACCAATGTTCATGGGAAAAATAATTTGTGAGCATAGGCTTAAAAGATGTGATGTATCAGACGAAATAGTATCAAACGAAAACAACTTGCAATAGGTAAATAAACTAATGAACAAGTTTTATCCAAACAGATCTGAACGCTCATCTTCTATTCATTTACTATCATGGGGTTGTCAACTCTACAGTGCTTCCTAAGAGATGTCTATGTTAAAGAACAAATTGATCATGAACATACAACCATGTTAGAATTGCACTATGCAACACTTAAAGTGAATGGTTAGTGATTTAATAAAAATCAAACAAAGGAGCTAGATTTATTTTTTTTGAGAAAAATATCTAATTAGATCCAAATACTGAAGACAAGTTCATACTAATAACGGTGCCCATATTTCTAATTATAATTGTATATAACATTTGTTTGTGCAGGCATAAAAATATTTTCTAATTTGTCTTATGCACCAAAAGAATGAAAGAAAAAAGCACAACAAATAGAAGGCAGTCTGTAATCCTCCTTATTCATCAAAGACCATTTAATTTATATTGACTTGCTGACTACACTCCATATTTCATCAATAGAAACGAATTAAATTTGTGAATCAAATTTGTTCATCAGAATGTATTGACATGAAAAGAAAGAAAATGATACTTCATTAGAGTTCATGCTCTCGAACATTGATAGTGATTTCATAATCTCTAGATGGCTATGGCTGTTTCTCATTGTTCACATTCTAAACTAATAGGTAAACTTACCCTTCTAGTTACTAAATATAGTTTTTTTTTTCTAATTTTTGATGTGAATAAAATAAGAGGGATAGGGATGGAAATACACTTGCTTCGACTAAATAACGAATCTCTAAAGATGATATTGAAAAGATGTCCACACAATGTGTGAACAAGAACTAGAATTTCCTCCTCTTCCCTTCTCTTTTATGTACTCTCTTTTCTCTCTGTTTTTCTCCTTCTTCATGCTATTTTTCTCCTTCTTTATGCTATCTTTTTTTTTTTTTGAACGTAAAAAGAAAATTGGGATGGGGAGGTTGTTAAGTAGTTAGCTTATTAGGATATCATAGAATTATTGATTCAGATCGAATCTTATCATTTAGATTTTTTTTAAATAATCCTATCTCTTATATATTTTTTCAAAATAATTGTTTAAGATTTAGTAAGATTGGAGCGGTACCAAATGATGGATGGACGACAACTCTGGGGTGTGCTGGTGATGGCTGCTTCAGAAATGGGGCCCACCAAGGTGATGCTGGAGGCTATAGCTGAGGTAGGCATCATGGGAGCGTCATGTGGCAACGATGGAGCATCGGAAGCGTCAGTGGACTTCCTTTCAGTTCCAAGAAGTCTCCTTTCACCCACATCATCCTAACACAATGACGATATGCATTTCCTCCCATATAATGCTTCAAATGTGGCTATCTTGATACTCGCCCGATAACTATTGTTATATGAGAATTCCACCAAATGCAAGTGGTCTTTCCAAGATCCACCAAAGTCCATCATGCATGCTCATAGCATGTCTTCCAGTATCTGTATCATTCTTTCTGACTGTCTATTTATTTCTGGATAATAAGAAGTGTTGAAACTCAACCGATTGCCCAAACTTTCTTGCAATCTGGCTCAATACTACAACTTGAAGCTAGTGTCTCTGTCCGATACAATCTCAACTAGAATTCCATGTAGTGTGACCACTTTTTGGATATAACAATATGCTAAAATCTCCTTACTTTGACCTATACGAAACGGTATAAAGTGAGCCGACTTTGTGAGGGGATCCACTATAACATATATCTCATAATCCCCTTTTGGGCTACGAGAAAGTGCTGTCAAAAAATCCATAGTAACCCTCTCCCACTTCGATTTTGGTATAGGAAGTGGTTGAAATTGTCCTCCTGCCTTGTGATATTTTGCTGTAACCTGCTGATATACTAGACACCTGGATACATAACTAGCTATCTCTCTTCATTCCTCTCCACCATAATTGTTGCTTTAGATCTTTGTACATCTTGGTTCTTTTGGGATGTATGAATACGCCGAAGTATGAGCTTCTGCCAATACCGGCTGTTTTATATTTCACTTGGATACACACAATCTATTACCATACTGAAGCAACCCATCTATATGAACTAAAAATCTGATCTAAACTTGTCTGCACCTATTTTCAAATATTTTGAAGCTGACTGTTCCCTACCTGTGCTGTCTTGACCTCCTCATTTAAATTGGATTAAATCTGCATCATCATAAACTGCTTCGAAGTCCCAAACATAATTACTTCTAAATCCAAACTCATCATATCTTTTAAGACTCTTTCTGTTGTGTAAGATATATAGCCATTGGTCTTCTAATCAATGCATCTGGTATACACTGACTTTACTATATGATATTGCAAATCAATATCGTAGTCGGCCATCAACTCTAACCACTTTCTCATATTAATCTCCTTCTAGGTAAATATTACTTCAGACTCTTGTGATCTTTATGAATCTCCACCTTATCTCCCAATAAGTAGTGCCTCCAGATCTTCAAAGTAAAAATAACTATTATCAATTCCAAATCATAGGTAGGATAATTTTTTTCATGAGCCTTGAGCTATCTTAAGACATAAGTAACCACCTTACCGTGCTGCAAAAGGATACATCCTAACCCTTTTCCTAATGCACCACTATATACTAACATCCTTCAGATCCATCTGGTATCGTCTACTGGTGCAATAGTCAATTTTTAACTCCTCAAATCCATTATTGCACTTGTCATTCTAGATATATATATATATATATATATATATATATATATATATATATATATATATATATATATATATATATATATATATATATATATATCTCCCTTAAACATCAATTTAGTTAGAGATCCTGCTATTTTGGAGAAATTCTACACAAATCTTCGATAATACCCTGCTAATGGAAAAAATTTCTCACCTCCGTCACTGAATTAGGAATAGGCCAATTCTTCACTTTCTCTACCTTCTTGGAATTCACTAAAATTCCTTCTTGTGAAACAATAAGCCAGGAAGGATATTCTGTCCAAGCAGAACTCACACTTGCTCAATTTTCCAAAACGCCTCTCTTTCTTCGGTGTCTGCAGCACTGTCCTCAAATATTTCTTATGATCTTCTTGAGTCTTAAAATATATTAAACTATCATTTATAAAAACTAGCACAAACTGATCCAGATATGGTGCGAATACCCTATTCATCACATTAATAAATACTATTGGACAATGACATTACTAAAAACTCATTGTGACCATAATGGGTTCTGAAAGCAGTCTTCAGAATATCAGCTGCCTTTACTCGCACTTGATGATATTCAGATATAAGATTTAACTTAGAAAGCACCTTAGCTCCACAAAGTTGATCAAATAAATCATCAGTCCAAGGCATCGTATACTTATTCTTGATTGTGACTCGGTTTAACTCTTTGTAGTCTATGCAAAATCTCTTACTACTATCACTCTTGTTTACCAAGAGAACCGGAGCTCCTACGGTGATGTACTCGGCTGAATAATACCCAAGCTCTTCAATTACTCCAATTGTTTTTTTATCTTATATTAGCTCTGCAGGTCCCATTAGATAAGGAATCTTAGAAATACGTATTGTACTAGGTATAAGATCTCTAGCAAATTCCGCCTCCCTCTCTGGAGATTACCTAGGCAACTCTTCTGAAAAAATATCTAAGTACTCACACACCAGTGGAATTGGTATATATGCTGATTGTCCAAGGCTGTGAGAACTCCACCTGTCAGTTGTGCCCTATACATAGCTGGTTCCAAAGATTTGCTACCGCAAGAAACTCGAACTCCGGATGTTTAGGAATTTTAAAGACTACTCTTCTCTTCCTGCGATCTATAATTGCATGAAAACTGAGCTAGTCCATTCCCAAAATGATATCAAATCCCGCAAAATCAATCATCTAAAGGTTTGCATAAAACTCTCTTGCACAAATTACTACAGGACACAATCTGAGCCAGTCTATACTCAATATTAGTATTATAACCCACATATAAATAATCACAAATAATGCAATGATGAGAAACAAATGCAGATGATATAAAACTATGAGATGCATCAGAATCAAATAATGTAAATACCGATGAAGCATAAACTAAGATAGTACCTGCCACCACATCACTGGTCTCACTGCCTGATTATATTGTTAGTGTAAGGGCATGTTCCTGTCTCTAGTTATCTACTACTTGGACCCTTTAGAAAGCATGCTGCTGAGTCATAAGTATAGGACCTCTCTAATAAGTAGGCCCCATAAATCTCTGCAAAGATGGCGTTGGTAACTTTTACTGGTAAGGGGATGCTAGAACTCTCTACTGCTGTTGCTGTGGTGCTAGTGCTCTGGCAATGCCACCTATCTCTCTTCTCCAAGGACAGCCTCCAACCTGATGATCTACCAAGCTACATACCAGACACAAGTTGTGGGCTCACTTGCTATCCTTTTGAACATATCCCTATCGAAAACAATAATTGCAAACCATATTATGATCCTATTGTGTGACATGATGCTTCTCTGGTGGTGCTAGTATACCCTTGTCAGAACTTCCTATCATCTGACCCATACTCCTCTTCTAGGACCCCATATGAAGTTTTCCTTCCTATTCGTTATCTTCTCTTGCACTCTAACGATGTTTAAAACATAAGCATAAGTTCTGAACCACGGAGTAACTATGCGCTTTTCAATTTCAATATTCAGTCCATTCTGGAACCTTCTGCCCTATCTACTTCTTGAGCCACAAACAATGGAGCAAATATGCTCAGTCTTACAAATTCTGCTGCACAATCATTTATTGTCTAGTTTCCTTACCTCAAGTGGATAAATTTCTACTCCAGGTCCCATTATGCCATCTAGAGAAAGAACCTTATATAGAAACTCTCCTTAAAGGCCTCCATATTATTGGCTTTGCCAACTGATTGTCCTCAACCAATCACCATGTGCAAGCAAAATCCATGAATTGAATCTTGATCACCTCCACATGGTCTCCATTTGCTACACGTTCCACACCTCATAGGTTCTTAGTGTCCACTAACCACTGCACTGCCTTCATAGGTTTCTTAGTTCCATAAAATGGTGATGGCTTTAACTTCCAGAAGTTCGACACATTGCCCATTCTCTATCTTCCAGCCACCAACTCCTGTCACAACAGTTCAATCTGTTGCTATTGGTTCTCAATAAGCCCCTAAGTAACTCCATCATATTGGGATTTTTGGCTTGGGAAGTGGTATTGGAGGAAGTGATGCGAAAACAGGCCATTTCTCTGAAAGACAAAGGATTTGGATTAGTTCGAAAAACAAAGATAAACAAAATGATAGGATATAAGGAACCAAAGAAATATGGCAAAATTACGAATCGAACGCATCTGTAAACCATGCATGTGTATACGTGGAAGTAATCCTAAATAGAAATTATAATTAGAGACCAAAACCGAATCTGGACTCTGATACCGACTGTAATGTCCAGCATCTCAAAGTATGGATAATGTTCAATGATGTATTATAAACATATGCACCAGGCCTAAAGCACAATTAATAAAATAAATACTATTACCACAAGGTCATTTATACATATGCACAGAATGAATAATAGGAAGACAGAAAAAGAATTCCAACAAAATAACAATTCGATTAAATAACAATAAAGGATAATAATATTTATTACAATATTACACTTCGAGAATGAAAAAATATAAACTGGAGGTAGATGATATTGTTTAACTTACTAAAATAACATAAATAAATTAATGAAGATTCTCAAATAAGAGTCTTGTGATTACAAGTAAATAGTGTAGTTATTTTAGTTTATTTTATGCACTCGTAATCCGATTTTAGTGATTAATATAAGAAATTAATGATAATTTATTTTTATTACTCAAATTCTCTATTTTAACATTTTTATAGTGTATTATAGTATTTTTGTAGGGTTCTACGTAGAAGGAAATCGAAGAATCGAAATATATCTCAAATATTAGATCAAAACTGTGATTTTACAGGTCTAACTACAGCCCTTTATTGGCTGTCGACAACCGTCGATTAGAAATCAACCTGAGAGTGGCTATCGAAGGGGCTTTGGAAAACCATGGTCGTAGAGTTGGAATTTGAGACTATTTTGAGAGAAAAGAGTCCTCGTAAATAGAATTTTTACTAGGGTTTTATGAGGTTATAAATACATGATGTAATTCAAAATTATGTATGCAATTTTATGAAATATATGAGATATTAGATAGATTTTAGTGTTTGTACTCCTTCATAGAAATCAATAAAAGATTTTCTTTTCTTTTATTTATATCTATGATGAGTATAAGTGGCTAAATCTTGTGTTAATTTAGATGAGGTAACCCTAGAAAATTTACTAGTATGTGATTTATTTGCTTATTATATATAATTGATTTGCATAAATTTGATATTTTTGGTTTCCTATTATCTTGTTAGGTTTTAAATATGATTTTGAGTCTTTGATAATTTATCATGATATATTCGTTACTTAGTTTTTTATATACCGTAAACTCTTTAGACATAGTGTATGCTTAGATATTAAATGTTTATTTTTATTATTCATATTTCATACTTAAATAAACTCAAAATATATATAGGTTTAATTGGAGGAACTTATCCAAATTATCAAGTTTGCAACTTTATTTGATTTTATACCTTAAAGCTATATTTTTTGGTTGTAAAAAGACCACGTGATTTATGTAACTAAGACAAACAAGTATAAACATATTTAGTAAATTATTATATGAGAGAGTTATCTGACAAACAAATTTATTTTAAGTAATTTAAAAGCCTTCAATCTTTAGTTTTAGTTAATATAAATCCAATCTTTTTTTTATTCCGTAATTTATTTTTCTATAGTGTTTAATATAATAAACAAAATGATTTTTGAGAGAGCAATCTTGAATTACTATCCTTATACTACTTGTCGATTTTTTGCACTTGGGAGTGTATGATTTATATTACAGTCAAGATTTTGTCACCATTGTAGGAGATCAATACTATTGTGTTACATTTTAGTATAGATTACGGTTCCTACGTCATTAATTTCTACAATTTTAAATTTGCAAGACCAGTTGGAAGAGAATTTTTAACAGTAGACTCATTCGATCGAACTCAAATCCACTAATATTTTCAATCCACCAATCACCTCACAACATGAGCATTAATAATAATAATAATATGAAAAATAGATTTGGAGATAACAATACAAATGATAACAACAGTTATCATGGAGGCAATAGAAGGCCTTATGCGATTATCTACAACCTAATGGAACAACCCAATTTTCATGTATAGGATTTCCTTTGAATATGAGATACTTCGAGATTAAATCTGGAGTGATTCAACATTTGTCTAAATTCCATAGGATGGATGCTGAGAGCCCATACTTGTACCTTCGAGAATTCGATGAAGTTTGCTTTACTATTAATCTTTAAAATATTACTGCAGAGCAAGTAAAGGTTAAGTTATTTTTATTTTCCCTTAAAAATAAAGCAAAAACATGGCTATATTCATGTTGTCCCAATTCAATAGAAAGATGGTATGCAATGCAAAAATAATTCTTAAAGATTTTTTTCTCTTCACATGAATAAATTATATACGAAAGAAAATTCTCAGCCTTCATGAGAAAGAAAATAAACCTTTGTTCGAGTGCTGGGATAAATTTAAAGATTTGCTACTCTCATGCCCGCATCATGTATCTTGAGGATTATAACTATCTTCTATCAAGGGTTAAACACTGCAACCAGGCAATTTGTAGAAACATGTATAATGGTGAATTTTCGAGCAAGGATGCTGAGAAAGTATTGGATTATCTTAATTCACTTGCCGAGAATTCACAAATCTGAAAAACTAAGGATATTTTAGAAAGAAGCCAACTGGTAGAGAGCCTTAGATTAGAGGTGGACTTATTAAATTGGGAGAAATCGGAGATATAGCTGCACGATTAATCACTATCACGAAGAAATTTGAAGCTTTGCTTACTAAGAAAACAGAACAATTAAAATAATAGAAGAAGCGTAGGAAGTTTGGGACATTTGTGAACTATAAGGACATGTAATTTGCGATTGTCCAACAATATCCACTTTTAAAGAAATATTAATGA
Organism: Dracaena cambodiana; assembly: GCA_036321105.1. Classification (NCBI taxonomy): domain Eukaryota; kingdom Viridiplantae; phylum Streptophyta; class Magnoliopsida; order Asparagales; family Asparagaceae; genus Dracaena; species Dracaena cambodiana. The sequence goes on from JAYEPQ010000007.1 coordinate 39,085,364, forward strand.
ACATGCTAATGCCTTCAACACTATTCCTCAACCAGTAAATATCTCTTATTCACAAACTTATAACTCTGGTTGGTAGAACCATCTAAATTTTCAATGGAAGCAGAATCCTCAGTAGCAATTCAATCATCAGAATAAGCGACCCACTAATCTGACATCACTGTTCGCCATAAAAATTTCAAATGAAACTCTTATTGAAGTTTTTCTCAATAAAAGATTACAATTCAACGGTTTCCGGTTTACAGAAGATGAGAAAAATGGATTTTCTCTTTATTTAAAGCTGGGTTCTAAGGTAGCTGTGGAGGACGATCCTGCTCTCCGTTGACACTCCGCACAATCTCTCTCAGTTGGCTGGGAAAAGAAAGGCTCTTGACCCTTGGTCATAAGGGGGTAATTCAAGAAGAAGATGATTGATCTCTCTGTCTCTTTGTTTCCATCCCTCTCTTTTTTGTTCTCTTTCGCTCCCCCGCCTTTTACAGGGGTTCTAGGGTAACGTCCCGCCTTATTTGCTTGACCGTTAGTTCCTACTACTCGAGAAGTGTCGTTATATTCGTTAAGTGGTTGCTCCCACGATCGAAGTAGTGCCGCTACATTCGTTTGGTAGTTAGCTCCACGACCTGAGATGGCAACTCTCTTGTTCGGATCGGGTGATTTTGTATTAAACCCCTACTCGAAAGTTATGGGTAGTATCGCGAATCTCAGTTTTAGATTCGCGAACCTGTTCTGTCGTCACTGGGTCGCGAACCTCAATCCTTAGGTTCGCGGATCCAATGAGTTGCGGATATCCAACTCTAAATTCGCGGATCTGCTTTGTATACCAAAATTTTCCGCCGATAAAACCCCCTCCAAAGTTTTCAAAACTCTCATGATTCTTTGAGAAGTTTTGGAATACTTTGGATATAATATTCTGTATTAGAATCTCCATCTGAGAGTACAATTCTGTATTAGAATTTTCTTCAATTGAGAGCCGCAGGACTCTGTCTCAATATCTTGAACTCTCATTTTGAAAGAAACACGACTCTGTGTTAGCACCGTGATCTTGCTGTATTTGAAGGAAAATGCGACTTCATATTGCATTTTACTGCCTTTGAAGGAGAATGTGACTCTGTATTAGTGTCACCGTTTGCTACATACGACTCTGTGTTAGGATCGTAAACTTTCGCTTTGAAAGAAACACGACTCTGTATTAGGGTCGTGAACTTTCACTTTGTATAAGAAAACGACTCTGTGTTAGGGTCGCAAACTGTAATTTTTGGAGGATCACGACTCTGTATTAAGGACGCGAGATTTCGTTTTGGAGAAGACAACGACTCTGTGTTAGGGTCGCAAACTGAAATTTCTGATGGATAGCGACTCTGTATTAGGAACGCGAGCTTTCACTTTTTTGGTTGCGGAAAGGTCGGAAGGCGGTTGCTTTCTACGGTATAAGAATTGAGACGTTCTCTGAGCCGCATTAAATGAAAAGGTACCCATGAGATTCGGGCCAGATATCACGTCTATCCAGAGATCTCAGCCATCAAATCATCTGCTATATAATCTTGACTTTATGAGAGAGGCTACTCTTATCTCAAGAAATTTGAAATTCGAGTTTTTCGTTAGAGTTCCTCAGAATTTCCGTCTTCAACCTCCTATAGCTTTCAATTCTCTGCATGAAGGATTTCCTCAATCTGCAAAAGATGCCGAAGAAAGCTTCTTCCTGCGATACCGCTGCCAGTGGTCATCACGATTCTCAAGCAACCTCTAGTTCAATAGTGGTTCGACAGGAGCCCTTGATTGGAGGTAATAAAAAAATAACTTTCGAAAGGTGGTCCCTTTCTCAGAGATTTTCTTATTTTGAATCTGAATGTCTCTTGCAGTTGATTATGCCTTGAATCCTTGGCCTAAGGATCATTATTTCGGATACTCGGATGGCTATGATGGGAAGAAAGAATTTAGATTTGGTCATGTCTTTCTACATTGTACAGCATCAAATAGCCAAGAGAGAGAAGACAAAATTCTCCATCCTTTTCGCTCAACATTACGAGAACTGATAACTAATGCACCTTTCGAAGGAGATGATCGGTCTCCGCTACGCAAACCCGCCTTTTTGTTTGGGGACCATGTTTCGGTGCCCGATAGCGGTTTGGAAGATGGAGATTATAAGTGGTTTCGTCAATTTGAAGGTCGCTACTTGTTTCTCCCCAATATGGAGAGGTCTTATCCGTTCTTATTCTTTCAATCTCTTTCCGTACTCAGACGAATGGACTGACGCATAAACAGGCCGCAAGACGACATCTTATTGGGGGGTTTCAATGCTCAAGATGCTTTTCCTCGTAGTACTGGAAAATACTTTTGTGGATTGCTTCTGAGACTGCTTAAACATGACCTTTCCAGAGGTGAGGTTCCCATAATTGCACAGACTTTCTTGCACCGATTTACCAATGCACAAGGGGAGTTTCCTGTTCAGGATTTTCGTCCCCCTGGATGGGTTCACTGTTCTTCAAAAGGAGAGTGAGCAGTCTTGACTGACTTTTTCCCAAAAACTTTCAGAGATCAAGTTCATTACGCAGGGTTACATCGTGCTATCAGGGCTATTCAGCACGGTATTCCTGCTAGCAGATTCTATTTTTTGCTCTACTAGAACTCTACAATCCTGATACTTGTACAATTTTTTTCCCTCGAGGCGAATTGGGTTTTGCCCTTCACGAAATGTATGAAATTTCGGGCTTACCCATGGGAGACATCCCGTATGAAGAGTATGTCCCCACTGGGTAAGAACTCCATCTGCTGAAGGCCCGGGACCCTTTGGCCTATGATACTTACTGGGAATTACTCTGTCACTACCATATTTGCACCCACACATCCGGCATCCGCAGTTTGAAGCCAAAGAAGTGGCTGCAATATCTTCTGCCAAATTTTTCTAAGGGTAATCCTAATTTTACTCGCCTTCCTCCTGTTTCTGAAAAGGAAGTTGAGAGAAGAATCGCAAGTTTTGGGAGAGATGCTTATGTTGCCGAATCTGATGAGGACATTTTCAAAGCTGAGACATCCTTTGAGAGCTTTCATTATCAGGCCCTTCAACCTTTATCTGATCCTGCCTTCCTGGTGGGTTATTTGATGGTATGGTTGAAAAAGTGTGTTATTTCTTCGTAGGAAAACATACCCGTTAGGGCTGTATACCCCAGCCGTCCTACTAGCATTAGGTAGGCGACTCAGTCTGTTGCCCGCGATGGTGTGCAGCATCCAAAACGGACTGAGGAGATTATCTGATAAATTTTGCAACGTGAAAAAAGAGCAGAGGAAGAAAGGGGATCCGATCATTAATACTCCTAATCCGTGTGTAGAACTTCCTTATACCTATTTGATGGCTTGGTTGGTTCTATATTGTCCCACTTTGATGAGTCCTGTCGACTCGCAGATTGACTTAAGTGCTCCCAAAGTATAGCACTACGAGAGGTCGCAATGGAGAGGGGGCTACATGGCCGCGATCCGCAAGACCCTCCATCATTTCTCGACTTTTGAATTATTCAGATGTTTTTCGTACTTTCCAAATGCTGGGTACGGGGAAGAATTTGCGGATACTGCCGGCGCCGATAAATTTACTACTCTGTCTTCGGGGTGCTTCTGGTGGTTGATAAACATCCGCCCAGGACATCTGGTTCTTCTTTTGGGGAACCATTGCTACATAGAGCCGTACTACCCGAGTCATTTCGCTCGACAGTTCGGGTATGTTCAGCTTTATGTTGGTAATCCCAATAGAGAGATGAGTTTTGTTGGGAATGCTTTTGAAGGAGCTCGAGCTTGGTTTCACTTCGTCGCAGGTGGAACCCAGGCCAGATTTGATCTTCCGCTCAAGCCCCTAATTCGAGTATGAGATTTTGTTTCTGTAAATGGTTCGCGGATGCTAGTTCCACTCCTCAGAATTTTAGCATAAATCATACCAGTTTGCGGGAGATCAGAGCTTGGTATGCCCAGAAAAAGAAGGCTGACAGTATGAAAGTGGTAGGGATGGAAGATTTCGGAGGAGACAACGCATCCAATGAATCGAAACCAGTAACTCAACAGAGGGAAGAGGTTGACAATGCATCAGCTCAAACCGCCTCTCTTGGCATCTCCTCTCCCGACATAGAAGAAGACTTCTCCTCAGCAGCAGTCTCCTCCCAAGAAATCTTCACATAAGCGGAAGAGACTAAGGCACCTCAGTAACTTACCTACCATTCCGCAGGGGATTGATTCGCAGTGCACCCCATCTGGAGCTGGCACTGCAACACCCAGTCTGGTTTCTGAGTCCCTCGTTGAGGAACCAGAGGAAGATGAGGATGACTCATCTTTAACTCTCCGTTCTTTTAAGAGGCGTCAGAGTCAAGGACCTGTTCTCTGCAGTGATCCTACTCCCATCACTCAAGAGGGTACTACCTCCCCTATTTGTTAGACTACTGTTGAAATTGGTGTTTCTCCGGCCATACAAGAGGACCCTTCAGCTCCTACTGTTCAAATTATTGCAGACGATGAAGTACAAATCATTAAAAAGACTCACGCATCAGATCCCTCAAAAGCAACACCTTCTTCAGGAAGTCAGGATGATTGGGGAGATGACTATAACATCGACAATGATGATTTTCGATCTTCAACCCCTTCATCAGACCATGGTAAGTATGTCTATTTGAGTGAAGAGGTTCGAACTGAAGTATACGGACCTAAAGCGTTTGGTTCTGAGGTGTACGGACTTGGAGAATCCAGTGTCCAACCTTTAGGTCTGCATCTTCTTCCTTTGTCAATTATGTTATTATCAAATGATGCTGTAACGTTTGACTATTAACTTTCTCCTTTTGCTAGCTCCAGTTTCGACACCAGATTTAGAGTGCATGGGCGCGAAGGTAACTTCGCTAGATGACACCATCGTAGGAACTGACACTGATGAGGCGACCGAAGTTACCACTTCTGTTGTTGATACTATGGAAGCAATGATTCCCGAGACTACTATGTCTACGGTTTTGGCCGCAGCTGCTCCGACCGATGTTTTGGTTCAGAGTTGTTAGCTCTGCTAAAATCTCCAGAAGTCCTGTTCCTCCTGATACTAGCCTGGCTGCCCCTATACAACAGAGTATGGATCAATCCGCCTCTGCCTCAACCAGTATTACTCCCTCTCATGTAGAGATTGATATGCTTGAGATTGATTTATTGAAAGATACGGTGGAAACCTTCCTTCATTTCCTTGACTGCTGTATTGATAAAATACTGAAGGGGGCTTCTTTTGCTTCACTCGCCAATGTTCTCAACTTTTATTTAACTGGTATTGTTAGCATTGGTGGAGAGGATAAAGCTGCTCCCTTTAGACTTATGATAATTCAGCTTCAAAAGCATGCTGAATCCCTATCAAAGGCCAGAAGTGCTGATAAATCTGAGACAGTGAAAATTATTTTTCAGAAGCTGAAAGATGAACAATTTAGGTTCCAGAAGGAGACCCAGGAGAAGGCAAATGCTTGTAAAGTCTCTTTAAAAAAGGGTCAATCAGACTGCGAGTCTCTAGTTCTTCAAGTGGAGGCTGCTGCTTCAATTGTCAAGGACTATGACCAGGCTATCGTTAGGACTCAAGATACTATCGCCAAAGCTCAAGCTTTCTTGGCCAAAATCACCAAGGAGCGTGATGAGTCAATGAGGAATCTTGCCAACTTATCGTGCCAGCGGGACAATACAACCAGAGATCTCTAAGCGATACAAGCTGAATTGAATATGCTGGAGGCTGCTGCAGCGCAGAATGTTGTTGCTAGTGACGAGGAATTACGTCGCCAAGCTACTATCCAGGCTTATGAGATCCTCCAACAAGACATTGATGATGCGGAGGAGAAAATAAAAGCCCTCTTGAATCATTGAACTGTAAAAACTTGTATATATATATGTTTTAATTCTCTGTTCTTTTTTTTTTTGTAATAGTTCCTCTGTCATTTATAGAGAACCTGATTTTGGCCTTCTGAGGCATGGCTTTGTAGTTGCTCTTCAAAGATTTATAATGAATTTGCCATCTTTTGTCTGAAGTTTGTGAACCACCGAAAAACTTTGGTATCTATGTATCTGTCACGTGACTTTCATAAGTCACGTGAAGTCTGAGACTTTGCATCTAGAGGTTCGCGGACTAACACAATCCATACTTAATTCGCGACCCTGATTCTGAAATTTTGGTTCGCGATGTTTCATCTAGAAGTTTACAGAATAAACCGTAGACTCTTTCAGAATTTGTAGAGACTTCTGGGAGCTATGGGATGAAGTCGTTGGGCGTGGAATCCCAAGCGTTACACGTCTTCATTAATGATGAGATCTCCGGGCTGCGATATCCAAACGTCCCATGCAACAGTAATAAATTCTGTTGAGATCTGAACTGAAAATCTTGACCAAAGATTTCGATTTTATCTTTTCTAAACTGAAGATCACGGTTACTAGACTGTCTATATAAGGCACATGATCTCTTTAATGGAAGATCATTCAGCCGTGAGAAAATTTCTTCTCGACTTTCTTCCCTTCCTTTCTTTTGTAGCCGATCTATTAGTGCAACTATTTTTTCTTCTTCATCTGAAGTAATGGATAGGAATTGGCATGTTATAAGACCTTCAGACTACATCAATCCAGTTGGGTGTTCCACCGAAAAGGTTATTCTGACCGTAGTCATTTTTCTTAATTAAGGTAAACCTCTTCTTTTGATTCATATCCTCCTCTTCTTTCTTTTTCTTCCCTTTTTTTTTTTAACAGGGATTTAACTTGGCTACAGGAGATAACCGTAGTCATTCTCTTTAACAATGACCCAGACCCGATGGGCTCGTAATTGTTTCCAATACCTTGAGGGTCTTGGAAGGTCTCATGAATTTTCCATGAGAGAAAAGATTCGGGTCTGTGGAATTGTTTTTCTTCTTTCCTAGTACTCCACAAGGTTGGGGTACTAATGACCAGGACCTTGAACTTGTGCAACCCCTTATGTTGTACGTCTGGGGTGTACACTTGGTATGCCAGTTTTGAACTAATCAAGTCACTGGCATCATCACTAGGGGAACCAACCAGAAGGTCCCTGATTGTGGTCGGAAAGAAGAAACAAGATTATACTCTTGAACCGTCCTTTCGGAGGAGGCTACAAGAGCAAATTGGAAGTGGGAGTTTCAGGAGCAAACTTTTTGATCCGAGCCATACTGAAAGAGAAGGCTACAGAAGCAAGTTTGTCATTCTAGAAGAAGATTTTGCATGGACAAACTTTTTTTTTGGTCTGAGCCATGCTACAGAGATGGCTACAGAAGCAAGTTTGTCATTCCAGAATAGTCTGTAAAAGCAGACTACTGCCTTTAAGTCATCCTTGGGAGAGGAGGCTACATAAGCAAACTTTTTCCTCTTTTTTTTTTCAAGTGATTTGTATTCACTCTTGTTGACTGTGTAATATTAGAGAATTCTCTGTAATCTTGATCTGATAATGAATAAAAAAGCTCTTTCTTTTTACATAACTAAGAGTATCTGATGGATGATTCTGATGTTGATTACCAGAGATAACTGTTAACTTGATAATCTTAAAATCAATCAGAATTTTCCAAGTACCCAAAATTACAGCGAATGAAAGGACTTCTTGTTGATAAATTTGATTCGCCAGAGGTATTTTTAACTTAGCAATTTTGGAAATGTGATTCGCCATAGGTATTTTTAATTTGGCAAGTTTGGAAATGTGATTCGCCAGAGGTATTTTTAACTTGGCAATTTTGGAAATGTGATTCGCCATAGGTATTTTTAACTTGGCAATTTTGGAAAAAGGAAAAATGTGATTCGTCAGAGGTATTTTTAACTTGGCGAGTTTGGAAATGTGATTCGCTAGAGGTATTTTTAACTTGGCAATTTTGGAAAAGGAAAAATGTGATTCGCCAGAGGTATTTTAACTTGGCGAGTCTGGAAGAAGGACAATTTATGATTCGCGACCTAAAGATTTTTAGTCCGGAATAAAAAATCTTCATTAATGAACTTCTAATTACAGAGAAGCTTTTTGTTCATAATTTGTATAGAACTACCCAGACCGCATTGTGACTGGTGTTCCGCAATTTTACTAAGAATAATACTTCTTCAGGAATTTGCCATTAATCGACATCATAATCTTATCACCATTCGGTTTCACCAACCGATATGCGCCGTTGGAATAGACAGTATCAATGACAAAAGGTCCCTCCCACTTCGGCTGGAACTTTCCCCTGGGCTTTTTGTTAGTTATGATCGGTCTTCTGACTGACAGGACTAGATCACCCTTCTTGAAAGTTCTTCGTTTAGCCTTTTTGTTAAAGGTTCTGGAGATCATCCAAGGCGCTTATCATCCAAGGCGCTTATCATCCAAGGTGCTTCAATACTCTGTTGAGCTTCCAAGCGCTTATCATCCAAGGCTTCTAATTCTTGAAACCTTTGCTGATGCCTTTCTTCTTCTGTCATTCTAGTTGTTAACGCGACTCGCAACGATGGAATTTGGATTTCCAAAGGCAAGATCGCTTCTGATCCGTATACCAAGGAGAAGGACGTGGCATTGGTGGGAGTTCGGACTATGGTGCGATATGCCCACATACATTCTCCGAGCTTCTCATCCCAATCCCTTTGATTGGACGTTATGAACATTTTGAGAAGTTTTACAATGGTCTTATTAAAAGCTTCTGTTAGATCATTGGCTGCAGGGTAATACGGTGATGAAGCTACATCTTCGATCCTGTACTTGTTGCAGAATCTGGAATATACTTGGCTCACAAACTGAGGCCTGTTGTCATGAATTATTCTTCTGGGCACCCCGAAGCGATAAAGCACATGGTGCTTGATGAATTTGATAACATCTGATGACTTTATTTCGGTTAGGGAAATGGCCTCAGTCCATTTCGAAAAGTAATCCGTTATAGCTAAAATGAACTGATGTCCCCTTGATAACGGAGAAATTGGCCCTACAATGTCCATGCCCCATTGCTCAAATGGCCACGACGTAGCCGTTGGGTGGAGATACTCCGGAGTTTGATGTATAAAATCCGCACGTAGTTGGCAGGCCCTACACTTCTTGGCATAGTTAACTGCTTCTGTCATCATTAGGCTAGTAATAACCCATCCTACGGATTCTATCCCAGAGTTTTGGTCCTAGCTGGTGCGCTCTGCAAATGCCAGTATGAGCTTCTTCGAGTACTTTTTGAGCTTCGTGGTTGGAGAGACAGTCATCATAAGATTTTCTGTACAACGTCTGGAGCTCCGCGTTGTAGTAGAACCGAACAGCCTTTCTCTGAATTGCCATGGCTTCTTTTTGACCTTCAGGTAATATACCGTAAAGGACATAGTTTATATAAAGAAAATGCCAATCCCTTGGTTCTAGGCTTGATTCGAACATCTCAGCTTTGTCCTCCTGTGGTTTCTGCATTTTCTCTTTGAGTTCGTCTTTTGGACAAAATAATTCTTTACTCCCTACTGTAATTTGCTTCCTAGCATGCTTGGGCAAAGCTAACGTGGCAGCTAGGGAAGCTAGTGAATCTGCATAACTATTTCGATGACGCTTTACATGGCTGATATAGAAACCTTTAAAACCATCGGCGATCCTGATCACTTCATGATAATATGGCAAGAGGTCTTCATGTTTGACCTCGTACTCTCCTTTTACTTGATTTACAACGAGTTGAGAGTCCCCATATGGCTCCAAATATTTGACCCCCAGCTGCCTGGCTATTTTTAAGCTGATTAGGAGGGCATTATACTTTGCGACATTGTTGGAGCACGAGCTTGTTAATGAGTAAGCTCGAGGAATGATGTGGTTGTGCGGGGAGATGAAAACATCACCTACCCCTGCTGTCATCTTTCCTTCGGATTCCATTCGGGAGGCACCATTGAAGAAAAGTTTCCATACACCTTTCGAGACTGTATTTGCCTTGGGAGGCCTTCGCGTGTTATCTATTTCTAGAGTCGGGTTCCATTCTTCTAACTCCCCGGAAATTTGTTCGTATAACTTCGAGGATACCGGGATTGGATGTTCGGCTAGGAAGTCGGCCACAACCTGCCCTTTAAGAGACTTCTGCAGGACAAAGCGCATATCATACTGTGATAGCAAAATAGCCCAATTGGATAGTCTTGAATTTAACGATCTGGATTTAATCATTAGTATTCTCAGGGGGTTAACTCTCGATACAACGTGGATGGTTTGTCCAACTAAGTAGTGCCGCATTTTTTGTATTGCGAACACCAAAGCTAGACATTCCTTTTCCACAGGGTTATACCGGTGTTCTGCCCCAATCATCATTCTGCTGAGGTAATAAATAGCTTGTTCGTGACCTGACTCATTCTTCTGTGCTAACAATGCTCCCAAAGAATGGTCCATCGCCCTTACATATAGCAAGAAAGGCATTTCCGAGACTGGAGATTCAAGCACTGGTGGCTTCATGAGATATTGTTTGATTTCTTCAAAAGCCTTTTGGCACGCGTCATCCCAAACAAATGACACTCCTTTCCTCATCAATCTGGTGAAAGGTTGACATTTACCAGATAAATTTGATATGAACCTGCGGATGTACGCCAGCCTACCTTGCAATCTCCTCAACTCTTTGAGGTTACGGGGAGGTGGCATGCCTTGGATGGCCTTGACCTTATCTGGATCAAGGTAGATTTCTTTCGATGTTACAACGAAGCCAAGGAACTTTCTGCTGGAAACCCCCATGAAAGACTTGGTTGGATTCATCTTGAGCTAGTGTTTCCTCATAAGATCGAACACCATCTTCAAATCCTTCAAGTGGTCGTGCTTGTTTATGCTTTTAATTGCTAGGTCGTCTACATAACATTCCACTGTTTTCCGGAGATGCTCTTGGAATATTACGTTTATGGCACGTTGATATGTAGCACCTGCATTCTTCAAGCCAAAGGACATGACTGTGTAGCAATACACCCCGAGCAGTGTTCTAAAAGATGTATGCTTCTCATCATCAGGGTACATCTTTATTTGATTATACCCTGAGAATCTATCCATGAACATCATACGCTCATACCCGCAAGTGTTATCTATCATAACTTCTGTGATGGGCAGCGGGAATTCGTCCTTAGGGCAGGCCTCGTTCAGATCCTAAAGTCTATGCATATTCGGATCTTTCTATTTTTCTTGGTTATGGGAACTATATTCGCGACCCAATCAGGGTGCTATTCCTCGTGAATAAAACCTGACTCAATCAATTTCTTAATTTCAGCTTCAATAGCTTCCATGATCTCTGGACGTAATCTTCGTTGCTGTTGTTTTACTGGCTTAGCATCTGGCCGGATATTTAATTTGTGAACCGCTGCACTTGGGTCTAATTCTAGCATTTCCTCGTAACTCCAGGCGAAAATATCGATATATTCATGAATGAGGGATATTAAATCCTCCCTTTCCTCCAAGGATAAGTTCTCACTTATGAATATGGGTTTAGAATTTCTTTCATCTCCCATATTTATTTGAATCACTTTATCCTCGGTAGAAGGCTCGCGTTGTTCAAACTGGACTTCCCACTTCTCATTAAGGTGCTTGGCCCAGGGGTCATCTTTTATTGGCGAGGCTTCCTTTAAATCTTCACCTTCTTAGATCTCAGAAGCCATGTTCACGGATACTTCGTGGAAAATCATGCCTATACTGACATCTGAGTCCCAGCAGAACGATTCTGACGAATGATCGCGCTGTTTTTCTTTGGTTTCTCTACTTGAAGAATCCTCGGGAGTGGTGACGTATCCTAACTCTCTGCCGGTTTTCTGATAATAATCTGGCATTTTCCCCTCTGGGACGAAGGGTTGAAGGATTGTCCTTTTACCTGTTCCGAAATTCAACCCCCTGCCTTCGGCCAGATTATATCCCATTTTCTTTATTAATCTATGAGAGTTTTGACCATAATGGAAGAACTCGGGACTTTCCTGTTCTTCCTCAAGATTTAAGCACTTCTTTTTGTTCCGGTGGCTTGCCTTTCCAAATACTATGGCTTTTTGGGTTTCATCCTTGGGAGGAACCTCAAAAATGACCTTGTCAGCACTCTCAACTTCATTACTTAAATCGTGTATGGATGATCGGATAGGTGCTTAGAAGGAAGTCAGAGAATATATCTCATTCACACAGTCGCTGAATGCATCTGTGCTAGTGCTTGAGGGTTCAGAATCAACACCAGAAGAATAAGCAAACTCTAAATTCTCATTTATCACCCATTCACCATCAGAGTGAACGGTGTTATTTACATCAAGGCCTTCAAGGCTTATCAAAATGGGCTCACCGTCCCAAGTTACATCTTTGGATTCCGACTCTTAAGATCCTGATTCTGTATCAGCCTCTTCGCCACTATCAGAATCATTTGGAATAGACTGATCTGAAATACTGAACGCATCTTGATACAGCATCGCGTCAGTAAAGTAGTTTTCAACTCCTTTAAAGGGCTGCTTCTTTGCGATCAGTGTTCTTATGTTCCCATCGTCGTCCACATATTTCATGCACTGGTGTAACGTGGAGGGCACAATGAGATTGCTATGGATCCAAGGCCTTCCCAATAGCAGATTGTATGACGTGTCTGTGTCTATCAAGTATCACGTGGCTTCCGTCTTCAAGTCGCCGATCTGACACTTAAGCTTTATTTTTCCCAACGGTCTGCTACCGTTAGCATTGAATCCAAAAAATGGTAGTATTAGTCGCTGCCAATCTATTCATCGGGACCCCAAGGTATCGTAGCATCCTCCGTGGCATGATGCTTAAGGCTGAGCCTAGATGAACTTGAATACGATCAATTTCCGCAGAGCCTATGTACCCCTTATAATACAAGGGACGGTGATACTTATTGCTCCTGACTTGAATATCTTCCGGGGAGAAAGTGATGCAAGGGACGTTCTTACTGAAGATCTGGTGACTCATCATGCAAGGGGATTCCTCCTCCAATTATTTCTGGTATCTGTGCAAGGAATACCTCCGAATCTTGCAGAGCTTCTCTTAAAGCTTCTTTAGTAGGTTTAGAGAGCTTCAGAAGTTTGTACAAGGTTATCCTTGCAGGAATATTGGCCAGTTACGTCAGGATGTCGAACTGAAATGACTTTCGTAAGTTCTCAGCAGGCTCTTTTCCTTTCTTCCTTAGCATCTTATCGAACTTGAGTTCTTTCTGTTTGGCTTTCTCTGGAGGCGGTCGGGAATCCGTTGCCTGACCGTAGTTCTTCAAGTAATCTTTTCCTGAACGGGTCCCCGCGGAAGGAGGATCCGATCAGCCACCAAAGAGTTTCCGATTTCTTCTTCCGAATCGGTTAGAGCAGGAATGACTCCGTCGTTTTCAGGAATCACGGAGACGACATTGGAGGTAAAGGTCTTCCCTTTTCGCTTCTTTTTAGATGAACTAGAAGTCCATTGTTCATCACTTAGGAGATCTGGATGCACCCACAGTATCTCCCCCCTATCAGTTTCAAAGGGGAATAGTCCTTTCTTCTGCTGTTGGTGCAGATCAAAATTTACGACCTGCATCGTGCCTCTAAAAATGGGTTGCACTCCATCTTGAACTGTTGATTATATCCAGTCGGACGCTTTGCCGAACCTGATAGTCACCATGTTCGCGGTTACCTTATTCTGATGCTCTTGGAGCTTAATGACGTTAGCATCCACTAAGGTTTGAATTTTATCCTTAAGGATGTAACAGTTTTAGGTAGGGTGGTTAATGATCCTATGGTAGACACAGTAATTAGGATCATTAACTTTTCCTGCTTCTTCTGGGCGTTTGGACTCTGGCAGTTTTAGCATCTTCTTATTCATGAGAAGGTTGAAGATATCTTTCGTATGCTCATTCTTGAAGGAGTATTGCTTTTGTGGCATACGTGTCTGAGGAGGGAGCTTTTGAGAAGGTTTTGCAGGTTGCGGGGCATCCGTTACCATTGTCTCTTTCCCCTTATATCCCTGGGATCGGGACTTATGGTTGTTATCGCCACTCCGCTTATGTTTTTCCTCACCTCCTTCTTCTTCGAGCCTTTGTGTGATCTCCTCAGCCTCCTCAGCTTGTAGGGCAAGGTCCTTCCAAGTCGAGCATTTCACTGCTCCCATCCTGGCCAGCACTTTAGTCGATAAATTATGTCGACAGGTTTCTACCAAGGTCTTTTCTAGCATCCTATGTGGGTATCTGAGAGAATCATTCTAGAATCTTTTGATGAAGTCCCGAGGTGACTCTCCTTTTCTTTGTTTAGTAGCTAGTAGCACTGGCATTGACACCTCCATATCATCTTCATAGAACCTGGTCAGAAAGGCTTTCTCTATGTCGCTCCATGAATTAATGGTTCCCAGCTCTAGTCTCCGGAACCATTTAAAAGCCAGCCCCGTTAAGGTACTAACAAATACCCGCGTAATAATGGGGTCATTTCTGGCTAAATGCCCGATCTGCGATTTAAAATAGTAGAGGTGCTGGTTTGGCGATCATTTACCATCAAAAGATTTGAGCTTCAATGGTTTATAACTTTCCGGGAATGGCACACTTTCCCACTCCATCCCAGCTCTTGTAAATATCTCTTATGCATGAGAGCGTTCAATTGATTTTGGAAGCTCTCCATCCAAACAGCATTTGCGTTTCCCTTCTGATGCACAGAACGGTTGTCGTCACCCTCATGATGTTCTGATTCTTTTTCATTATTATGAAGAACTTCTTCTTCTGTCTTCTTTCCCTTATCAGCCTTTGAGTGCGAAGACGTATCCTTCAACCTAGTCTTCTCCAATTCCATCAGAACATGTAGTATATCTTTAAGCTCGCTGATAGCATTCTGCTGTTGCTGGATATTCTTATCTTGTTCATCCATTCTCTGCATGAACTCCTCTGAGATGTTGTTTTGAGTCATATACGCAGAGGCGGAGTCCTCTAGGAGTGAGTCGGACGTTTGCAAGTTGGCCATAATAGATTTGATCATGTCTTCTTCATCAGAAGTGATTCCCGCCATTTGCCTATAATTCATGGGGGCTGCCGTCCCACTTTTGAGTCGAGTGTTTTAAAAAATTCCCTGCTCTTCATTGGGTAGATCCATGGAACCCGAAGAGAGCTCTTGATCAGAAACATCTCCTTCAAAGACTTTTTTCGCCTTCTTTTCTTTTTCTTTTCCCTGATGCTTATCATATTGGATGATACTTCGGGGTACTCGGGCTCAAAAAACTCAAGCCCGTTTCGTCGTCTCCTCTTTGCCGATGAAGATGTTGACGGAGCTGACAATCGATGGAACACCGAGGATCTAGTATGGGCTGAACAATGACAGTGAGACAGTACTGCATTGATCAATCGTTCACAGTGGCAGTGAGGTGCATGGGATTCTTCTTTTTTCTGTTTAGAAGTTTCCTAAGATCTCCTGCATTGGGATTCTTTGTGACGGATAGCTTCGGGAGCGGCACAGTCTTATCCTTAAAGATAGGCATGCGTCTTCTGCGAATTTGAGGTTCGCAGGTTCCGCGAGCTTCTTCAATTACGTGATCATACTTCCTCCCTGGAATATGAGGGACGCGGATGTATGCTCCGCGTTCGTAATCATAGATGATTTTGGTGGACTTACTCCGCTTCCTGTTGGAAACGCGAGTAAATTTCTCCGCGTCTCGATCAACCTTGCCTTTCGGGTTCCATACTTGTATGGTAGGTCTTTGCAGTGATGAGTTGGCGGTTTCCTTTTGCTGCGTGGTCCTGCGGAAGGCACGAGCTTTACTTCTTCTTAGGTTCTTTCTCGTTGTACGAGTGAGAGGAACCACCTTCTCCGCGTCATAGCCTTGCATAGTAGGCAGTGATCGCTTCCCCTTGTTGAAGTGGGGACCTTGGTCTCCTTTGTTTGCTAGATCAGGAGTTTCAATCGAAACTGGTTTAGAGCCTAATGTTGGTGAAGAAGAGGGTTTCAGATCAGTGTGGTCCAACGACTTCTCCATCTGAACTATTGCCGTTGGAGCCTCCTTGGAGATTGACCCCTTGGAGACTTTACGGCATCCCCGTAGGGAAGTAGGGCTCTTAGAGCCTGAAGAAAGAAATTCTTCGTACCTTTTCTGGTCAACCTGAATTGTGAACGAATTGACCATACTGCCAACTGGAATGTTGTTGGATTTGAGCTACTACCAGATCATCAGAGGTGATGGCAGTCCCCAGCGGAGTTGCCAATCTTCTGTTCGCCATAAAAATTGCAAATGAAACTCTTATTGAAGTTTTTCTCAATAAAGGATTACAATTCAACAGTTTTCTGTTTATAGAAGATGAGGAAAATGGATTTTTCCTTTGTTTAAAGCTAGGTTCTAAGGTAGCTGTGGAGGACGATCCTGCTCTCCGTTGACACTCCGCACAATCTCTCTCAGTTGGCTGGGAAAAGAAAGGCTCTTGACCTTTGGTCACAAGGGGGTAATTCAAGAAGAAGATGATTGATCTCTCTGTCTCTTTGTTTCCATCCCTCTCTTTTTTGTTCTCTTTCGCTCCCTGCTTTTTATAGGCGTTTTAGGGTAACGTCCTGCCTTATTTGCTTGACCGTTAGTTCTCACTACTCGAGAAGTGCCGTTATATTCGTTAGGTGGTTGCTCCCACGATTGAAGTAGTGCCGCTGCATTTGTTTGGCAGTTAGCTCCACGACCTGAGATGGCAACTCTCTTGTTCGGGTCGGGTGACTTTGTATTAAACCCCTATACGAAACCTATGGGTAGTATCGCAAATCTCAGTTTTAGATTCGCGAACCTGTTCTGTCGTCACTGGGTCGCGAACCTCAATCCTTAGGTTCACGGATCCACTGAGTTGCGAATATCCAACTCTAAATTTGCGGATCTGCTTTGTATACCAAAATTTTTTGCCGACAATCACAACAATAAATCCAACCTTTTAATCAATGTTTAATGTACCAACCACCACCAAAAAAAATCTTGAGGATAATATTATGCAGATATAGTAGAAAAGAGATCAAATGATCCAAGCACAATAGAAGTTCATTCAGTCGCAATAAATGTCAACAGTCAGAATGCGACAACCTTTAGTTATATACAATCACAAATAAACCACCTTAATTTTGTATTGTAAACAAAGGAAAAATGTCAAATTCCATTTCAACTGGAGGCCAACACTTCAAGTAAAGTAGAAGGTATAAACACTATTACTTCTTCAATTGATAACGATATACCTGAAATATCTGCTGTAAAAATTAGTTTACGAAGTGAAAAAGTACTTGATGAGCCCATTTCAAAAGAAGATATTGAGAAGAAACAAGGCGATGATTAAGTACAACAATCTAAGGATGACAATTCAAAAGAATCCACTTCAGCAACTTACAAACACTTGTAATATTTCTCTAATGATTGAAAGCTAAAAATATTAGTGTATCTTATGCTGAAATTTTAGAAATGTTTAAATAGGTACATATAAATATCCCTCTGCTCGAAGCAATCAAAAAAGTCTCTTTATATGCAAAACTTTTAAAGGACTTGTGTACAATCAAAAGATGTCACAACATATAAAAGAAAGCATTTCTCACAGAGCAGATAAGTATATTTAATTACGCTTGAAAGGTGTAATTATTTTAGTTTATTTTATGCAAGTGTAATCCAATTTTTTTGATTAATGCAAGAAATTAATGGAGAATTTATTTTTATTAATCAAATTCCTCACTATGGTATTTTTCTAATATTTTCTAGTGTTTTTGTAGGGTTTATTATATGAGAAAATCGAAGTATCGAAGCATATCTCAAATATCAACTCAGAATTATGAATTTACAGGATTGGCTATCGACAGCCAGCAGATAGCTGTCGAAAGCAGTCGACTGTATGAAGGACCTGAGAGCTGCTATTGATGGATCTGTCTAAGGGAGCGACCGCAGTTTGTTTTTCTTGAGGATTTTTTTTATAGAAGTATAGAGTTGTAATTAAAATTCTTATTAGGGTTTTGTAAGGTTATAAATAGCCAATGAAACTCAGATTTTATAATGTTTTTAAAATGCTTTTTGAATACTTTTGAGTAGAAATGATTATTAGATATTCAAGATTTAATTTTTGTACTCGTTTATAAAAATCAATAAAAAAATTCTTTTTCTCTTTATTCATGTCTATAATGAGTATGAGTGACTAAATTCTTAAGTTGGTTCAGATAGAATCACAAACCTTATGTGATTTACTGGTGTTTAATTCTCTATGCTTATTGATTTTAATTGATTTATGTGAAATTGATATCTTTGGTTCTTCGTTATATTTGAAGGGATTAAGATATGATTTTGAGTATTTAATATTTTATTGTTTGATGATATATTCGTTATTTAGTTTTTGATATACTGTAGACTTTTTAGGCACGATGTATATTTAGACTTTGAACGTTTATTTTTGTTATTCATATTGTATGCTTGGATAAACTAAAAATACATATAAGTTTAATTGGGGAAAGTTGTTAAAAGTGTCAAGTTTGCAACTTTATTAGATTTTGTGCATTAATGATATATTTTCTTGTTGTAGGAAGACCATGTGATCTATACATTACATCCAGTAAATTATCCTATGAGGAGAGTTACATCCATCAGACCAACAATTATAATTAAAGTAAATTTATATCATTATTAATATAGTTTTAGTTTTTAGTCAATAAAAATCCGATCTTTATTTGCTTTTAGTTCCATAATTTATTATTAGTATCACATAATAACAAAATAATCCTTTAGAGAACGATCTTGCTTTATTACTCTTGTACTACTTGTCGATCTCTTACACTTGGGAGTATACGATTTAGATCGCAGTCAAGTTTTTAGCGCCATTGTTGGAGATCATACCATTGTGTTACATTTTAATACAAATTACGGTTCCTACGTCATTTATTTTTATGATTCTAAATTTGCTTGACCAGTTGGAGAAGAACTTCAAACGGTAGACTTATTCGATCGTACTCAAATCAACACACACTTTCAATCCACCAAATACGACACTACATGAGCACTAATAATAATAATAACAACATGAGTAATAATAATAATGGATTTGGAGATGATAATATAAATGATAACTATAGCCATCATGGAGGTAATGAGAGGACTTTACGAGATTATCTACAAGCTGATAGGACAACCCAACCTTCATGTATTGCATTTCCGTTGAATATGAGAGACATCAAGATTGAATTTGGAGCAGTTCAATTTTTACCTGAATTCCATGGGATGGATTCAGAGAGCCCATATTTGCAACTTCAAGAATTCAAAGAAATTTGCTCTACCATTAATCTTCAAAATATTACTGTAGAGCAACTTAAACTTAATATCTTTCTATTCTCCTTTAAGGATAAAACAAAGACATGACTATATTCTTTACGTTCCAATTCAATATGAAGATAGTTTGAGATGAAAAAAAGGATTTTTAAAGAAATTATTTTCTTCACATCGAATAAATTATATGATAAAGTAAATTCTCAACTTTAGACAGAAAGAAGATGAACCATTTTTTAATTATTGGGATAGATTTAAAGATTTGTTACTCTCATACCCACATCACGATTTCGAGATATGGAGGACTATAAGTACCTTCTATCAAAGGCTAAATACCACAATCAGACAATTTATAGAAACTATATATAATAATGAATTCTTGAACAAAGATGTTGAGAAATTATGAGATTATCTTGATTCTTGTCGAAAATTCACAAGTCTAAAAAACTGAGGATACTTTGGATAAATACAAACTGAAAGAGAAACCTCTAAATAGAGGCAGACTTCTTAAATTAGGGGAAACTGAATATATAGCTGCATGATTAATTCCATTACTAAGAAATTTGAAGATTTTCTTGCAAAGAAAATTGAAATATTTAAGGTAATAGAAGAAGTTTCAAAAGTTTGTAATATTTATAAATTGTAAGGACACGTGACTCGTGAATGTCCAACACTTCCTGCTTTTAAAAAGTATTGAATGAACAAACCAATACCTTTAACACTACTCCTCAACCAACAAACAACCCATATTCACAAACATATATTCCTGGCTGGAGGATTTATCCAAATCTTCAGTGGAAGCATAATCCTTAACAATAATTTAATCATCAAAACAAGCCACCCATTATCCCACCTCAATAGTACATCTAACCTACTAATCAAACTTCGACGTACCAATCACAACCGAAGAGAAATTTTGAGGATAATTCTTTACAAATACAGCAGAGAATGGATCAGATGATCCAAGTGCAACATCAGTTAATTCAGTCGCAGTAAATGATCAACAGTCAAAATGAGACAGATTTCAGTGATATCCGCTCATAGATAAGCCACCTCAATTAAGCATTGCAAATGATGGAAAAAGGTAAGCTACCATCTCAACTAGAGGCCAGTACATCAGGTAAAGTTGAAAGTATAAATGCTATTACTTCTTTCATTAATAATGATATACCTGAGATAACTGCTACAATAAATTTGAGAAGTGGTAAAATGCTTGATGAGCCCATTTTAAAAGGAAATATTGAGGAAAAATAGGGCAATGATGCAAAGCAACAAACTAATGATAGTTCTCAGACTGAATAGTTGAAGGCACGCCTGCGACCACAAGAAAGTTGTCATCAGAACCACAGGCAGATGGAGTAGATGAAGGCAGAGTAGTGGTCGGCTCCAATGGAGTTACAATCTTTGGCGTAGTGGTCATGAGAGGCAGGCTTATCAAGGTCACCTCTTGACTCGTCCAACCTGAGGTGGGAAAATTTGCCTGCATCAGGTTGGAGCGTGAAAAGTCGACATCATATTCATCCACAAAAGCCCCTAGACCACCAATAGATCTACTAGCTCTGGAATAATCAACTTGCTCTTCTGACTCTACTCTTGTCGAAGAATGCATCGAGTATTGAGGTTGTTCACCTAATGCCAAGGGAAAAGAAAGAGTGTTAAATCTTTCACGCATAGCCAAGACAATGAAAAGAATAAGAACGAATTTTATCCATGGAGACTAGCCAAGTTGTTGGACTAGAAGGAGGAACAATGATTAGGGCATCAACCCCACTACTCAAGGGTAGCTCATCAGTGCAAACTGGAGCATTAGTAGTAGGCTCATCCGAAACAGTCGTCATTAGTAGAGGGATTGATGAAGACTCTTCTCGAGCAGGGATTTGCGGGAGTGTCAAAGCTAACAAATCAAATGCAAGCTACACCGCTTCCTCTTCAGGGATCACTATAGTCTGACAGGTGCGTTGCACCGTCTTGTTTCTCCCACGAGAGGGTCCACCCTTGCTTATCCGACAACACTTGGATGAGGGACTCTGAGTACCTTCACCCTTGCCACTATGTGTATCTGGCACTACCCTTGCGGCATCATCATTAGCTCCATCTTCTTCATAATTCTTTCCACTCTCGGGTGACTCAGCCTCTAGATCCAAGTATTCATCTATCCCTTTCACACGAACTCTCTTAGTGCCTTTCTGCCAAGAGTAGAAGGCTTCTATTTCTTTACAACAGCTGTGATTGATAGAGAAATTTGGTACTTTCGTGTTTGCCATATAGTACCATGTGCAGAAACCAAGTGTGGTACTCAAAACTGGAGACTTCTGAGGAAGACAGAATTTAGCACCAGTGCCTCTAGCAACAAAGTAGAACCACCCTCATGCGCCCTTGTACAAATTGCCTTGATAAGCTAAGGCCTTATTTGGATTACTGACATACAGTTGAGTATGGCAAAACTAATGATTACGCGTGAAAAGTGTAATATTTTTAGTTTATTTTATGCAGCATAATCCAATTTTGTTGATTAATACAAAAAATGAAAAAAAAAATTTCTATTAATCAAATTCCTCCCTATGATATTTTTATAGTATTTTTCAATGTTTTTATAGGGTTTTATATGTAAGGGAATCAAAGTATCGAAGTATATTTTAAATATCTGCTCATAACTGTGCACAACCAGGATTGGCTATCGATAGCCACCTGCTTGCGGTCGACAACTATCGACTGTAAAGCACACTTGAGAATAGCTGTCGACAGGCCTGCCAAAGGGAGCAGCTACAGATCATTTTTCTAGGGATTTTTGAGAAGAATTAAAAGTTTCTTTGTAAATAGAATTTCTATTAGGGTTTGTAAGGCTATAAATAACCAATAAATCTCAAGTTTTGTAACATTTTGAGAGAGAACAATATCGAGTTTTATAGATTCAAGATTTAGTTTTGTACTTATTCGTAGAAATCAATAAAAGAATTCTTTTTCTCTTTATTTATGGCTATGATGAGGATGAGTGGCTAAATTTTATAGTTGGATCAGATGGAATAACAAACCCTAAGTGATTTACTGGTATGTATTCTTATATGCTTATGGATTTTAATTGTTTTAAATGAAATTGATATTTATGATTCTCTACTATCTTTGAAAGGATTTAGACATGATTTTAAGTCTTTGATGTTTTATAGTTTAACGATATATTCGTTGCTTAATTTTTGATATACCATAGACTCTTTAGACACAGTGTATGCTTAAATTTTGAACATTTATTTTTGTTATTTATATTGCATACTTAGATAAACTCAAAATTCATATAGGATTAACTAGGAGAAATTAGTTAAATTATCAAGTTTACAACTTTATACATTTTGTGTTTAATTGAATTATTTTTCACTTTTAAGATGACCACGTGATTTATGCAACTGAAATAAAAAAAATGAATATATCCAGTAAATTATCTTATGGGAGAGTTACATCAATCTGACTAACAATTTTAATATAAGTAAAATTTCCAATGTTAACTTTTTAGTTCCGTAATTTATTCTAGTACCACACAATTAACAAACAATCCTCGAGAAAATAATCTTGGATTACTACCTTTTACTACTTATTGATCTCTTGCACTTGGGAGTGTATGATTTAAATCACAGTTAAGTTTTTGGCATCGTTTCCGGGGATCATACTATTGTGTTACACTTTAGTATAGATTATGGTTCTTAAGTCATTAATTTTTACGATTCTAAATTTATATGACCAGTTGGAGAAGAACTACAAAAGGTAGACTAATTCGATCATACTTAGATCCACAACCACTTCCAATCCATCAAAAACTTCATGACATAAGTACTAATAATAATAACGGTATGAATAACAACAACAACAATAATAATAATAAAGTTGGAGATATAAATAATAATCATAGCCATCATGGAGGCAATGGGAGAACTTTGCGAGATTATTTACAACCCGACTGGATAATCCAATCTTCATGCATTGCATTTCCTATGAATATGGACACTTCTATATTAAATCTGAAGTGGTTCAAGTTTTACTTAAATTCCATGGGATGGATTCAGAGAGCCCATATTTGTCTCTTTGAGAATTTACAGAAGTTTCCTCTACCATTAATCTTCAAAATATTACTACAGAGCAACTTAAACTTAAGCTATTTCCATTCTCCCTAAACGATAAAGTAAAGACATGGCTATATTTTTTATGTCCCAATTCAATAGGAAGATGGGATAAGATGCAAAGAGAATTCTTATAGAAATTCTTTCCTTCACATCGAACAAATTTTATGTGAAAGCAAATTTTAAATTTTCGACAGAAAGAAAATGATCCTTGTTCGAGTGTTGGGATAGATTTAAAGATTTATTTCTCTCATGCCTACATCACGGTTTTGAAATATGGAGGACTGTAAGTACCTTCTATCAAGGGTTAAACACATAACCAGGCAATTCATAGAGACTATATGCAATGGTGAATTCTTAAATTAGGATGATAAAAAAGCATGGGACTAATTTGATTCATTTGCTGAAAATTCACAGGTCTAGAAAACTGAGGATATTTCAGATAGACACCAACTAAAAGAAAAACCTCAGAATAGAGGCAAACTTCTTAAATTGGGAGAAACTGAAGATTTAGCTGCATAATTGACTACCATCACTAAGAAATTTGAAGATTTGTTTGCAAAGAAAATAAAAACAGTTAAGGCAATAGAAGAAGTTTCGGAAGTTTGTGACATTTGTGAATTATAAGGACATATGACTTGCGAATGTTCAACATTTCTTACTTTTAAAGAAGTATTAAATAAACAAATTAATGCCTTTAACACTGCTCCTCAACCAGCAAATAATCCATATTTACAAACATATAATTCTACTTGGAAAAATCATCCAAATCTTTAATAGAAGCAAAAACCTCAACAATTCAATAATTAAAACAAACCACCCACTAATCCACCTCAGCAATATGCCCAACTTTCTAATTAACTTTCAGTATACCAATCACTACTGAAAAGAAATTTTGAGAATAATTTCTTGCAGATACAACAAAGAATGGATCAGATAATTCAAGCACAATAATAGTTCATTCAATTGTAGCAAATGATCAATAGTTAGAATGCGACGGCCTTCAACGATATTCACACATAGATAAGCCACTTTAATTCCGCATTGCAAACAAAGGAAAAAGGTAAGCTACCATCACAACCAGAGGCTAGTTTTTTCAGGTAAAGTCTAATATATAAATGTTACCTCTTCCATTAATAATGATAAACCTGATATAATTGCTGCGATAAATTTGAGAAGTGATAAAATGCTTTATAAGCCCGTTTCGAAAGAAAATACTAAGGAGAAACAGGGCGATAACTCATTACAATAATCTAAAGAAGATAATTCTAAAGAACTCACTTCTAATGATTATAAATAATTTGTACTATTTCCTCAAAGATTAAATATCTAAGAATATTAATGTATCTTATGCTAATATTTTGGAGATCAAACATATACAGATCAATATATCTGCGTTGGAAGCAATTAAACAAGTCCCATTGGATGTAGAATTTTTGAAGGACTTGTGCACCACAAAAAGACGTCACAACGTCCAGAAGAAAGCATTTCTCATGGAACAGGTAAGCGTATTATTTCATTATGAAATGCCTCTCAAATATAAGGATCCTAGATATCCCACTATTTCTTGTATTATAAGGCAATACAATATAGAGAAAGTTTTGCTAGATTTGGGGGCTAGTGTTAATCTTTTACCATTTTTAGTTTATATGCACCTAGGTCTAGGAGAACTTAAACCTACACCTATCACACTACAACTAGCTGACAGGTCAGAAAGGCTTCCTAAGAGTATTGTGGAAGATATTCTAGTGCAAATTAAAACTTTTATTTCCCCGTAGATTTTATAGTTATTGATACTACACCTATAAAGAATTAACATTTTCATATTCCAGTTATTCTCGGACGTCCATTTTTAGCTACGGTTAATACAGTTATAAATTGCAGAAATGGTATGGTAAAATTTTTATTCAGAAATATGACCATTGAACTTAATATTTTTAATGTTTGCAAATAATCAAATATAGATAATGATGAATTGCAAGACATTAATTACATTGAACAAATCTATTATTAAGAAGATATCATATCATTGTGCATGTCTGCTCCTTTGGAGATGACATTAACAATGAATGATAACTTCCTTGAAAATCTCAATTCTAAACATATTAATGAAGTTATTAAATATCTATTTGATGGTCAATAACTAATTGATGGTCAATATTCGAATATCATGGGATGGATTCCAATAAAGGAAGTGTATGAAGAGTTACCTAAAATCATGAAAAATTGATACCATTTGACATCTAAGTACCGGTCTTGAGCTAAAACCGCTACCTAAAGACCTCAAGTATGCGTTTTTGGGACCTAAGGAAACTTTTGCTGTGGTCATCTCAGCACATCTTAACGAGAATCAGGAAGAGTGACTACTATCAATATTACAAAAATATAATGAAGCTCTTGGATGGAATATATCAGACATCAAAGGTATGGACCCTCTTATTTGCACACACCGCATTACTTTGAAATATGGAGCCAAGCCTATTAGGCAAATGCAATGAAGGCTTAACCCTGCCATGAAGGAAGTGGTTAAAACTGAAGTGTTGAAATTACATGATACTGGCATCATCTATCCAATCACTGATAGTAAGTGGATACGTCCAATCCAAGTTGTTTTGAAAATGAGTGGGGTAATAATAATTAAAAACGAGGGTGGTAAGATTGACACCTACTCATACTGCTACGAGTTAGCGTATGTGCTTCGATTATCGAAAGTTAAACAAAGTAACATGCAAAGATCACTTTTCAATATCATTTGTTGACTAAGAACTTGAAAGAGTTACTAGGCATGAATTTTATTATTTTTTTGAAGGTTATTCTAGTTTTTATCAAATTGAAATTACTCTAGAGGATGAAAAAAGACAACTTTTATTTGTCCCTTTGGCACTTTTGCTTTTAGAAAAATATCATTTAGATTATGTGATGCACCCACAACATTTCAAACATGTATTATAAGTATTTTCAGTAATATGGTGGAAGATTATCTTGAGGTATTTACAGATGATTTCTCTATATTTGAAAATAATTTTGAATCATGTTTGACTAATTTAAGATCTGTATTTGAAAGATGTTAACAAAAAAATCTACTCCTATATTGGAAAAAGTTCCACTTCATGGTTACAAAAAGTATTATGTTGGGTCACATGGTTATATCTGAAGGGACAAAAGTAGATAAGGTTAAGGTTGAGATTATTTCCAAAATACCAATACCTAAAATCATAAAAGACATACGTTCATTTGTAAGACATGCAAGTTTCTATAGAGGGTTTATAAAGGATTTTAGTACTATTACTAGACCCCTTTCTCACCTTCTTGCGTATGATGTGCAGTTTGAATAGACGCAGGCATGTCAGACAACTTTCGAAACCCTCAAGGAGCTGCTCATCACCGAGCCAATAATGCAGCCTTTAGATTGGACACTTCCATTTGAAATCATGTCTGATACTAGCGATCATGCAATTGGAGGTGTACTTGGGCAATGAAGAGATAAAGAGCCCGACATGGTCTAATACGTTAGCAAGACTCTCAATGATACTCAGACAAACTATACTACCAAAGAAAATGAGTTTCTAGCTGTAGTTTTTGCTCTTGATAAATTTTGTTCATATATTTTGGACTCACATATTGTTGTTTTTACAAACCATTTGGCGCTCAAATATCTTTTATCAAAAAAAGATGCAAAGCCACGGTTGACTCGTTGGATATTGTTACTCCAAGAATTTTATCTTGAAATCAAAGACAAAAAAAGAGTAGAGAACATGGTTGCAGACTACCTCTCTAGACTAACTTTGGAAAATGGTATGTTACTAATTAGTGACTCATTTCCTAATGAACAGCTATTTTCAATTACAATAACTCTTTGGTATGTTGACATCATTAATTTCCTTGTTGCAGGAGAAATGCCGAATCATTGGAATGCACTATACAAATGAAGATTCTTATATGAGGTATGCCATTTCTTTTCGATGATCCTTACTTATTTAAATATTGCTAAGATCAAATCATTAGGCGTTGTGTGCCCAATGACGAGATTCAGAGTATTATTGCTTTCTGTCATACAAAAGCATGTGAAGGGTCACTTTTCGTCTAAAAGACGGTAGCTAAAATACTTCAATACAGTTTTAATTGACCTACCATGTTTAGAGATGCATATGAATTTTGTAAAAGATGCAAGTCTTGTGAGAAACTAGAAGCATTAACTAGGAAAAATAAATGCCTCTAGCACCATACTTACAATTGAGATATTCGATTGTTAAGGCATTGATTTCATGGGACTATTATCTATTTCTAATGAATATGCTTATATCCTCGTATCAGTTAATTATATCTCTAAATGGGTGGAAGCTACAATATGCAGAAATAATGATCAACAAACTATTATTAAATTTTAAAGGAACACATATTGTCCAGATGTGGAGTTCCTAAAATGAGAATAACCGATGGGGCTTCACATTTATGTAACAAAGCCTTTGAAAATTTAATGAATAAATATCATATCATACACATAATTTCTACACCGTATCACCCACAATCAAATGAACAAGTTGAGCTAGCTAATAGAAAAATCAAGCAAATATTTGAGAAAATGGTTAATCCCGTCTAGCAAAGATTAGTCATTTCGACTGACCGATGTTTTATGGCCTTACCGTACAACATACAAAACACCCTTAAGTATGTCTCCATATAGATTAGTCTATGGAAAAGCCTGTCATTTTATTGTAGAGATAGAGCATAAAGCCTATTACTCAATTAAAACAGTAAATCTTGACTTAAATTCAGTTGGCCCATTACGAAAGCTACAAATAAACGAGTTGGAAGAGATAAGATGTGATGCATATGATAATTCATGCATTTCAAAGGAGAAAATGAAAATATTGCACGATCATCATATCACACGCCATGTTTTTCATCCTTCTGACAAAATGCTTCTATATGATTCACGCCTTCATCTATTTTCAAAAAAATTGCATTTACGATGTACAGAACCATTTATAGTTAAAACTATGTATCCACACGACGCAATTGATATTGAAAATCCAAACAATGGTCACACATTCAAAGTAAATGGGAAACAATTGAAGCACTACTTGGATTTTCCAAAGCACTCGGAGGAATCTCATAATCTAGTTGATCCATTGACATCTCATTGATACGTGCTAAATGAAGACACTATGAATATTATTGTATTTTATGTACTAACAATTTTATTTTGCAGATTATTACATCATGAGTACCGGACCGAGTTAATTTCTTAGTTTTTCTCCCTTAAATTTCTACTTATTCTTGATTAATTAAAGGATATATTGATTCATTGAGGACAATGTGCATTTTAAGTTGGGGGGATGACTTATTAAGATAACTTATTTTTCATACTAATGATGATTTCAACTATTTTCAAAATTTTCTTTTATTTCTTTTATTTTTCTTCAAAAAAAATTATAAAACAAACAAAAAAAAATCTTTAATTGATATTAACTTTAGAGTTGGAACTAACTTTTAGTTTAAAATTAATTTTAGAATTTGGAACTGACAACTAGATATTAGGAATAATTTTAGCTTAGGGACTAACAACAACTAACAAAAAAAATAAAATAAAAATATTTGGTTTGATGCAGTTATCAATAGAGAACAGCTGTCGAAGCGGCTACAGAAGCCACTATCGATAGCAGCTCCTGTTTAGGTAAAATTTTTCCTGGTTGACTGTCAACTGCCGTCAGTAAAGAGAGACAATTATAAATAGATTTTAGAGTTTTTTTTTCTTCACAAACAAAACCCTAGTTTCTTTCAACAGCACCCACGCCCAAAAAAAATTCTTCTTTTTGATAGCCAAGGCTATTCTCGCGTAATTCTCTTCAAATTTCATCAATCCTTAAGAGGATAAGCTCTCTTCTCTTTGATTTCTAATTTATTTGCTCTTGATAAAAAAATAGATTTTTATCTCAAAAACCTATATCTACAATTTATATGAACAAATTTGAGCAAACCAAAGTTACATCTTCACTTATTTGTAGATTAGGGATAGTTTAACAAAGTTATGAGGATTTTTGATGAATTTCATGAAATTAATTCTATTTTATGTTGAAATCAAGAGTTAAAAAGTAAAAATTTTACCTTTTTAGCATTATATTTCATGGGTTGTTTATATAATTATGATATATCAAACTCATGCAATAATAATCACATTAAAGTAGAATTTGATAATTTTTGAAGAAGAAATTGGGAAACTATGAAATTGTGTGAATGAATTAAATTCTAAAAATAAAATAAAAGACAATAAAAGAAAAAAGAAATTAACCAGAAGAAAATAATATATATATATAATAAATAGAATAATTATGTTTAGATTTTTGAAATAATAATTATTCTAAGTTATGAATTTCTGACTAATTTTTGCAAAATGGAACCAAAGAAACAGACAGTTTCTAAGAGACCAAGAGTAGAATTCTCTGGCCCGTCTTCTCCACAGAGAACTAGAGTTTCAAAGACAATCAAGAAAATGTTGGAGAAGCATGATGATTTCAAGGTTTGGCCCGAACGTGCAGTTGACTATTAAAAAATAAATGAAAATTTGGCCTTCAGAGCACAAATACTAGCCTCAGAGTTAGAAGCATGCACAAGATATGAACAAGTACCGGCATGTAACAAGATTATGCATGAGTTTTATGCTAACTTGCAAGCAACAATGGGAGATCAACATGAATACTCCATTGTCAAGGTCAGGGAGATAGCATTCACGAGGGAAGAAATTGTAAGGACAATCCCTATATCTAATATGCCTAAGAAACACCCTTCTTTTGTAGATATCGTGAATGAGATACCAAGCCGCTCTTGCCGATTCAAAGAGCTCTGCAAGAATTTAAGTGATGTTGCATTCAATGATAGATTTTTGAAGGTTGGCTCTATCCGAAGGAGTACTCCTTGGTAAGTCTGTATATTAAATATAACATACTATCATCCTCTACAACAACGAAACTATATTTGAGGGACATAATATTGTTAAACACGATTTTGGAAAGGCGCACATTCGATGTCATATCCATCATGTACTTTGCAGTAGTTCAATGCATGGGTCAAGCTCATGAGTGTGTCTAGCATACGAGAATGGCAAAGCCTCACTTAGTTTTATCATCTCTAATTACAAAGATTTGCATGAATTATGGAGTCCATCTATCACGAGATGATACATTGAACCTCCTAAGCAACTATTTACGGATACCACTACGCAAAAAAGCATGAGTGCCCAATACACCCAGCAAGAACAGCAGGTGCAACAAGAGCAACAACAAGCTACTGCCCCACCTGCTAGTTACGAAGAACAAGATCAGAAACGTGTCGATAAAGGTCAAGAACAACGAGATGCAGTAGATGCGACAATCCAACCAGATGAAGTAACACTCCACACTATAAACGAGTCAATCATAAAGATGATGAATGTCTTCACTACGAGAATGAGCATTCTTGAAGAACAGCAAGCCTGAACCGAACGTCATAACAACATCATTATCGACTTCTCACCAAAGTATTCAGACGAATGGCTAGTGAGAACACCCATATTTCTGAGAACGAGGGACAAGCTAAGGGACCATAGGGTTCTGCTAGTATCAAAGACGCAAGTGACATGAACATTTTCATCAGAGATGTCATTGATATCGACTAAAAAGGGAATGAGTTTTTCTTTTTGAGAATCAACAAAGCCAGGTGTATTCTAAGCTTAACCTCTTATATTATTTCTTACTGTATTACCTTCATAATTATATTTTTGATGCACTGAGAACATTGCATAATTTAAGTTGGGGGTTGGATAGATACACTATACTTTACTGTATCATAGTTAACTAACATATTTTAAAAATTATTTAAAATTTTTTTCTTCTTTTTGAAGTAAAACTAAGATTAAAAGTGTTTTACATTGTATATTTATGAGATTGATATCTTAATACTGATACTTATATAATAATAGTTCTTATATAACCTTAATTGAGATTTTAAATCTAATAATAAGATATATGTATACTTAAAATTAGAATCGAGTATGCACTCTACACACATACACAATAAGTCATGAAAAATTGATAAGAAAGAGAGAACCTAAAAGGGAGACCTGTAATATATGTATAAAAGAAAAAAAACTGAAAAAAAACAGCAGTGAGCCTAGTACTTAAGGCAATATACGTCGAATATAAACAATGTATAGTATGTATAATAAATAAGAGAAAGTAAGTGTTATGTAGTTGGGTTCATGCAGCTCGGTAAACATGCATATTCACACGAACGATACTTATAGACTTTTATTATAGTCATGAGCAGAGTAACTGGGCATTTCTACCTCGGTAAGTATGAATATTTACATAAAAATCAAGTATCTATAAAGAAAAGAAAAAAAAATATACATATATATGAAAGAGTCCTATAAGTTGATTGGAATTTGAGACTTGACAAGACTTATTCACACGCTCACAAGAGTGCAAAGAAGAGGATAATTGAAAGTAAAAATATATCTACGATATGATTTAAATAATCAAGATAGATACATAAGAGTATTAGTGATTTACTAAGATTGATATTTTCATAAATATCTATGTATGCATCTCTAATTGAACTTGATATAGAAAAGAATTGACAACAAAAAAAAGAAATGTAAAAATATAGATAGTAAATAGGATACTAATATTTTTTATTTTTTTTATTTTACACTTATCCTTATTTTTCTTTTCATTTATTTCTTAATCTAAAACATTTCTTGATATTTGTGGGTAGCATCACTAGAAACCCTCACGAGACAGCACTCGTCCACTAGGATAATTTAGGGGTTTAATGGCTTATTGCATGTGCAAAGTTCAACATGATTCCTACGAAAGTGGGTTAGAATTTATTTTCTTTTTTAATTAGATATTTAGTTTATTTTCTTTAGTTTATAGATTTGCTAGGGACTAACAAAACTCAAGTTGGAGGTGTCATTACACTTGAAAAATGTAATATTTTTAGTTTATTTTATGCAAGCGTAATCCAAGTTTGTTGATTAATACAAGAAATTAATAGAAACTTATTTCAATTAATCAAATTTCTTACTATGATGTTTTTCTAGTGTTTTTCAATATTTTTGTAGGGTTTCATATGCAAGGGAATTGAAGTATCAAAGCGTATCTCAAATATCATATCAGAACTGTGCACAACTAGAATTGGCTATCGACAGCCATCTGCTTGCTGTCGACAGCCGTCGACTGTAAACCACACTCGAGAGTAGTTATCGATAGGCCTATAGAAGGGAACGGCTGCAGATCTTTTTTCTGGAGATTTTTGAGAAGAATTAATAGTTTTCATATAAGCATTCCTATAGGGTTTATAAGGCTATAAATAGCCAATGAATCTCATGTTTAGTAACATTTTGAGAGAGAACAATATAGAGTTTTATAGTTCTAGATTCAAGCTTTAGTTTTTATATTCGTTCATAGAAATCAACAAAAGAATTTTTTTTCTATATTCATGGTTATGATGAGTATGAGTGGCTAAATTCTTGAGTTGGATCGGATGGAATAAAAACTTTAGGTGATTTACTGGTATATATTTTTATATGCTTATAAATTTTAATTGTTTTATATGGAATTGATATTTTTGATTTTCTGTTATCTTCGAAAGGATTTAGATAAGATTTTTGATAATAATTTATAGTTTGACGATATATTCGTTGCTTTAATATAATTTTTGAGTCTTTAATGATTTAGATATATTTTCTCTAAGACGATTCCTTGTACTTCTCCATAAAGAAAGGCTTCTCCACCCCCGATATAATTGGAAGCTGACATCAGGGAAGGGCAGTGCGTCACCAGCCACACCATTATATAAGTATAGGGCATCACAATGTGAGGATTAGGCGTCTTCGGCTTGTCCTTTCCTTTTACTTCTTAATCTTCAAGAAGTCTGCAGAGAGTGCCCGTAATCCTCTTTGAAGATTGCACACCATCGCAGGTAAAAGTTTGAGTGGTCGCCCATAGCCAAAAGAACTGTTGGGTATACGATATTGACTGCAATGGCGTCTTTGGAAAGTGACGGGACAACACATTACTTCAATTACAACATGATAAACCAAGTGATCAGCCCTCGACTGGGCACAGGAAATCTATCTTGATAATGAAAGCTCTTGAACACCATGGTGGCCTTGAATCCATTTTCATCGGACTCAGTTGTATATGATACATCCCCTGTCACTGCAATACGTCTCTGGATCTTGTCCATGTCAATGGTTGTATGGCTTGTGATACTCCCAAGACTATCTTGCAAGTTTATAAACAAGTAGGTAGCCCACACCTTATGGCCGACACCTTGGCCCGTAATACCCGAGATGCCAGGGCATATACGGAAGTGGCACATCATCTCCCAATAAATCTTGTATATGCACACATCTTTAGCCTTTAACATGTTTAGGTCTTTGCTCGTGGGAATATACTCCTTATACGGAACCTCTCCCATTGACAATGCCGATACCTCGAACATTTTATGGAGAGTAAGTCCCAGTTCGCCGACTAGAGTGAAAAACATGTCGGTGTTGGAATTATACAATCTAGAAAACTGAATAGGTGATACAGGCTCTAGGGGATCCCATATTGAACATTCCTGACAGTCCGATACAAGCCTATCTCCTTTAGAACTTGTTCATGAGTATCGAGCATATATCCCACTAGCCTGCCCCACCACATCTTCTTGGAAGAGCGAATCCACCCTGGGGTCCTGAAATTATGAGAGGGATACTGACCACCTTTTGATATGAACTCATTGATGAAAGTCTCCAACCGGATTGCAGTCTCTCCCACTATGTGCTCCTTGTTCACTCTCTCTGGGAGAAGTCCACTGACTAACCTCCCTGGACTGTCTTGATAGGTCCATGATTGCCAAACTTTCCCACCACTACTCTGTCATGTTCTTGGGTAATGTCCCAATCCATCTAACGTGGTGATGACAATATTTAGAGATATACTAGGGGATAACTTCGCTCCAAGTCTGGTAAGAACAGGTACAAGACACCCACTTGGTGAAGCCACTTACTCTCTTCGTCAAAAAGTCCCTCATCTGACACCAATACTTTGTCCCCAAACATAAAATTGGCTTCTCCATGGTTTCTCGATTTAGGGCCTCAAAAGGAGCACCGGTAATGATCTCATGGAAGGTCACTGAACTGCGTATAATTAGCCTCTCTTGATGTTCTTTATTACTCGGGTTATACATGGGAATCAAGGCATCATGTCTGAATTGAGTTACTCTATCAGGTCCCCCAGCAAAACCAAAATGGTGCTTCTTAGATAAGGGAAACACAGAATAGTTCACTGCAAGAAAAGAATTTAAAATTAGCAACAAGGGGATGTTCACAAAATGACTAAGTGCTAGAAATGCAAAGCTAAAAATTAGCCTTACGCTGTGTTAAAATGCGAAGCTAAGAAATGGCTTTGTAACTATGCTAAAATGCGAAGCTAAGAGATAGCTTCGCAAATGCGCTAAAACGCGCTAAGTGAATAGCCTCGCGTAGCAGCAAAAATGTGCGTAGCTATCATGACCTAACAAAGATTGTATAATACCAAACTATTTGACTTTGCATAAACTGCCAAACATGATGCTAAATTCATAGCCTCGCGTGATCTGTAGACTAAGGAAAAAACCCTTGGTCATCAAAGCGACAGGGACAAACGCTTGGTCATTTTGCTAGTGAAAAATCCAACGAAAGCCCAAAAGAGAGGCTGTATTTTTTATTGAGGAAGAAGGGGAGAATCTTACCCCTGATCAGAGCGGCATGCACCGCTTTGTTGCTGCTGCCACCGTCATCAGTAGCGGACAAACTAGTCACCGACGAGGATTGACTTCGGCTGGAGAGATTACTCTTGGGTGCCATTGATGCAAATCTTGAAGAATAACTGAGGCAAATCAAAGAAATCTTTCAAAAAATAATGGGTTTAAAGGGTTCAAGGGGTTTTCTTGAAAATTTGAAGAGAAAGGAAGAAGTCGGTTTTTTAAAAGGGAGAGAATTGGCTCTTCAAATTTGTGACCGAGATCATGAGCATGAATCTCGATACCATAACGCAAAGATAACAGAATAACTTCGCATTGAAGGGTGAAATGCAAAGCTACAAAAATGCAAAGCTTCGCAAAAGTCAGTTTGAAGAAAAAATTATGAGAAGCACCAGGAAATTATTGGTTAAAATCAAAAGTATTTTAAAATTTACTGAAAGTTCACGGCAATTTTGGAAACTTTGGAGGGGATTACATTGAGAAAAATTCAAAAAGAAAAAAGAAAAGGGGTCTCCACGCGAAGCTAAGTGCTAGTCTTGTGTTCTGGGCAAACGTGTGGCTAAGCGCTAGCCTCGTGTCGGCCATCTGAGACAGATTCTTTGAATCTGTAGTTTGTTTTTAAATGGGATTTGAGACGATCTAATATCCAAATCAAATCACATCAAGAGACAAAATCTAAAATTGTGATCAAATATTTAATTAGAATCATTGATGAATATAAATATCTTCCATCCCTATCTCTAGGGAAACCTAATAACTAATTCATGCCTATAAATAGGCATCAAGAGAGGACTTTTGGAGATTTTTGGCAGATCAAGTTACATGTAAGGAGCACAAGAGCAACCCAACCAGCAGAGAGAGGCCAATCTCCATCCTTGCGCTTCATAAATAGTATTCTTCTCATCAGATCGTCAATGAGGTCTCCGAGCTTGACTCTATCGCTACATCGATAGCCCACATCTTTTGTAAAAGAGATAGACGCCATACAAGTCTCTCGTTTGTTTTCTTCAATTCTTTCATTGTAATTCTTGGAAAAAGTATTATAATTTTGATATTCTATGGCAATGTAAGCATAAGCAAATTCCACCGAAAACACTCCCTGGTCAATATTTACTGTTTTTTCCTAATATTTTTACTGCCATAAGCGATTTAAATAGAAAAAACATTCAATCTTTTAGATGTCCCTATTAAGTAATCGAGTCTAGACCAATTGTTTAGTGTAGGCAGAGAAAATTTTAAAGCAAGAGAAAAAGGGCACACGGGGAAAAATAGCCTCGCGTATGTGAGGCTATTAGCCTCGTGGCCACGAGGCTAACTGCCCCGCGCGAGGCTAATAGCCCCACACGTACATGGTTATTCCAGTTTCCAAACTAGCTTTCCATCTGGATTTCTACTAAAATTCCGATCCTAATCATATCTAATCACTCGGAATTAAAAATTTCATATCCAAATACAAGTCTAGAGGTTGGATTTAACTAGGATTCCATCCTTATCCCTAAAAAAACCCCAAAAACTATAAATAGGGGGCCAAGAGGGGAGTTTTTGGATCTTTTGGAGACATCATTAGAGACCAAGAGTTCATTTTTATAAGAGAGTATGCCGACCAACAGCAAGAGCCGCTGGCCAGAAACTTCTTCGTCATATTCTCCACATTCAAGATCAATTTTAGGCATTAGATCGTTAATGGAGTACAAGGGTGATGCTCCATAGCCATGTTAGAACTCACTTCTTTTGTAAAAGAGAGAGACATGTTTTATAAGTCCTCTTATTTGTTTCTTTGCTTTCTTTTTGTTGTAATTTGGATAATTTTCATTGTAATTCCTTATTAATCCATGGCAATGAAAGGAGGCACGTCTTTCGCAGGAAACAAGTTGGCGATCACAGTGAGAGAAGTCTTCTACACTGATGATAAGATTGTGGCCCAATCTGATATCTATAAAATTGGTTAGTCTGTGGTGATGCTAATCGTAGAAATTGATCAAAAGATATATGAGGAGTACTTATCCCCCTGGATCAGTAAGTCCAGTCAAAACATGGCTCTATCATCGCTTAGAAACCCTAATTACAAGTTCGAATGATAAGGGAACTCCTGTTGAATAGGAGCCCCTTGGATTTTTGATCTTGGAAAAGAAAGAAATCCAAGAGATAGACTCGAATGACGAGATAATTCCCGTTTAAAAGAAACTTCTCGGATCTTTGAGTTCTAAATAGCAAAAAATCAAAATTACGAATTCGAATAACAAAGGGGCTCTCGTTGAACAGGACCCCTTTGGATCTTTGGGTTCCAAGATCTTAGAAAAGAAAAAAAATCCTCTCCTATCATGGCTGCGCAAAATACTGAAGGAAAGCCAAAATTTGGACTAACCAGGACTCAAATTCGCAGTCGAAACCATCGAGCACGGCGACGAATTTTCAAAAATAAAGTCAAAGACGAATCTGGTCTTAGATGCTAGACTAAACAGCCCAGCATAATTCTGTGCGAAACTAATTCCAAAAGCCAGGCTAAATAGCCCAGCGTAACTCTGTGCGAGGCTAATTCCAAGCGCTAAGCTAAATAGTCCAATGCAACTCTGTAGGAAGCTAATTCCAAGTGCGAGGCTAATCAGCCCAACATAACTCTGTGCGAGGCTAATCAGCTCTACACACAAAGAACAAAATACCAGGCTATTCAACCTTGCGCAAAAACTCTAGAACACAAAATTAAACTTTAGTTCCGTCAAGCTTTTGCAAAGTCTAGAACAGAACCTCAACTAGACCAGAAATTTCAATCTTCTAAACCCACTGACTTCCATGAATATCGCAGGAGGTCTTCCAGAGGTAGTACAGAGGAGACTCATCAAGAGACCGATTTGCAAGAATTCCATAATAACAAGAGGAGAATGGTCCAATCCTGTCCATTATGTTGTTGTGAGTAGTTGATCTACGCAATACTTACCAATTATAATTGTGGTCCGTCTAAGCGCTCGATTTTCAGTCGAATAACTGAGCTGAAGGACAATACACCTAAAAGAAGGCGTGTTTAGAGAAGAAGGATCACCAATGATGAAGAACCTCTATTCATGACTTCAAATATGATAAATAAAGGAAAGAAACCAAGAGGAGATAAATACTCCTCGGAGGCGGAAGCTTGTCATTATACATGGCTTTGGTCAGGAATTCTAGCACCACCAAATTATAAAAGATTGGTTGGGGGTTCAAATAGTGAAAGTGAAGAAGATAGTGATCACTCCGCCATTGCGACACCACAATTATACAAGTCTTCCAGGCTTGAGGATATAGCGGCCCATATGACAGGAAGCTCCAGTAAAGTGAATCAAAGACTGGAAGCACAAGAACACCTAATTCTAGAGTAACAAAAGAGTCTTGATGAACTTCGTACATTATTTCTCAAAATGATGGAAAAGAATACTGAAGATATCAGAGAAACTGTCTGACGAACCGACAAAAGACGATGGAGGGAAATCAAAAAAAGAAGAAGAATTTCGCTATGAAGTAGACCCGCATGCGGAAAAGATACAGAAAATGCAGGACCAACTAGAAGTCTTGATGCACAAAAAGGTCCTGCAAGAAGTTGGCGTTACCAGACC
Source organism: Dracaena cambodiana (assembly GCA_036321105.1). Taxonomy (NCBI): domain Eukaryota; kingdom Viridiplantae; phylum Streptophyta; class Magnoliopsida; order Asparagales; family Asparagaceae; genus Dracaena; species Dracaena cambodiana. Next base: position 39,123,964 of record JAYEPQ010000007.1, read on the forward strand.
ATATCCAATTGAGTGGGAATCGACTCCTTTTTCCGAAAAAATACAAACCTCTAAAACTAGAGCCTTTTGATGGAAAAGGTTCTCCCAACCAACATTTGTACTACTTCTTGACATAAATAGGTTGCCTCATGGGGATTGATACCATAATGACTAAGCTTTTTGCAAGTACCTTGAGAGAGCCTGCATTTATATGGTTCAAGCAGTTGTCCCCGGGGACTATAAAATCATGGCCGATGTGGAAAAGGAATTCCTGCGCTATTTCTTTGAAGACGATACAGATATTTTGGTCCATGCTCTACTTGAAAACAAGCAGAAAGAGGATGATACTATTAAAAGTTTCGTAAAACATTTTCGAGAGACGTTATTGCGATGTTCGCATGACATGTCACAAGGAACGCTAGTTGAAACTTGCAAGCATAACTTCCAAACTAATATCCTCATAAAGATGGGAGCGATGGAATCCAAAATATGGAAGGATCTGGTTAAGCAAGGGTAGAAAGCAGAGGATCTAATCCGCTGTATTGATGAAAGTCGTTTTTAGAAGAGAGTATCCACGAACAGGCCACAGCCACAACCAACCCGCCCTAAGGGTAAGAAGGTGACGACCACTAGGTCAGCTGCAAGTCAAAAGCCGCAGAATAACCGGAACTTTTTCATATTACATTGAATGTACGACTTTAAAGATGCACAGGCAGCTACGATTTTTCATTTGTTAACTAAAAAGGGGATGCTCAAATTGCCAGAAAATCGGAGACTAGATGATGCTAGGAAGATATATGATTCCAAGTATTGCCTCTACCATCAGAATATTAAGCATCCGACCAAAGATTGTTACGTTCTCAAAGATAAAATCCAGGCACTCATAGATGCAAAGATGATCCAATTGAGATCGAAACAGAAAAAAATGTCTGCAAATGCAACTACAATCACTATGGGGTCTTTGCAAATTTCAGCTAGTGTGACTCCAATCCCTGAAGGAAAATTAATAGTAAAGAACTTCAACTCCATGGTTTGAAAGAAAAGGGGCCTCTCTAGTCTCTACCGACAAAGGAGAGATCATGTGAGTGCACCCGCATCTGCTGAAGGACGAACAATGGACCACTCCAACCGACTTAAAGAAGACCAAGGGGAAGACTCGAACATCTAATACATTATCAATTCTTAGTGAGAAAGACCAAGCCAGCACCTCTTCACTCACTAATTCAAAAGGGAGAAGATGGCAATGGCCACTCATCCGAATGAGGCAGGGCCATCAGGTACTCAGTCCGGAAAGAACTAAATTAGAGATTACTCGAAAGTTGGACCAAGTAAGCCAGCAAAAGCACTTGAAGCTCCACCTGCCAAACAAAAAGAACTTCGTTATTAGAAATATTCGAGGAAGGAGAGTGAGGCAATGGGGGTACCATTTCGATTCGATGTGTTAGCCCAGTTAGCCAACATCCCTATTCAAATTACGCTCTATGAACTTCTACAACTATCAAACGCAACAAAAGATGCCCTAAGAGAAGCCTTGGCCGATTCGGAGACTTTCTTTGCACAAATCGCAGAACCATCTGCCCACGAGGAAGATCCTTGCCCAAACTTTCATCAAACAACGAAGAAGGTCCCATATATAACATTCTTACCTAAATACATGCATGAAGAACTCGAAGCACAACAGACCTCTATATTACTTAAGGTATGTTGGTTCAGCCAAGGTGAGCCAAATCCTGATTGATCCCGGTTCTACGTTAAGCATCATCCCTCGAAGATTGATGCAATTCCTCGATATCTCTGCTAGTTGTTTGACTCCCACCAACACCACCATCCATGGGTTTAATACCAACAGCAGTTTTTCTTTGGGAAAGATACGACTTAGATGCCAAATAGGGGACTTGAAGTTAGAAGTTGCGTGTTACGTCATTGATACAGACACATCATACAATATCTTGCTCGGACACCCGTGGATCTATGCTTAATGGTGGTCCCATCGACACTCATCAATACATAAATACATTGATGAAGAAGGCGAAGTGCATACATTGATAGCAGATAAGAAACCGTTCAAGGGGTTGGAGAACTACTTCATTAATGCCACGCTATACTAAGAGGCCCATGGAACCTCCAATGAGGCAGCAGAAGAAAGTTAAGACAGCAGTAATAAGGCGAATACAGAGCCCGACCCAACAAGGACAGCAATTTTGAGTTCGAAATAAATCTATTTGTAATTAGTTTAGATAATATGGATGTACTTAGTGTCACCGATGAGGTAGGAGAATGGGTCATTAATGACAACGTAGGATTTTCTTACTCACCAACTGTTGCTTTAGATTCTGTGCCGTCCTATACGAGCACAAAGATAGATAGTTTGTCTGAGTTGGAGACATTGGCGACTTTTCACTTACCGATGCGATCATCACTCGCCACAGTAAAAAATAGTTGATCCAAACGATGCTGTTTTTGAAATACCTCTGTGAAAACCAGATCAACATCCCATAATATTTGGAAGAGTTGAGTCACGGCCTAATCCAAACCTAGGTGATGAAAGCGAGGGTCAAGTATCACCACAGTTCGAATTCTATGAGCCGAATTCACATCGAATGATGAGAAAGATGGGTTATGATTTAACCTCCAAGTAAGGTTTAAACTTTGGAAAAAGAAGGAGGAATCTTCAATGCTCGTTTGTACTGAAGGATAAGAACTCGGATTATTACCACAAAACCTGCATGGAGTTGGGTTATGCCACACCTTCAGAAATAGAATGAGAACAGCAAACCACTCTAGAAGGCAACAAAGGCACAACAGATTCAGATTCAGATATAAGTACTGGAGCCATACTCCAAGCTTTTATATCGAACATGACCTCTGCGACCTTTAATGCAGATGAAGAGGATCCACCTCTCTCATTAGAAGACCCATGGGTCCAACAGATGGAAGCCCAATGGGACATGCGGTTCTAGTATTGAGAACCACCAGCTGAAAACAAGGTAATCCAAGTTAACATAGGAACCGAAGAGAATCCAAAGCTCATCTTCGTAAGTGAGAACTTGTCTTCATTCGAAAAAGAAGACCTATAAGCTCTGATAAAAGAGTATATAGATGCCTTCGCCTGGAATTATGAAAACATGTCGAGCCTAGATCCAGAAGTCGTAGCCCACCCGTTCAATATCAAGCCGGGAGCGAAGCCAGTAAAACAACAACAAAGGCACTTTCACCCCGAATTGATGGAAGCAATAGAAGCCAAAGTCAAGAAACTTGTTGATTCGGGTTTTATCCATGAGGAGCAACATCCCGATTGGGTGGCAAACATTGTCCCTGTACTAAAAAAGAATGGCAAAATCCAGATATGCATAGATTTCTGGGACCTAAATGCTGCTTGCCATAAGGATGAATTCCCACTACCCATAACTAATGTAATGATATATAACACATGTGGCTATGACAGAATGTCCTTTATAGATGGTTTCTTACGATATAATCAGATCAAGATGCACCCCAAACATGAAAAGCATACAACTTTTAGAAGTCCGTTAGGGATATACTGTTATATAGTGATGCCCTTCAGATTAAAAAATGCTGGTGTGGCCCACCAATGAACAATGAGCGTCATCTTCTGTGAACATTTATGACTATCAAGTGCTATGTGGATGACTTGGTGGTCAAAAGTAAGAATAAGAAGGATCAATTGAATGACTTGAGGACTATATTCTACCATATGAGGAAGTATCAATTGAAGATGAATCCCACTAAATCTTTTCTAGGAGTATCCAGTGGCAAGTTCTTGAGATTCGTTGTAACCTCAAAGGGAATCTACCTCAATTCCGACAAAATTAAGGCGATTCAAGAACTATAGCCACCTTGTAACCTGAAAGAACTTAGAGGATTGCAAGGGAGATTGGTTTATATTCGACGATTTATCGCCAACTTGTCAGGACGATACCAACCGTTCACGAGGCTTATGAAGAAGGGGGTGTCAGTCGTTTGGGATGAAGCGTGTCAGCAGGCCTTCGATAATATAAAGAGGTATCTGACCATCCCACCCGTTCTAGCAACCCCGATGCCAGGGAAGCCTTTCCTCATCTACGTGAGATTGATGGATCATGCCCTTGGAGCTTTATTAGCATAACACAACGAACAAGTCCAGGAGCAGGCCATCTATTACTTAAGTTGCACCATGATTGGCACCGAGCACAAGTATAACCTGATCGAGAAAGAACGTTTAGTTTTAGTATTCACAATTCAGAAAATGTGACACTACATAGCTGGATACATGATTCATGTCATCTCTCGGGTTAAACCGTTGAAGTTACTCATGACAAAACTGGGTAAACTAATCGGGAGATTAGCAAAATGGGCAGTTCTCCTATCGCCGTATGATATACACTTCGTCCCTTAGAAGTCCATAAAACGACAAGCGATAGCAAACTTTCTCGTAGAACACCCTATATCGAAGCATCCAAAACTCCATAATGACGTCACTGATGAAACTACTCAAGTCAACCTGGTCGACGAAGAACAGACCTGGAAACTCTTCTTTGATGGAGCAGCAAAGAGAACCATAGCCAGAGTGGGGATCGTACTAATAAGTGCCCACAAGCATGTGATACGTAGGGGGTACTCACAAAATTATGCACAAACAATATTGCAGAAAACAATGCACTTATTGCTGGCCTCCGATTAGCTTGACGACTGGGGGCAAAACACCTCAAAGCATATGGAGACTCTAAACTCATTGTTAACCAAATGACTAGGGAATACGATGTGAAGCATGAAGACCTCATCCCTTACCTTGAGGCAACAATTAAGTTAGCCAACAAATTCGAACAATTCTGCATCAGTCATGTACCTAGACGCGTGAACGTATATGCAGACGCTCTTGCTTCCTTGGTTGCAACCATAGCTGTGCCGCCCGGAATGAGCAAGTAAATCTCAATAGGGGGTCGGGACCTCTTGCATCTGAAAACGCTATTTGAGGAAGAGGAGGTAAACCAATTAAGTTTGGATCTCGACCTCGCGATTGGCGCTTCCCTTTTATAGACTACGCATTATATGAAAATCTCTCGGACCCAAAGAGGCGGCCTCAATTAGAAAGAAAATATCTAAATACTACAACAATGCAATGTCACATATATTGTACCGGAGATCGCATGACGACGTTCTACTGCGCTACCTTTTGAAGAAAGAGGCTGACGAAGTAATCTATGAAACGCACAGTGGTACCTGCAGGGCCCATAAGCCAGGACCAAAGCTCTGCGACTGTATAAGAAGACTTGGCTATTTTTGGCCAAAAATGATCGTGAATGCCGTGAACTATGCAAAGCACTGCCACGTCTGCCAAATACATGCTAATTTCATTCACTAACCGCCAGAATACCTGCATAGTTCCGTCATTAGCTGGTCATTTGAAGCCTAGGACATGGATATCATCGGTCCAATTACTCCGCCATCATGTAAAGGGCACCGATTTATACTCACTATAATCGACTACTTTTCTTAGTGGGCGGAGGTCGTCCCTATGAGGGAAATGAAGATGATAGATGTCGTCAAATTTATTAAGCACCACGTGATATACTGCTTCGGCATACCCAGGAAGATTATCCACGATAATGGTCCCCAGTTTGCTAGCCAAGAATTCATGCGATTCTGTAGTAAATTCAGAATCCAAAATATTGCATCAACACCTTATAATCCAGCAGCAAATTGGCTAGCCGAGGCCTTCAATAAGACCATCGTCAAGCTGCTTTAAAAATTTGTGTCCTCTAGTAAGTGAGACTGGGATGAAAAGCTAGGAGAATGCTTGTGGGCTTACTTAACCACGATCCAAACTCCGACAAAAACTACACCATCTTCCTTAGTTTACGGATGCGAAGCAATTTTGCCCCTTGAAATATAGATACTATCTCTATGAGTCGTATTAGCTGCAGAAATGACAACAGAGGAATAGCACCAGCGACGATTGCGAGAACTCAAAATGCTAGATGAAAAGCGTTTAAAGGTGCAACAGCCAATAGAGCTGTATCAGACAAGGATTTTGAAGGCTTTCAACAAAAAAGTCAAGAGAAGAACCTTCAAGGAACTTGGTCTTAACTGCTAAAATACCAATCATGATCCACAAAACTAAAGTGAAGTTTGAGCCCAAGCGGGAAGGTCCTTTTGTGGTAGAGACTTTCTACTCAAATAGAGCATATCACCGGATCAATCAAGACGAGATAGAATGATGATGTCTATCAATGACAGATTCTTGAAGAGATACTACATATAGTCACTCTCTCTCAAAAAATTTGTGCAAATAGAAAATTTTGCTGTCCAAATGGCATTAAGGCAATGGAAAGAGAACTTATTTCTCAACAATTCTATCATACTGGGGGTAAAAGTATGAAATCAAACAGCCCAAAACTGAAAGACGAAAGGAAGAGGGAACGTTTGGCATTTAAGTCCAAGCAAAACTCTTAATAACTCATCATGCTGAGAGAAATATTATGACTAACCAAACGCAAACGGCGGTTGGTGAAAGCATATTAAATTAGTTTACAGCTAGGGTTTGCTAAAAATTCCGTAAACCTGTTATATTAAGCTCTTATTTCTGTCAGCGAGATTTGAACCATCTCATCCATATCACCACATAAAAGATGCTTGTCGCAAACTTGTAATGTTAAGCTCATCCTCTGACAATAAGATTTGAATCATCTCACCTACTCACAAATTACCCCATACGTACTTCAATAAACAATCATTCTTCTAATCTTAACCCAATCACCATGACTCTGTTTGCTTTCGATATGAGTCAACCTATGATCTTGAACCGATCATCAATTATGTCTTCTTTCTAAGTGAATCACCCAGACTCTGTATGCTTTCCATGCGAGTCAACCTATGATCTTGACCGGATCATCGATTATGTCTGCTTTCTAGGTGAATCACCCTGGCTTTGTATGATTTCCATGGGTGTCAACCTATGATCCTGATGGAGAAGCAAGTTTGGGTTAAATTACGAAATTACCCTTAAATTATTTTCCCTCTCCGAAACTCCACTTCACTCTCTTCTTCTTCTGTCCTTCAGCCAAACCAACCAGCAGAGAAAAAAAAGGTAGAAAAAAATGAAGAAGAAGAAAGAAAATTAAACCGAACTGAGAATTCAATCTGAGGATTCGAGATCAAGCCAAGGTAAGTAACATTGCTATATTTTTTTAATTTCTTTATTTAATTTATATTTGTAGACGTGATTTTTGTGATTTATTTTGCAAATATTTTTGATTCACATTTTAATCTATTGATTGATATTGAGAATTGAATCAGATTAATGGGTCAAATTTGATATAGGAATATTGTGATATTTGCTTATTTTTGAGAAAAAATAAAATAAATTAGTTTCACGTAATTAACATGAGAATTAATTTGCATGGGGATTGAATTACATAATTGCATGGGAAAAATAATTTGAAAGTAATAATAATAATGCAAAGATGAAGGAGAAAAGGAATCAGGCCCAGCCTTGTAATAAAGATAAAATAGAGAAAATGAGAATGTGGGCTGGAACTTGGGCCGGGAGAAAGAGAAAAGAATCTAGTGGACTTGGAATTGGTTTGGGCCAGAGAAAAAAAAAGAAGAAAAAGAAAATAAAAGAGACTGGGCCGGCCAGCCCAGCCTAGTAAAAATAAAAAATAATAATAAAAGAAGTGGGCTGGATTGGAGTTGGGCCAAAAAAAAAGAAGAAAAATAATACTAAATTTAAAAATAGTGGGCTTGGGCCTGGGTTGGACAGAAAAGTAAAGGAAAAATAAAATTAAAATAAAGATATAAAAAAATGGGAATTTAGTGGGCTTGGACTTGATAGATTATCTGATTGAGAGATTGGACTTGGGCTTAGTTTAGATTAATTGGGAATAATTGATAGGCAGAAATACTACTGTATTATTACATGATGCACTTGGTTCCCAAATTGGGTTATTGATGGACATTAAAAATTAAACCAGATTATTGAAATAATTTTAATGATATGAATTGTGGTACAATTGTGCACTAATATCTATCATGCTAAATGTAATGTGATTTGATATTACAAGTCATGTGTTTTACATATCATGTGCTTTGATATTATAAGTCATATGTTTTAATATTATATATCATGTATTATGATACTACATGTCATGTACAGTAATTGAAATGCAAGTATGTTATCATGAATTGAAAAACAATTTAAGAAGCAAAAGAAAAAGTAAGCAAATAAATGAAAAAATAAAATTTTCATGTGCATAATTCATTATGAACACGGGGATGGGAGAAACTATATAATGGATAAGAGTCTTGTCGTATAAAAATTGATTGTATTGTTAGGACCGGGATTCTTTTACTGCTGCGGCCTGGGTGATTACTGAATCACCAATTGATAATTATTACCCAGAGTGTTATATTCATTACTGTAATATAGTATAGAAATTGATTGTAGTGCCTAGCGGCATGTCATGGTTCAGCACCATGAATATTTTGGCCCGGTCTCGGGTATGCACAGGCACTTATACGACAATAGATAATAGCACTATTTTATCCATTAATATAGTTTTTACAATTAAATTGGACGGTGACTGAGACCAATAGAATATAGAATTAAATAGACAAAGCAGTTATTGTCATGTTTATTTATTTATGCATTTATTTTTGCTTGCTTTCATGTTTAATTTATATGCACACAAACAACATTTACGTAAACATACTCATGCACACTGATATTCTTGTACTATGATAGTACACAATTTTTCTTTTTAAATGTGTTGCTTGCTGGGTTTAATCTCATGGATTTTGAACCCAGATTTAGAATGTGAAGAAGGGGATTCAGCCCCAGTTGAAGACTTGTACTTCATTGGACAGATCGAGTGATAATAGGCAAGCGATGTACCATCTGAAGAGCCTTTGTATATTTTATCTATATTTCCTTTTGTCTGGGCATTACTTTCTCTTTTGATTCTTTTGTGTTCATATTTAAAGCAGTGTACCATTTTATGTAATGAACTTTTGTATAAATAAAATCTTTTCAGTTTCAGACAATTATTTATTCATCTGATTATGACAGTAGTTACGGTTATTCCAAGATTCTGTGACTGTTGGGTTATTTAGTGCAAGTAATAAGTAACGTTCTCTGTTTTGGGAAGCAGCTGAAAAACGGGGGCATTACAGGGTGGTATCAGAGCTTAGGCTTAGGTGGATGACCATAGGACTACTGTCACATAAGAACATGTCTGTGACTTATTCATAATAATTGTTTCTTATTCTTTGATACCTATCAGATCTAGTATCATGCCTATCCTATTGTTTTCTATTTGTTTAAGGTATCAATCTTAAATTCTTTTTATTAATTCTTATCTGCTCTGTTGCAGAATAATGTCGACCTAATCTCCTGCGAGTACGAGTGCAAGTCTGATAGATGATACGTCTGATCTTAGGAGCCTAGTACAAAGAGTAGCACAGACGTAGGAGACCACACTAAAGAATCAGAAAGGACCGGAATGGTGTCGGACTTAAAGAGACTGCAGCCATCAGTATTTTCTGGGACAGAAGGACCACTGAAGGCCGAACAGTGGATTGTGGATATGGAAAATCTTCTAAGAGCTGGAAGAATTCCAAAAGAAAATCTAGTAGAGGCAGTGTGTATTCAGTTGACTGATATAGTTAGAACGTGGTGGCTTGCTGAAGAAGTAAACCACAAGGAACCACTAACCTGGGAGAAGTTTGTAGAAGCATTTCTTGCCAGATTCTTTCATGCATCAACAAGGCAGGAAATGAGGAAGAAATTTCTGAAACTACAGCAAGAAGATCGGACTGTAGACGCCTATGCTATAGAGTTCGTGAGGCTCAGTCGATTCACTCCAAACTTGGTAGCTGATGAAGAGGAGCGAGCACATATGTTCCAACAAAGATTGAGGTATCATCTAAGGGAGCATCTAGCAGGTCATAATTATAGGACTTACTCGAAGATGTTTGAAGCAGCGTGTCGCCTGGAGCAAGTAGCCAAGGAAGGGAGGCCGGTGACATTTAAAAGGCCATTTAATCAGGGAGCAAGTTCTTCCCAGAGATTTGGAGGCCATCCGACAAAGCGACAAATAGTGGTTAATAAAGGAAGTCCTTTAGTATGCAATTTCTGCAATAAGCCTGGGCATGTTCAGAAGTAGTGTAGAAGAGCTTTGGGGCTATGTCTGATATGTGGGTCAGCGGATCATCAGATAACTAATTGTCTGAGAGCACAATCGAGGCAACAACCAGCAGGCGGAGTTCCTTATCAGCCAGCATTGAGACCAGCTGCTGTGGGACCACAGAATTGGAGGACTGAAGGACCGAACCAAAAAAGATTCTTGGAGACACAACAACAAGCCTATGCCAGAGCCCAAAGAGGAGTAGGATAGAGACAGGGACATGTTAGACTAATGAATACCGAGGAGGCTCAGACCACTGGGGGAGTCGTGGCAGGTACGATTTTAGTTGGCAATACACCAGCAACTGCTCTATTTGATTTTGGAGCTTCACACAGTTTTATCTCTATCATGGTTGTTTCCTGCAATTCTATTAATTTTGCAATCTTACCTGTGGGGTGGAACATTAAGACTGGAAATGGTAATATCATGACTAATAAAGAATGTAGGCTATATCCCCTAGTGATTAAGGGAAGAGAATTTTATACCAACTTGTTAGTTATCAACGGAGGAGGATATGATATTATCTTAGGTATGGATTGGTTGAGTAGTTTCCATGCAATGATAGATTGTAGGAGAAAAAGGGTGATATTTCAGATTTCTGGCTGTTCGGAGTTTGAATTTATTGGTGGAAGTCAATCTCTAAAACTAGCTAAATCTAAGATGTCCCCAAAAGGAGGAGTTCTAGAGGCTATGGATGTAGGAAAATGAATGATCCCAGTAATATCAGAATTCTTAGATATATTTCCTGAAGAAATACCTGAACTACCACCAGTAAGGGCAGTAGAATTTACTATTGATATTATCCCTGGAGTTGAACCAGTTTGTAGGCCACCATATCGAGTGGGAGTTGTAGAGCTAGAAGAAGTTAAAAGACAAGTAGATGAGCTACTAAAGTTGGGTTTTGAGAGGCTCAGTATTTCACCATGGGGAGCTCCTGTGTTATTAGTAAGAAAGAAGGATGGGAGTCAAAAACTGTGTGTGGACTATAGGGGTTTGAATGCAGTAATAATTAAAAACAAATATCCATTACCAAGAATAACTGATCTGTTTGATGAATTGCGAGGAGCAAGGGTATTTTCGATGATAGATCTTCGTTCTGGATTCCATCAGGTAAGGGTCCGAACAGAAGATATTCCAAAAACTGCTTTTAGGACCAGACGTGGTCATTATGAATATTTGGTGATGCCATTTAGTGTGACTAATACCCGAGCAGTGTTTATGAATCTGATGAACCGTGTTTTTATTCAGTATCTAGATAAATTTGTGTTAGTGTTTATTGATAATATATTAATCTACTCCAAGAATAAAGAAGAGCATGCTGAGCATTTGAGAATAGTTTTGCGGACTCTGAAAGAGCAAAAGTTATATGAAAAATTGATTAAATGTGAGTTTTGGTTGGATGAGGTTGCTTTCTTGGGTCACATAGTTTCAGGAGATGGTGTATCAGCTGATCCTAAGAAAATAGAAACTATAATGGATTGGCCTGTACCGAAATCAGTGTCAGAGATTCAGAGTTTTCTGGGGTTGGCTGGATATTATCGACAGTTTGTACAAGATTTTGCAAAAATCGCGTCTCCTCTAACTAAATTGATTAGGAAAGGAGTAGAATATGTCTGGACAGAGGAATGTAATAAGGCATTTGATGAATTAAAACGGAGACTGACAACAACACCAGTATTGGCAATTCCAGACAATTTAGGGAAATGAAGGTTTATAGTGAGGCTTCAAAACAGGGATTGGGGTATGTGTTAACACAAAATGGGAGAGTGATTGAGTTTGCGTCAAGGTAGTTGAGACCCCATGAGAGAAACTATCCAACTCATGACTTGGAGCTAGCAGTAGTGATTCATGCTTTGAAGATTTGGAGATATTATTTACTAGGACAGAGGGTAGAAGTATACACTAATCATAAAAATTTGAAGTATATTTTCACTTAGAAGGAACTGAATATGAGACAGAGGCGATGGTTGGAGTTGGTAGCAGATTATGATTTAGAAATTAAGTATCACCCAGGAAGGATTAATATAGTGCCAGACGCACTGAGTAGGAGGCCTGAAGTGGAGAGATTAACTCAGCAGAAAGAACTTTTAATGGAGATGCAAAGAATGGAATTGGAAATAATTTTACGAGGAGGGACAACACAATTTATGGAGATACAGTTGCAGTCACCATTGATAGAGCAGATTAAGCAGGCTCAGGTTGGAGATGAAAATTTTCAGAGATTAAATAATAAAATAGAAGCAGACAAGAGAGCAGAAATGAAAATATACTCAGACAAGACTATTAGATTCAAGGAAAGATTATGGATGCTAAAGGGGGAAGTAAGAGATAGAGTTTTACAGGAAGCTCATAGATCAACATATTCCATTTAACCTGGAAGCAATAAGATGTACAAGGATATAAAAAAGTATTTCTGGTGGCCAGGCATGAAGAAAGATATTGCCAGATATGTATCTAGATGTTCTACTTGCCAGTAAGTAAAAGTTGAGTATCAAAGGACAGCTGGATTGCTCCAACTATTAGCAATACCGGAGTGGAAGTGGGAACAAATATCGATAACTTTGTTACAGGCTTACCTAGGGGCACCAAGGGTAATAATGCAATTTGGATAATTGTGGACCGCTGACTAAATCGGCTCATTTCATTCCATTTAGAGTTGGTCAGTCAACATAAATACTAGCTAGAAGATTTATGCAAGAAATAGTGAGATTGCATGGAGTTCCGCCAGGATTGTATCAGATCGAGATATAAGATTCAGATCACACTATTGGGAGAAATTAATGGATAGTTTGGGAACATATTTGGATTTATCTTCAGCTTACCATCCACAAACAGATGGTCAATCAGAACGGACTATCCAAATACTTGAAGATATGCTTAGGGCATGCGTGTTGGATTTTGGTGGATCTTGGGAAGACTATTTGTATATGGTAGAATTTTCTTATAATAATAGTTATCAGAAGAGTATCAAAATGACACCATTTGAAACTTTGTATGGGCGAAAATGCAGATCTCCATTATGTTGGAACGAGATTAGAGAACGAAGTATTTTGGGGCCAGAATTGATTACTCAAGTAACAGAGCAAGTGAAGGTTATCAGAGAACACATGAAGACGACTCAAGACAGACAAAAGAAATGGGCAGATCAACGCAGAAAACCACTGGAGTTTGAAGTAGGAGATAAATTATTTATTAAGATATCCCCGATGAAGGGTGTGATTAGATTTGGCAAGAAAGGAAACCTCAGTCTAAGATACATTGGACCATTTGAAATCATGGAAAGAATTGGAAGTCTTGCCTACCGATTATCATTGCCACTAGAGATGAAAACTGTTCATGATGTGCTCCATGTATCACAACTGCAAAAATATTTGGATGAAGAGCACAAAGTAATAGATCTGTCCGAGATAAATTTGAAATCAGACCTAAAGTATGAGAAGCATCACGTAGCAATTATCGGCCGACGGGAGAATGTCCTTAAGAACAAAGTGATACCATTAGTTCTTATTTCTTAGGACACACAATCGCCAAGAGATTCAACTTGGGAGCTTGAAAAGGATATCAGGACAAAGTAGCCATATCTTTTCTCATGATCAGGTATATCAATTGAATTTATTTTTATATCAGTAGGTACTCGTGAATACAAGCATGTGTTCTAATTTAAAATTTTGAGAACGAAATTTCTTTTGTTAGGTGGGTAGGATGTAATACCCCAAAATTTGAGCCACCTGTATTGCTCTCTTGAGACCAATCGTGCTGAATAAGTCCACCGAAATCCCTATGGGACGACCTGTACATCGCTACACCGACACTGTACGCTTGTAGTTAAATTATCACATCAGTTTGTCTAGTGCAAGTAATAAGTAACGTTCTCCGTTTTGGAAAGCAGCTGAAAAACGGGGGCGTTACAGAAGCCCATTTGCATGGTCGGACCTGTTATTTCCATATCCTCTGCTGTATAGTTATTAGGGGCCTCCCTTCCTTCAGTCTGTCCAAATTCAATTGCAAACTTCCTTGTGGGTCCTATTATATAAGACCAAAATTTGTGCCCCAGTCCCTCAAGTGTTGATCTGGCCCACCCCTAGAGACCAGCTCTCGAACTTGGGACCCCCCACGCATCACCTCTTTGCAAGATGTGCTTGTCCCACCCAGCTGCCCAGAAGCTTCCTCATGCGTATCTCTGTGTGGGGTCCGTAGATGGGGACTCCTGTCTACAAAAGTTGCCTCTGAGCCCCCCATTACATTCCCTTTCCTATCTCACATCTTGGTAGGTGCGACGCTTTCTGATGTGATAATTACTGTAAGTGCATAGTGTCAGTGTAGCACTGTACATGTCATCTCATAGAGATCTAAGCTATTTTTGCGTTCCTTACTCTTTCTTTAGTCTAACGGACTAACTATGAAATTCTAGATTGGATTCATTACTATCTAAATAGCCTAGGATTTAGAATCCACTAATTTCCAACGATGTTCTTACTTCTATTATCTTCTTCTATCATAAAATTTTGATCTTTTTAGTTTAATTTTTATTTAAAGTGCCCTAAGCATGAGCTATCAAGTGGTGTGCAAATATAACTCATCAAAGATACTACGTTTCATAAAAACAAACTAAATCTTTAGATAATTCAATGAAAAAGATAAAATCAATAACCCCAAACCATAATAAGTATAGGCTATCAAGAAACCTAATTCAAGTATAACCTATCAAAGTCTTAATCTTCGAGTTCTTGTATTTTAATTTTTTTATAGAAAAATCATGTCTTTATTTATTTCATTTAAGAAGAAAAATATTAGAAAGTAATTACATGGTGGATCTTAGCTTCATCTACATCATAGAGCTAAACTAATTAGCTACTCATATTTTTAATAAGCAAAATCAAATTTTTATTCATGAATATGATTAACCCTAATCTAGAAAGCAGTAAAACCTAAACTAGAAAGTGATTAACTCTATCTAGAAAGTAAGTAAAGATCTCAGAATAATGGCTTACCTCTGAAGCACGGTGTTGTGGCCCTCACCCTTCAACAAAATCCTAATTTTATTAATGAGAAAACAAGTACAAAATTCCATGATCCCCCTTAGAATACAAGGATACGGCCAATATACATGTTTCGGAAATCAAATCCTAATTATAACAAAACTGAAAAACTACAAAATTACAATGAAGCCCTCGAAGAAATCTCCTCTGGAACGGCCAGCTTTGGGCCGCTATTTGGTGGGCAAAACCGCCAATTGGTGGCTAAAGCAAGACAAATTGATCTGGATTTTCTTCTACACGAGTCTCTTGTCTTGTACTCTTTATTTGCTTGACTGTATTTAATTTTGACTCTTTACAGTAATTTAATCTTGTAGTCTCACCCACTTTAGAAACTTTTCGGACTTTGATTTCCTACTCCAACTCTGATTTCATGCTATCTCTTTGTATAAATTGGATTATCTGAAAAAAATCACTAAAAATACCCGAGTAGCATTTATTTATATACAAATATAGATAAAGTGTGGGAGGAAAAATACAATATATGATACTCATCATACCCCCACACTTATCTTTTGCTAGTTCTCGAGCAAAACCTAAAAAGAAAAATAAAAATTCTAACTCACTTTTGCAAGAATCATGATTACACTTAGCATGTGCAACAAACTTTTAAACCCCTAGGTTACCCTAGTGGACGAGTAGTATCTCGTGAGAGTTTACAGTGAATATACCCACAAAATTCATGAAGAAAATAGATTAAGAAATAAAGAAAAGAAAAATAAGGATAACCAAAAATAAAAAAAATAAAAATTTTATACAAAAGAAAGAAAAATATTTTTTAATGATATTTTCATCAATTAATCTCACTAATATACAAACTAAGCAATGCATTTAGATTATCAATTTTCAAATTGAGCGTCATATCAGATACACTTGTCATTTTAATCAAAAATTTATATTCTATGTTTCAATACCCACTAACAGATAATTCATTGGCTCCTATATATCTACGTGCACGTGTAATAGTCTATTTCGGCATTTGACTCCAACAAACTCATGATTCATCTTCTCTCTCATAACATTTTTTTTCCTTTTTTCTTTTTTTTCTTTTCATTTTTTTAAAGAATATTTCACCTTTCATTCGAATATTCACGCTTGCTTAGGCGCAAGTACCCGATTACATGGTTCATACTCTTTTCTTTTCCTTTTAGTTTTTTTAGAATATTTCACATTTCATGCGAATATTCACGCTTACTTAGGCGCAAAGTATCGGATTACTTGGATTATACTCTTTTTTCACTCTTGAGGCTATTGCCTTAATACCAGGCGCACCCCATTATTTTATCACTCTTGAGGCTATTGCCTTAATACAAGCTCACCCATTATTTTATTCTCACTTTTTCTTTTTTTTGTTTAGAGAGAGAAGACGTACTCAATTGTTAATCCTTAACCTAATAAACTATTGTGAAGTGAAAAATAGATGTATACTTGCCTCAAAACTATCATTAGCAGTATTTATTTTTTGGATTTTAATCTTTTTCATAAAATTCAAAGTGTATCGTCCAATCTACTCTCCTATCCAATCTCACATCTAAATTTGTTCCTTTATCTGTAATTAGTTTGATCTATTGATGAAAACATAAATTTGTTTAACTTTTTTTCAAATTTTTTTTAGCTTTTTTTTTCCAGTTAGTTACCCTAAAAACTGCCCAAAGTGTAAAATAAAGAAACTCAAAAATCAAACAATAAAATTAAATAAAATAAAAAATCCTAAAAATAAAATCCTAAAAAATAAAAATCTCCTAATCCACTCCCCCACACCTAAACTTGTATATGCCCTCATACACAAATCATTGGTGTCGTCCTTTTTGCCTCCTACTAGACTCATCGGGTGCAGGACATGCTCGTATCGTAGAAAACTCACCCTTATTGATTTATTTCAACCAGCGCCAAATTTTTTTAAGACCTTACCAGACTACATTGATTTGCTCAGTGAGATCAGCTGGCAAGTCCTGGTCAAAAAAGTCATCATCCTCCTCCTCTTGTGTTAGGTCAGTGGCATATATATTTTTGTCATCAGCATTTCTGTTCCAATCTTCTGGAACAGTAGCATGATATATCACTAAAATATATTTGGCAGCGATAAACACGCGTGAGGGTGCATATGCGTCAAATTCAGCACTAGACAAAAACCCGTGACACAACTGTGTCTTACTGTTGATCCCTTTATCGCGTGTTATTTTGCAATTCAGGCCTATCCGTGTAAGATAATTCTCAATTCTATTGGAGGTGTGATTTCCCGTGTGAAGGAGGATACCTATAGAAACCGAGATGGCCGCTGCGTGCACTTCGTGTATTTGGCCGCGCCAATGGAGGTTTATAGTTATGCGATCTTCCGAAATATCAGATTTTACAAAACTCGCAGAAAATTCCTCCACTAACTCTGGGATATAGAATGCATTAGGTGTATAAATGAGATAATTCCAGCCCAGAGTTTCGATCGCAGCTGCGAAATAGACACTAAATGCCGCAAAAATTTTGCTAAAAAACTTCTCACAAGCAAATCTAGCCATTATCTTTTAATCTTAATCACCAAAAATTATTCTAATAAAAGTTGTAAATAGAGACCAGAGATTTGTTACCTCCCTTGAAGTTTCAGGGGGAGACTGCAAAGTTTGGCCGCTGATTGGCGGTTTTTACCGCCAAATAGCGGTTTAGAAGCTTCTGTTGGCCGACAGCTCGGAGGATAGCTTTGGTGGTGATTCTGACGTTTTGAGTACCACTAGTCAGAGTAAAAATTGGAGATTCTGCACTGTCCTGCAAAGAGAGAAGCAAATGACAATGGAGGAAGTGGGGTAAGAGGGAGGCAGCTAGGGTTTTGGAAGAGTGGATTTGGGGAAGAAGAGAGCTGCTTGGATTTATATAGGGATGGAAAAATTACAATCAACTCCTCATATTTTCCTAATTTTGCTTTTAAACCCTGCATCATGTTAGTAACATAATATACATGCTATTATACAAATAACTACATGCCTTTACGCTTAGATCGGATCGTGAAGTGTCACAACCTCCACATTATCGCTCACTCGAGGTTCTAAAAAGGGTTTTAATTGGTGACTGTTTACTTTGAATAAACTACCGTTTTTAGGATCCTCGAGTTCAATTGCACCGTGATGGTGTATGTACGGTCCACTCCATCTCGACCTCAATTTTTCCGGGAATAAATGTAGCCTCGAATTATATAAGAGAACTTTTTGTCCAGGTATAAAGGACTTGAGAATGATCACTTTGTCATGAAACACTTTAGTTTTCTCTTTATAAATCTTAGCACTATCATATGCATTCCGTCTATTCTCATCAAGCTCATTAAGTTGCAGTCTCCGTTGCTCGCCAGCTTCTTCGAGCTCAAAATTTAGAAATTTGATTGTCCATAAAGCCTTATGCTCAAGCTCCACCAGTAAATGACATGCTTTTCCAAATATCAATCGATATGGAGACATGCCTAAATTAGTCTTGTAAGCAGTACGGTAGGCCCATAATGCATCTGCTAGTTTACAAGACCAATCTTTTCTTTTGTGATTCACTGTCTTCTCCAAAATCAGTTTGATTTGTCGATTGGAAACTTCCACTTGCCCACTAGTTTGTGGATGATACGGTATAGCTAACTTGTGGGTAATGGAATATTTCCGCATAAGCGTCTCAAATGACCGGTTGGTAAAATGGGTACCGTTATTGCTAATGATAGCTCGAGGAATGCCAAATCGAGAAAAGATATTCTCTTTCAAGAACTTGACAACGACTTTGTTGTCATTCGATTTTGCAGCTATTGCCTCTACCCATTTGGAAACATAATCAACAACGACTAATATGTATTGGTTTCCAAATGAGTTGGGTAACGGTCCCATAAAATCTATACCCCATAAATCAAATACTTCGACCTCAAGGATAGATTACAGAGGCATCATATTGCGCTGTGAAATTTTGCCTACGAATTGGCATCGTGTGCACGCTTTGCAATATTCCACGGCGTCTTTGAAAAGAGTTGGCCAATAAAAACCACTTTGCAATACCTTTTCAGCCGTTTTCCTGGGACCAAAGTGTCCTCCACAAGCAAAATCATAAAAAAAAAAGAGGACACTTTGTATCTCATCATCAGGTATGCATCGACGTATGATCTGGTCTGGACAATATTTGAACAGATATGGTTCATCCCAGTAAAAGAATTTTGCTTGGGACAAGAATCTATACCGATCTTGCTTGGACCAATGGGATGGAATCTCCTTAGTCACAAAATAGTTCACAATGTCAGCAAACCATGGTTCACGCATCAATGCAAACAATTGCTCGTCAGGAAATAATTCGTTTATGGGACAAGAATTAATTGGAGCATTGGGCAGACGCGACAAGTGATTAGCTAGTAAATTATCAGCACCTTTCTTGTCTAATATCTCAAGATCAAACTCTTGTAGCAAGAGGATTCATCGAACGAGCCTTGCTTTTGCGTCTTTCTTGGTTAACAAATATTTCAAAGCAGTATGATCAGTGTAAACTATAATCCGTGATCCAATCAAGTAGGAACGAAACTTTTCAAGTGCAAAGATGACTGCCAGAAACTCTTTCTCTATGGTAGAGTAATTCAACTGGGCGTTATTGAGTGTCCTACTTGCATAGTAAATCACATATGGCTGCTTATTAATACGTTGCCCAAGGACGACACCGATAGCGTAATCGGATGCGTCACACATAAGCTCAAAGGGTAAGCTCCAGTCTGGCGCATGAAGAATAGGAGTGGTGGTAAGCGCCTTCTTGAGCTGCTCAAATGCTCTTAGACAATCAGGTGTGAAATTGAATGACACTTCCTTGGCTAGTAGATGTATCAAAGGCCTAACAATTTTGCTAAAGTCTTTGATAAATCTTCTATAAAAACCAGCATGACCAAAGAATGATCGTATATCTTTCACTGATCGCGGAGGTGGAAGATTAATGATGAGGTCCACCTTGGCTTTGTCAACCTCGATACCATCCTTCGAGATGACATGCCCTAGCACTATGCTATATTTTTACCATAAAATGGCATTTTTCCCAATTGAGTGTCAAATACTTCTCATGGCAACGCGTGAGAACTAACTCTAAATAATGCAGACACTCTTGGAATGAATCTCTGAAGATATAGAAATCATCCATGAAAATTTTAAGAAATCGTTCAACCATGTCAGAGAAAATACTTACCACGCACCTTTAGAATGTGGCAGGTGCATTGCATAACCCAAAGGGCATGCGTCTGTATACAAAGGTACCGAATGGACATGTGAACGTGGTCTTTTCTTGATCCTCCGGAGCGATGGGAATTTGGTTGTAGCCAGAGTATCTATCTAGAAAACAATAGAACTCGTGTCTAGCCAACCGTTCCAACATCTGATCAATAAATAGTAAGGGGAAGTGGTCCTTCCTAGTTGCGGCATTAAACTTTCTATAATCAATGCAAACTCGCCATCCCATCTACGAACGCATCGGGATAAACTCATTTGCATCGTTCCTGACTACAGTAATTCCGAACTTCTTAGGCACTACTTGAACTGGGCTTACCCATGCGCTATCAGAGATAGGATAGATGATCCCATTGTCAAGGCACTTAAGAATATCCTTCCTCACAGCTTCTTTATTACCGGATTCAATCTACGCTGAAGATCTTTTATAGGTCGTGCATTGTCTAGTAAATGAATTCTATGCTACACTATAGGACTTATCCCCTTAATATCGGCCATACTCCAGCCTATGGCTTCCCTATGTGCTTTCAACACTAATATGAGTGCTTACTCCTGAGCGTCAGTCAATTCTATAGAGATAATGATTGGTAGTGTGTCGTATTCACCCAAGAAAGCGTACTTGAGATGATTCGGAAGGGTCTCAAATTCAGGTGAACACTCAATAGATGGTCATAACTGAACTCGTGGTTCAGTCATCAATGGCTCAGGTGGAAGTTCCCATTGAGTGGAAGACACATAATTAGATGACTCATTGAGCGTCTCCAAGAATACACTCTCATCAACAAAACCATCCAGCTCATCAAAGAATTCCTCCTCTTGGTGCTCACTGGACAACCCTTGGATCATATTCACTTCTAGGAGCTCATCATGTGGATCACTTGGTTGGCACCCTAGATTGAATATATTCAAGTCAAGTGTCATATTTCCAAAGGAAAGTCTCATCGATCCACTCCGGCAATTAATAACAGTATTAGAAGTGGCTAAGAATGGACATCCCAAAATAACTGGGATACAATGGTGTGGATCCACCACAGGTTGAGTCTTGAGAACTATGAAATCAACTGGAAAGATAAACTCCCCAATCTTAATCAAGACATCCTTATTCTCTTCCATAGGTGTCTTCACTGATCTATCAGTTAGCTGTAATGTAATCATTGTAGGTCTCAACTCTCCCAGTCCTAACTGTTGTACACTGAATAAGGAAGCAAGTTGACACTTGCTCCTAAATCTAATAAAGCCTTTTCAATCACTGTAGTCCCTATAGTGCAGGAGACAGTAGGACTTCCAAGGTTTTTGTACTTCACAGGTGCTGACTGAGAGAGGATGTTAGAGATGTTAGCAGCTAGGAAGACTTTTTTTGGAACATTTGTTGTTCTCTTCTTTGTGCATAAATCCTTTAAGAATTTTGCATAAGCAAGTACCTGTTGAATTGCATCAAGAAGAGGAATATTGACCTTAACTTGCTTGAATAACTCAAGGATGTGCTCCACCTGAGAAGAATTTTTCTTAATCGATTTGGATAGGGAGCCATTGGCTTATAAGTATGGTCAATAGGAGGATTAGAATTAGAGGGGTCAGATTCCTCTGTCGTGCTAGTGGGTGATCGTGAGATGAAGGTAATGATGAACCATGAGGTAATGATGGAATTGTAGTATCAGGGAGTGTAGCCTGCCGTGCAATAGGAGTGGAATTAGGTGGCATAGCTACGTGATTGTCAACCAGCTTGCCAGATCGAAGTATGTGAATGGCATAACTTGGTTGACATGCGACTGATTAGAATTTGAGGAACTGGTATTAGGATTTGTTATGGGTTGACTTGGAAAAGTGCCCTTGCCACGTTCACTCATTTGATTTGCTAATTGTCCAACCTGCTGCTCTACATTCTTAATAGATTGAGAGTTCACGAGCAGGTGCTGATCAGTTTTTTGAATAAAATCAGTTGATACTTTCATAAGATTTTGCATGTGCGTGTCAAGGTTGGACTGAGACTTGAGAAGATTTTAACATTCTTCTCAAGTGACTGAAGTCGCTTTTCTTAATCATTATTAGACCCCTGTTGTGGATATGAGTGGTTTTATACAGGTGGTCTATTCTGGTTGTTCCCATGATTTGAAGTGTTTGGGTGTTGATAAGTACCCACATTTGGTTTTGGGAACTGACCAGTGGCTGGAGGCTGCATGTTGGGGCTCGGGGCTCCCTGATATTGCCCTTGGCCCCATGAGAGATTTGGATGGTTTCTCCAGTCAGGATTGTATGTCGGAGCGTGGGGATTATTAATGGGTCTTTGATACAAGGCGTTAGCCTACTCAAGTGTGGGGCCCATAGGATTCACTAACAAAGGACACTCCACCATAACGTGATTGGGAGTTCCGCAATTAAACCACGTGGAACTTCGGATTTGATTTACTTGACCCACTGTGGAGCACTAGGAGTCTTAGCTTCGGCAGCTCTAGAGTTATCGATGCTATGAATCTCACTCTTATGTGCAGAAATTGATGCACTGGACTTCTCAGCGGGACTCTCCCACTACATAGTCTTCCAC
Organism: Dracaena cambodiana; assembly: GCA_036321105.1. NCBI lineage: Eukaryota > Viridiplantae > Streptophyta > Magnoliopsida > Asparagales > Asparagaceae > Dracaena > Dracaena cambodiana. Next base: position 39,146,912 of record JAYEPQ010000007.1, read on the forward strand.
GATAGGTCCTCCAGAAAGTCCCATGCTTCATCCTCATTTTTCCTCATAAACTCCCCCCGACACATGGATTCAAGAAGAGTTTTGGATGTGTAATCACGTCCTTCGTACACGATTTGACACAACCGCCACTTCTCTACCGCATGGTGGGGGAACTGAGCTAAAAGGTCTTTAAACGGTTCCAAGTATTTCTAGAAGGGTTCTCCCGGCACTTGACGGAATTGATTAATTTGATTTCGTATTCTTGCCATCTTATGCGTGGAATAATACTTTTTAAGAAACACCATAACGAATTCATCCCAAGTAGTGATTGAATCAGTAGGCATACTGTACAACCACTTCTTAGCATTATCCTTAAGTGCAAAGGGGATAAAGCGGAGCTTAATTGCATCCTCTGATAACTGTTGTAGTTTTATCAACACGTATACTTCCTGAAATTCACTGATAAAGAGATATGTATCTTCTGAATCAGAACCAATGAATTTAAGAAGTATACTGATGTATTGCGGTTTTAACTCATAGTGATTACCTGTTGCGTGTGGAAGTTTTATGCATGATGGAAATGATGTGCGCAACGGGTAACATCGATCCTGAAGGATCGGGATCGGTTGGTCCATCTTGGGATCCATGAGCAAATCCGATCTCACTAGTCAACCAAATTGATCACGGGTCCAATGTTGCATGAACCAGCGACCGTGAGTGTATGCGTGAATTTGCTAAACTAATGCAAGAAGTGGGTTGTGGTGGAGAGATAAAACGGTGGAATAGATATGATCAAATAAAAATGTGATTCCTACTATTCATAATTTTTTATTTTTTTTATATTTTTTACAGAACCAGGGAACCAAATTACAGAACTGGATAAAATTTGGGTTCTGTTAGTACCTGATGAGCCGCCAAATAGTGGGTTTAGCAGCCAAATAGCGGGTTTAGCAGCCAAATAGCGGCTCAACCAGAGAGGTTTACTCTCTGATTTTTTCTGCTTAGTCAAGAAGCTCTTCTGATCCCTTTTGTCTTCCTATATCTGCAATTTCTATTCCTTGCACACTCAACACACACTGTTAATACGTAAAACTTTAGAAAAGCAAGAAAAACACCGTCGATCCCTGGCAACGGCGCCAAAAACTTGATGTGATAATTACTGCAAACGCACAGTATCGGTGTAGCGCTGTACAGGTCGTCCCACAGAAATATAAGGTGTTTTTGCGTTCCTTACTCTTTCCTTAGTCTAATGGACTAACTATGAGTTTCTAGATTGGATTCGTTACTATCTAAATAACCTAGGATTTAGAATTCACTAATTTCCAACCATGTTCTTACTTCTATTATCTTTTTCTATCATAAAAATTTGATCTTTTAGTTTAATCTTTATTTAAAATGCCCTAAGTTTGAGCTATCAAGTAGTGTGCAAATATAACTCATCAAAGATACTACATTTCATAAAAAACAAACTAAATCTTTAGATAATTCAATGAAAAAGATAAAATCAACAACTCCAAACCCTAATTAAGTATAAGCTATCAAGAAACCTAATTCAAGTATAACCTATCAAAATTTTAATCTTCGAGTTCTTGTATTTTAATCTTTTTATAGAAAAATCATGTCTTTATTTATTTTATTTAAGAAGAAAATATTAGAAAGCAATTACATGGTGGATCCTAAGTTCATCTACATCCTAGGGCTAAACTAATTACCTACTCATATTTTTAATAAGCAAAATCAAATTTTTATTCATGAATATGATTAACCCTAATCTAGAAAGCAGTAAAACCTAAACTAAAAAGTGATTAACTCTATCTAGAAAGCAAGTAAAGATATCAAAACAATGGCTTACCTCTGGAGCACGGTGTTGTGACCGTTAGCCTTCAGCAAAACCCTAACTTTATTAATGAGAAAACGAGTACAAAATTTCAGGATCCCCTTAGAATATAAAGATACGACCAATATATAGGCCTCGAAAATCAAACCCTAATTATAACAGAACTGAAAAACTACAAAATTATAATGAAGCCCTCGAAGAAATCTCCTCTGGAACGGCCAGTTTTGGTCCGCTATTTGGCGGGAAAAACCACCCATTGGCGGCTAAAGCAAGGCAAATTGATTTGGATTTTCTTCTACACGAGTCTCTTGTCTTGTACTCTTTATTTGCTTGACTGTATTTAATTTTGACTCCCTGCAGTAATTTAATCTTATAGCTCGCCCACTTTAAAAACTTTTCGAACTTTACTTTCCTACTCCAACTCTGATCTCATACTATCTCTTTGTATAAATCGATTATCTAAAAAAACACTAAAAATATCCGAGTAGTATTTATTTCTATATAAAAATAGATAAAATATGAAAAGAAAAATACAATATATGATACTCGTCACTTTTTCCTTTCTCCCATCTCTCCCTTTGCTACGGGCCACCCTCTCCTACCCTTTCCTCATCCGAGCCAGTCCTTCTCTCCTCGATTAGAGTATTGTCCATCCACTCTTATATCCAACAACTTCTTACCCCTTCCATGTTTGTTGTCCCTTCAAGTGATTCGCTGCTGGCCTCCTTGCCCTTTGTTAACCTTCTCCTGATCTCAGGTTGATCGCTTGTTGGGAGGTTTTCCTTCTTCGTGAAACTGCCTCTTTCCTCGATCGTTCCCCCTGAAATGTGATCTCCCTTTCCTACCTAATTGGGGAGATTGCCTTTCTTTGCTTCGACCTCTCTGAACTTGTCGCCACCTGTGGTTTTTGAGGTGTCTTGTGATATTTGTGCCATGAGAAATGGTAGGGAACTGGTATGGGTCCGATGATAGCGGTTCCTACTAGCTGGCCATTTCCGAACCGGTTGTCCATCTTTTGGACGTTAACATGTTGGATCCTGGCCCCCGCCGCCTCTGCCACCACCGATTTCTCCTTGTCTCTGCCAGGTCCAGATGACACCAATCCAGAGGTAAGTTTTTCCTCCCTTGCTTCCGAGTATGCTTTTCCACCAAGACTTGCCTCGACCTTAATCGAGATTTTACATATTTGTTTTCCGAATACGTCAGTGAATTCGGGGGGATGGCCTCTAATTTTTCACAACCCACCCTGACCTTTATTGCGGAGAGATCTTCTTTACTCAATGTTTCCTCTTCCACACTAATCACATGGGCGAAGTGAACTATAAGTTTACTCAAAACATTGCAGTTCCAGTGTTGCAACAGCACCCCATGGATGGCCAACCACGCCGTGACGGGGAAGACATGGAACATGTCATCTTCCTCTCTCGCCCAATGATACATGATAAGTATCATATTTTAAATTTTTCCTCCCATATTTTATCTACTTTTATATATAAATAATTACTACTCAGGTATATTTTGTGTGTTTTTATAGGTAACAAAGGTTTCGCAAGAAAAAGAAGAAAAAGATGTAAATTTATCAAGAATATGAGTAAAAAAAGTTAATTAAGGTGAAAATCGACACTCAAGTGCAGCAGCAGAAACTTCAAGAGTATTTTCGGCGAAGCTAAAGCTTGAACTGGAAAATTTCATGTGGGGAAAATTTGTAGAGTTCGGAATTATCTCGAAACGAGTCCAATAACAGCTTAATTCGAGTTCATATGAAAAGGTTATGGCCATTTTACTGAAGCACTGCAGAGTGAAAAATCCGATCCAACGGGTTACAAGTCTATTGAACTTAATTTCGGATTTTGGACCCGAAAATTAGTATTTTATGCCATCTAATCTCAACCATTGGTTTCTATTATTTATGGATTGGATTAAGATTATATATCTTGAGATTAGTTTGCATTGGATTATGATCATATCTTTTGTATTGAGTTTGAGTAGGAGTAGAATTGTATTTGGGTTATAAATACCCCATGAATCCTTGTAAATTAAAGAGAGCTTTTTTTTATGTGTAATTTTAGATGTACTTTTTATTAATAAAATTAGGGTTCTACTGAAGGGGTAACGGCCACAATACCGTACTCCAGAGATAAGTCATTGCTTTTAATTCTTTATTCTCTTTTTAGATAGAGTTAATTACTTTCTAGTATAAATTTATTGCTTTCTAGATTAGATTTATTTGGTTTTATGAATAAAAATAGGATTTTGCTTACTAGAATTATGTGTAACTAATTTTCTTTAGCCCTAGGATGTAGATGAAATTAGTTTAATAGATCTAATATGGATTTATCTCATTTTCTTCTTAAAAAGAAATAAAGTTATGATTTTTCTATAAATAAATAAAAGATAGAGTTCACAAATCATAATTCTTTGATAGATTATGCTTAATTAATATTTTGATAATCTATACTTAGTTTGGAATTCTTATTCTTTGTTTATTTTTAGAATTATCAATAAAGATTTTCCTATAAATAAATTGAATTGGATAAACTTGTAAATCTAATTTCTTTGATAGGTTATATTTAAGTTCGGTCTTTTAATAGCTTATGCTTAGATTAGGGTTTGAAGTTTATTTATTTTCTTTTGTTTATGAGATTTTCTATTTGATATAATTTGTTTTTAAGAAAGGTGTTATTTTTTATGGTCTATACTTGCACATCACTTGATAGGTCATACTTATGGACACTTGATTAAAATCAAATTAAAAAGATTACCTTTTTAATATGTTTATTAACTGTGCATAATTAAAAAGATAGGAAGAAAGAGATAATTTATTGTTAGGCTATTATTCTAATGGATTCGAAATCCTAGGCTAATCTTTAGAACTTAGAACTAATCTTCTCTCAATTTAGAAACTCTTCGTTAATCCACTAGAATTAAAGAAATAGTAAGAAACGCAAAAACACCTTAGATCCCTATGAGACGACCTGTATAGCGCTACAACTGACACTGTGCGCTTGCAGTAAATTATCACATCAAGTTTTTGGTGTCGTTGCCGGGGATCAACGGTGTTTTTCTTACTTTTTCTAACGTTTTACGGCTTAACAGTGTGTGTTGAGTGTGTATAGATCTGGAACTTTAGATACAGGAAGCAAGAAGGGAAGAAAAGAGTCTCGAAAGCGCACTGCAAAAACCAGAGAGGTAAATTCCTTGATTGCAACGCTAAATAGCAGCTAATTAGCGGCAATATTTGAGAGGTTCTCCCCCAAATTTTGTCTAATTCTGTATTTAGGGTTCCTGATTATGTGAAAAAATATAAAAATAAAATTTCAATTGTTTTTATTTTTTCTTTTCCATCTCTTTCCCTCTCCACCTTCTTCAAAAAAAATAAAAAAATTAAAAAAAATTAAAATTTAAAAAAAATATTTCAAAATCCAACTGGTTGCTATCATTATCGTGATTCATATCATAATTATTATCAGTGTCCATGGATAGGAAGTTCGTTAGGACTAGATCATAATCAATTTCACACCACATATAGTGAACCTACAAGCGCTTCCCATACATAAAATTACAATTGTGAATGGATGAATCAATCTAATGTTGCATATAATCAAGAGTCATACCAAGAGAGTCCTCCATCTGATTATTTCTTTATGGGCTATTCATCTTCATGTTCTACATTCAATCATGAATAAGATATTCAATTGAACATGTTAGATGAAAGATTAAAAATATTAGAAGCAAACTATACATGTCATGAGAATTTACCTTCAACCACTTCATATCTGTCGTCAAATATATACACAGATCTATCATATCCACCATCAAATTTCTCATGATTTCGAGATGCAATCATTTGAAGAAAATAAGGAAAATTACAATCATGAATTTGAGGAATGAAGACGTAGAATTGAGGAAGGTATTGAAGGTTTGCTAAAATCATCCTCTCAAAATTCATCCTCTAAAACTGCAGTTTGTATGGAAGATCTTCTCAAAATAATTTCTCAAACTAAACTTTTTGGAGATCAACCATCTAATAGTTTGAACATATCTGATTCCAATGAGCAACCACTTCAATCATCTTTTGAAATAGATATGATTCAAAATGAGTTAAATAATTTTGTGCATGATGAGTCTATAATTCAACATTGTGATCAATTTGTTTTAGACTATTGTGAAAATAATTATGATAAAACTGGTGATAAAGAAAATATTTTGCTTGGTGATTTGCCTCATGATGAGCTTGCTAGTGACAAATTATTATTTGATTCTTTTGATGGAAATTGTGAAGAAATTTATGAAGAAGAATTTTTATCCCTTCATAATAATTTGACTAACGATAAGTTCACTAGTATGGCATTTTCTTTTGAGAATTTTAATGACAGGTTTGAAGAAAATTTGCATGACGAGCCCAAAATATTAGAAGAATGAAAAGAATCTAAAAAAGAAGAGGTCATGGTACCTGATGATTTAAAAGTGCCCTCCAAAATTGAGCTCATGATTCCACAACACCAAAGTGAGTATGTTATTTCACAAGTTGATAAAACCAAAATACTTACTGCCATGAAAGATACTCGTGGGTCGAATATGGACGGTAAAGGTACGCTTTCTTACCTCAAAACTTTACTATTGAATAAAAAAAGAAGGGTAGAAATAAATTGAGAAAAATAAAAAATAAGATGGAGAGATTAAATGTAAAACTGACAAAAAGGCTAAGTTCATCCATATCTAAATGTAAAAGGACACATTATAAGAGTGGAAAGCGATCAAGAGGTCGTAACCATTTGAATTTTCTAATAAGTGTATAATATTTGCACAATAGTTTTCTATTTCTTATTTTACCACCCTTGGTTTGTGTATGAGAGTATACACAAGTTTATGTGTTAGGGAGTGGATTAGGAGATTTTTATTTTTTTAGGATTTTTAGGATTTTATTTTTATTTTTAGGATTTTTTTATTTTTAGATTTTTGGATTTCTTTATTTTGCACTTTGGGTAGTTTTCAAAGTAGCTAATTTTAAAAAAAAACTGAAAAAAATTAAAAAAAACTGAAAAAAATAAATAAAAAATAATAACAACAAATTATGTATTTTTATCAATAAATCAATGTAATTACAGATAAAGTAACAAATTTAGATTTGAAATTGGATAGGAGAGTAGATTGGATGATACACTTTGAATTTTATGAAAAAGATTCAAATCCTAAAATAAATACCGCTAACAGTAGTTTTGAGGCAAGTATACATCTATTTTTCACTTCAAAATAGTTTATTAGTTTAAGGACAAAGATTATAACGATTGAGTAAGTTTTCTCTCTCTAAACAAAGAAAAAAAGTGAGAATAAAATAATGGGGTGAGCCTGGTATTAAAGGCAATAGCCTCGAGAGTGATAAAATAACAGGGTGTGCCTGGTATTAAGGCAATAGTCTCAAGAGTGAAAAAAAAGAGTATGATCCAAGTAATCGGGTATTTGCGCCTAAGTAAGCATGAATATTCGCATGAAAAGTGAAATATTCTAAATGAAAAGAAAAAGAAAAGAGTATGAACCGAGTAATCGGGTATGTTGCGTCTAAGCAAGTGTGAATATTTGCATGAAAGGTGATATTCTTAAAAAAAAAAAGAAAAAAAGAAAAAAAATATTATGAGAGGAGATGAATCATGAGTTAGAGTTGGAGTCCAAAACCGAAGTAGACTATCACACGTGCACGCAGATGTATCGGAGCCAATGGATTATCTGTTAGTGGGTATTGAAAGATAGGATTTAAATTTTTAATTAAAATAATAAGTGTATTTGATATGACACTCAATTTGAAAATTGATAATCTAAATACGTTCTTGAGTTTGTATATTAGTGAGATTAATTGATGAAAATATTATAAAAAAAAAAGATTTTTCTTTCTTTTGTATAAACTTTTTATTTTTCTTGATTTTCGGTTATCCTTATTTTTCTTTTCTTTATTTCTTAATCTATTTTCTTCACGAATTTTGTTGGTATATTCACTGCAAACCCTCACGAGACATAACTCGTCCACTAGGGTAACCTAGGGGGTTAAAGGCTTGTTGCACGTGCTAAGTACAATCGTGATTCCTGCGAAAGTGAGTTAGGATTTTAATTTTTCTTTTTAGGGTTAGATTTTGCTCGAGAACTAGTAAAAGATAGGTGTGGGGGTGTGATAAGTATTATATTTTGAACTTTTCCTCCCATATTTTATCTATTTTTGTATATAAATAATTGCTACTCGGGTATATTTAGTGTGTTTTTATAGGTAACAAAGGTTTCACAAGGAAAAGAAGAAGAAGATGTAAATTTATCAAGAATATGAGCAAAGAAAGTTAACTAAGGCAAAAACCGACACTTAAGTGCAGCAGCAGAAATTTCAAGAGTATTTTCAGCGAAGCTAAAGCTTGTACTGGAAAATTTCATGTAGGGAAAATTTGTGGAGCTCAGAATTATCTTCGAAACGAGTCTAAGAACGGCTTAATTCGAGTTCATATAAAACAATTATGGCCATTTTACTGAAACACTACAGAGTAAAAAATCCGATCTAACGGGTTATGGGTCTATTGAACTTAATTTCAGATTTTGGACCCGAAAATTAGTATTATATGCCATCTAATCTCAACCATTGGTTTTTATTACCTATGTATTAGACTAAGATTATATATCTTGAGATTAGTTTATGTTGGATTAGAATCATATTTTGTATTGCGTTTGAGTAGAAGTAGGATTGTATTTGGGTTATAAATACCCCATGAATCCTTGTAAATTAAAGAGAGATTTTTAGGTGTAATTTTGGATATACTTTTTATTAATAAAATTAGGGTTTTGCTGAAGGGGTGACGGCCACAATACCGTGCTCCAGAGGTAAGCCATTGCTTTTAATTTTTTATTCTCTTTTTAGATAGAGTTAATTGCTTTCTAGTATAGATTTATTGCTTTCTAGATTAGATTTATTTGCTTTTATGAATAAAAATAGGATTTTGCTTACTAGAATTATGTGTAACTAATTTTCTTTAGCCCTAGGATGTAGATGAAGTTAGTTTAATAGATCTAATATGGATTTATCTCATCTTCTTTCTAAAAATAAATAAAGTTATGATTTTTCTATAAATAAATAAAAGATAGAGTTCACAAATCATAATTCTTTGATAGATTATGCTTAATTAATATTTTGATAATTTATACTTAGATGAAGTTCGGAATTCTTATTCTTTGTTTATTTTCAGAATTATCAATAAAGATTTTACTATAAATAAATTGAATTGGATAAACTTGTAAATCTTATTTTTTTGATAGGTTATACTTAAGTTCGGTCTTTTGATAGCCTATGCTTAGATTAGGGTTTGAAGTTTATTTCTTTTTTTTTGTTTATGAGATTTTTTATTTGATATGATTTGTTTTTAAGGTGTTATTTTTTATGGTTTATGCTTGTACATCACTTGATAGGTCATACTTAGGGGCACTTGATTAAAATCAAATTAAAAAGATTACCTTTTTAATATGTTACTTAACTGTGCATAATTAAAAAGATAGGAAGAAAGAGATAATTTATTGTTAGGCTATTATTCTAATGGATTCGAAATTCTAGGCTAATCTTTAGAACTTAGAACTAATCTTCTCCCAATTTAGAAACTCTTAGTTAATCCACTAGAATTAAATAAATAGTAAGAAACGCAAAAACACTTTAGATCCATGTGGAATGACCTGTATAGTGCTATAACTGATACTGTGCTCTTGAAGTAAATTATCACATCAATACACTGTAAACCCTGCTTTGTAGTCTCTACAGGGCACTGATGTCCTTCCGATGACATGCAACAGGCCCTCCTTGGATGGGAACTTTACCAGTAATACCTTTCCCTCTCCACCAACTTCCATTGAAATTGGGCAAATTTGGCCGATATAACTCGCAAGCTTGCGACTATTTTGCTCTTTGTCAGGTTTCCTTGCGCCGAGTAAACTACCCCAATGATGTTTGATAACCTCTCCTGCTCCTCCGCTACCTAGTCTGAGATTGCAATGTACACTGACGGCTTTGCCTTTGGTGGGGGGGCTATGGGGCCTGTATATTTCCATAACCTCTAAGGTTTATGGCGAGGTATGAATTTCTTGTGCTCTTTGTGTTGGATATTTCTACTGATGTTGTTGCTCCCTCTTCCTTCTAGAGCACTCGTGCTCGGGCTTTTAGTGGTTCCCTTATCAGGTGTTGCAAGGCATTCTGCTGTCCGGTGTCCCTTTTCTTGTAGTAATGGCATCTCACCGCCGGGCACTCATATTTAAAATGACTCGTAATGCCACATTCCGAGCAAGCTTCTGGTGAACCGTTGAATGACCGTCGCCTAATAGGCAATAACTTCTACTTCTTACCTGATACTGCCTTCTCGACCTTCTCCTTCTTTGAACTTTTTGACTTGTATTCAATCCAGTCCCCATCCCTCTCTTGTTCCGCAATGGGCTATCCCTAGATGGCAACCTTGTGTTTCGCTAAGATTGCAAAAACCTCCTGACCCGTATAGGTGGCATTTGGGTTGATAAGGTCTTGGGTCACCAAGGCCGGATTGCTAATTGATGTGAATAATCTACCGTAAGCGTATAGTGTCGGTTGTAATGCAAACATGTCGTTCTCACGAGGATGTAAGGTGTTTTGCGTTCTAGCTTCTCTTATTATTCTAACGAGCTAACTATAGGTTCTAAGTAGATATTTTTTAGTTATTCTAATTAGTCTAAGATATGGAATCCACTAGTTCACAATCAAGTATTACTTCTATCATTTTCTTTCTATTATAAAAACTGATCTTTTAGTTTTAATCTTTATTTAAATTGTTCTAATCATGAGTCATCAAGTGGCGTGCAAGTATAACTCATCAAAAATACTACTTTTCGTAAAAATAAACTAAATCATTAGATAATTTTATGAAGAAGATGAAAATCAACAATACCAAACCCTAACTAAGTATAGCCTATCAAGAAATTTAACTCAAGTATAACCTATTAAAGTATTAATCTACGAGTTGTTGTATTCTAATCTTTTCATAAAACAATCATGTCTTTATTATTTATTTTAGAAAGAAAACAATAAAAAGAAATTACATGGTTTATTTCTAGTTTCATCTACATCTTAGAGCTAAACTAAGTTAGCTACTCATGTTACTAATTAATAAGATTCTATTTTTATTGTTCGAAAGTATTAAAAATCCTGTTTTTCTATGAAAGCTATTAGAGATTTATACTAGAATGCAATTAAATCTATCTAAAAAGCAAATAAAAGATATCTACTGACTAGAAAGCAATGAATATCAATGGGATCACGTCTGGAGTCTGGTATGACGGTCGTCACCCCTTCAGTAAGACCCTAATCTTTATTCAATCAAAAAGGTATTTAAAATTACATGAAAATCCTAATTTACAAGGATACGGACAATATATAGGTTTCGGAGTACCAAACCCTAATTTGAGTACAACTGAATAGTTAAAAAATTACATCAAAAATCCTGTAAAAATTTCAGCAGTTTCAAGCCCCATCGTGCCGCCAAATGGAGATTATTGCCGCCAATTGGCAGGAAAAAAGTAAAATATTGGCTTGTAATTTCTTCTTCATGAAGCTTTGGCCTTGTTCTTCTCATCTAGCTGACTATATTTGACTTTGGTTCTCTGTAGCTTCATATTTTTGTACCTTTATTCACTTTTTAGATCTCTTAGACTGAGTTTCCTAATCCGTCTCTGAGTTTGTCATCTCCTTGTAGCAATAGATCTAATCTTAAAAAAGTATACTAAAAATATCCGAGTAGTATTATTTATATAAAAATAAAAATATAATGGCTATAAATATGCAATGTATGGAACTTATTACATCTTTTACTAGTTCTCGAGTAAAACCTAGACCTAAAAAGAAAATGAAAAATTCTAACTCACTTTCACAGGAATTGTGATTGAACTTAGTATGTGCAACAAGCCGTTAAACTCTTAGGTTACCCTAGTGAATGAGTTGTGTTTTGTGAGGATTTCTAGCGATGTTACCCACAAATATCGTGGAGAAAATAGATTAAGGAATAAAGAAAAAAATAAGGATAACCAAAAATTAAGAAAAATAAAAATTTATACCAAAAAAGAAAAATCTTTTAGGTATTTTCTACAATTAATCTCATTAATATGCAAACTTAAGAATATATTTAGATTATCAATTTTCAAGTCAAACGTTATATCAAATACACTTATCATTTTAATCAAAATTCAGATCCTATCTTTTAATATCCACTAATAAATAATTCATTGGCTCTTATACATCTACGTGCACGTGTGATAGTCTATTTTGGTTTTGAACTCAAACTCTAACTTTAACTCAAGATTCATCTTTTCTCTCTAAACAATTTTTTTTATTTTTTTTATTTTTTTGTGAATATTTCATTTTCATGCGAATATTCACGCTTGTTTAGGAGTAAATACCCGATTACTCGGATCATACTCTATCTCTTAAAACATTGTTTGCATGAATATTTACGCTTATTAAGGCACAAATACCCAACTACTTAGTAATCCTTAAGAAATTATTTTTATATTTCTAAAGGATCATTGCATTAAGTACCAGGCTCATCTCTTTATTTTTTTTATTTTTTTTGTTTTTTCTTATTTAGAGAGAAAAACTACTCAATTGTTATCATTTTTATTCCTAACTTAATAAATTATTGTGAAGTGAAAATAGATGTTTACTTACCTCAAAATTACTATTAGCGGTATTTATTTTTTAGATTTTAATTTTTTTCATAAAATTCTAAGTTTATTATTCAATCTACTCTCCTATCAAATTTCAAATCTAATTTATTCTTTTATTTGTAATTAGGTTGATTTATTACAGAAAATAAAAAAAATTATATTTTTGATTTTTTTTTTGAAAATACCCTAAAAACTACCCAAGTATAAAATCAAGAAATCTAAAAATTCTAAAAACTTATAAAAAAAACTACAAAGAAAATAAAAAATCATAAAAAGAAAATATAAAAAGCTCCTAATCTCTCCCACACCTAAACTCGTGTATGCTCTCAAACTCGAACTAAGGGTGATAAAAGAAATATGAAAACTATTGTACAATTACTATACTAATAATGAAAGTCGTGAAAGGTTACATGTCGATATGGTCATGCTATTTACACATCAAAAGCGGTTACGACCTCTCGATCACTTCATATTTTCATAGTGTGTGCATTTCAAATGTGATATGGGTGTATTGTTGTATCTCATTATCATCCTATAAGTCACGAAATTATCTTTTTGTTTCTTATAAGGTCCTCGCTTTTTCTTTATCTACATATAAGCATTAATAATTGCATTAAAGAATTCTTCATTATAAACCTATCAATCATCGTTAGTAACCAGCACACATGTAGGAATATCGTGAGGTGTGAAGAGTGCAACATGATCAAGTGAATATCTATGAAGTATGGTGGCTCTTCTAACTCGTAAAGTAACGTGAGCTCCTCTGCAAACAAATCTTTAAAGGTTTGCTCATAAATGAATGACACACTTGCACAAGTGTCATCATACGTAAAGTCAGTATATGCCAGTTCGTCTAATAACATGAGCTATTTGAAATTGAAAGGAATGGTCTGTTTAAGATAATGGAAATTTAATTCCATGGATTAGAAATTGGCTCAGTTTCTAAGACAATGAAGTCGACATTAATAAGAACATCTTCAACTATGCCAATTGGTCTCTTAATGGAACGATCAGCTAACTGTAATGTGACTTTGATAGCTTGAATTTTTCTTAACCCTAGTTGCTGATAAACAGTGTAAAGAAGCAAGTTGACACTTACCCCTAAATCAAACTACGCCCTATTAACTGTAGTGTTCCCAATAGTGCATGAGATTGTGAGGAAACTTGAATCTTTATATTTGACAAGTAAGGAGTTAGAGAGAATTGCAACAAGAATAACTTTCTCAGGAACGTTTCATGCTCGTTTCTTAGTACACAAATCCTTGAAAAACTTAGCATAAGTGGAAACCCTTTGTATAATATCAAGGAGTGAAATATTAACCTTCACCGACTGAAATATTTTAAGAATCTTCTCTACTCACGGTGAAGGCTTCCTAAACCGATTGGGATATGGTGTTTTTCGGCTTAGGAACAAATTTCTTCCGAATGAGCATGTGATAACAATGGAGGTGATGGAGATGGATGTGGCGAAAAAGATGGAAAAGATAGTGTAGCCTACGGAATAGTAGGAGTGAGATCAGGAGGCATGATTATATTATTATCCACTTGCTTGCCAGATCTGAACGTATGAATGGCATTGCAATGGTAAACATGGTATGAATAGACTGAGATAAGTTGGAGTTGAGGTTCATTATTGGTTGGTTCGGAAAGCTATCCGACCCCCGCTCACTCAGCTGTGTGGCTAATTGTCCGACCTGCTACTCTATATTCTTAATCGACTGAGAACTTACAAAAAATTATTGGTCAGTCCATTATATAAAGTCAATAGATATTTTCAGTAAAATTTGCATTTGTTTGTCTAAATTGGACGTTATCTTGAAAAGATTCTTCACATTCCTTTCTAGTTTCACTATCCATCTATCATTATCAATGTTAGACCACTACTGTGGATTTAACTCAATTATAGGCTATTAAGATATTTAACTCAATTATAACATATCAAACCATTAATCTATGAGTCGCTGTATTTTAATTTTTTCATAAAATAATTATATCTTTATTATTTTATTTTAGAAAGAAAACAATAAAAAGCAATTACATGGTTGATTTCTAATTTCATCTACATCCTAGAGCTAAATTAAGTTAGCTACTCATATTACTAATTAACAAGATTATATTTTTATTATTAGAAAGCATTAAAAATCCTATTTTTCTATGAAAACTATTAAAGATCTATGCTAGAATGCAATTAAATCTATCTAAAAAGTAAATAAAAGATTTCTACTTACTAGAAAGCAATGAACAACAATAGAATCACCTCTGGAGTTTGGTATGGCGGCCGCCACCCCTTCGATAAAACCCTAATCTTTATTCAATCAAAAATGTATATAAAATTACATGAAAACCTTAATTTATAAAGATACAGTCAATATATAGGTCTCGAAGTACCAAACCCTAATCTGAGTGCAACTGAATAACCATAAAATTATATCTAAGACCCTGTAAAAGTTTTAGCAGTTGCGGGCTACACCTTGCTTCCAAATGGCAGGTATTGCTGCCAATTGGTTGCAAAACAGTAAAATATTGGCCTCTAATTTCTTCTTCATGAAGCTCTGGCCTTGTTTTTCTCTTCTAATTGACTATATTTGATTTTGGTTCTCTGTATCTTTATATTCTTATACCTTTATTCACTTTTTAGCTCTTTTTGGATTTGGTTTACTAATCCACCTATGAGTATATGTCATCTCCTTATAGAAATAAGTCTAACCTAAAAATCCATACTAAAAATATCCGAATAATATTATTTATATACAAAAAAAAATAATATAATGATTATAAATATGCAATGTATAGAACTCATCATTAAACGTGCGAGTAGTCTCGCCTGCTGCACTCCCATCCGGCGAGCTCTTAGAGACCTCTGCTCATGTCTTCTTGTGGTGTTTGGGGTTTTTGTCCTCGTCGATACTCTACCTGTCCCTGTCCATGTTGCTCCACCCCAACCAACTCCAGCCGAAATCCATTTCTCTTGTTGAAGGTGGTCATTAACTGCGATGGCGATGGCCTCCCAGAGGTTGTCCGAGGCTAAGGCCATGGCCTCCCAGAGGTTGTCCGAGGCTAAGGCCGGTGAGGACGTGTAGAGGTTTTCGGATTGAACCTGAGGCTTACCATTGATGATGACGAATCAGCCTTATTTCTCCTCCGCCAGAAATCGCCTATCTTTTCGCCTCTGTTTACCGTGAGGATATAATTGTTGAAAGCCGGTGTTTTTATCACCAAAAAAAAAAATCTCGAAGAATAATTGCTTTCAAATTCGTTTAGTAGGTTCACCTAAAAATAATATAAAAACAAAATCTCTAAACTAAAAAAATCGACAGGTGTTGCCGTCATGAAATCATCATGCTCTCACTCACCTAATTAAACACCATCGACGCCAACTAAATCACATATGGATTCTGCTTCCGAAGTAAGCAAGCAAATGGAAGTTGTCAACCCTACAATAAGCTCGTGGAACAGATGAGCCAACTCTTTCGTTATTAGGTAGCCAAACCCTTGAATTCAAAGCCAAATCCTGCGACTTCACAATTTTATAGGCTCCCTGCAGGTCCAAACTTAACGTCTCACCTAACTTTTTTTTGTCCGGCCCCATCCCACCAATACGAGAGCTATAAACATATTTGAAATTTTCAATAGTAGTGTAAAGCATATGGCTAGATTGATGACCAATTAATTTATTGATGCAAATAGGAGAAATAAAGCATGAAGCTACAAATTTCTGTATTGTTTGTTCAACTCCTCGAAAAGTATACATATATTATTTATATATCATATATGAGCACTATATCTATGCCAAAAATAGTAACGCTGTTAACAAAAAGAAGCAAATAATATCTATGTCAATGAAAAAAAAAAATCATCGAGTCCTCGTATTTGGGGTTGTGCCAAACCTTTTCGAACAGATCTTCCACAATGCAGGTGCCTCCCATCTATCAGTCCGCCTCTTCATAACTTCAAATTCCCTCACACATCTCGTGGCATCTAAATCTTTTATTCTTTTCCTCTCCTTTGCTGCTTCTTTCCCGGCTACTCCATCAAAAATCCATTCCCACCCTTTTTCCCACTCGTTGCTGGCATCACAAAGCTCTAAACTCCCGTTCTTCCACTCCGTCCAGCTCCATTTCTGGTCCAATTCTTTCATGATTTTCTCAACACATGGTCCAGTACAGATTGCGCTGCAAGGGCGGCATTTAACACCACTAAGTGGACCTTTACTAGTTATCGATGCCACTGGCACTCCGTACCTGTTACAAGTGAATGCATAATCGGAAATCAGTTAACAAAGCTAAAATAATAGGTGATAGGTAAAATAACTCACCTTATGGTTAAGAAATTTAAGCTGTAGGATCCATAAAATAAATAGTAAGAGTCCCCATATATGTGAGATATAATTTTTGTGAAAACCTTCAATGGTGCTAAGATGTTTTCTGCCAAAACCTATGGAAAAGACGTTTTTTTGATGATTAAATAGTTACTGGGAACCCTCCTACAATTTATCCTTTATTTCTTTTAGAGAATACAATTTATCCTATAGTTTATCTTTTCGCAATCGATAAGTCTTTCATAATCTATTCCTAGTTCAGTTGGCCAAGTAAGAAAAGAATGAAATACTCTTTGCACGTAAATTTGCACAGCCAAACTAATATGAAGGAAGTTTTTTCTTTTCCCCCTAAAATTGGGATTATCGTTACTCGACTGCTTTTTTCTACCGTAGAGACCATAATATATGTTGATGGACAATTCAATCCAAAAAAAAAAAAAAAAAAAAAAAAAACACTTACTACTTGCTTAAGTAATGAAGATTAAAAGTAATTTGTAATTTTTAGAAATTTAAAACTAGTGTGAATGGGTGAATGTGTTTGTAGGCAGTACTATAGGTTATGATTAATATGTATAGCGTGAAAAGAGTGAAATCAAAATAAATAGGTTATTGAATAATTTGTCAAGTATAACTAGGCCTTGGAGTAGTGGTCAAGGTCTATTGAAGTCCCTGGAAATATACCCAACTCCAAAGTTGTAATTAGAATTAAGATAGTGAAAGTTCTTGAACACGAGGTTGAGAGTTCATTTTAGATCAAAACTTAGAAATTATTTTGTATTATGGCACACCCTTGCAAGTTAAGCACTCATTTTGTGTTGAAACATAGACTTTATATAATGGTATTTTTTTTTTTTTTTTTATAATATGCAATTAGTGTGCACCCACCCAATAAGAATTTGATGCTAGTCGCTCTGACAATATATTGAAATCCCCTGTTACTATAAAAAACTCCGAACTGGTGGTTAGAGTCAAAGGGAAGTTGTTTAGTAATGTGGCGAGATCAATTTCCAACTAAGGAAACAAACAAATAGACCTCGTAGGCTTAATAGGCTTACGTTCCCAATCCCAAGTCTTCGGCATTCACGTTGCCAAAGCTTAATAGGCTTACGTTCAAGTCTCTAGAAACAAAGCAATTACCTATTCGGGGGGAACGAGTACTGCCGGTCACTGACCACACAGAACGGCAGCCGCATTTCCCTCTCCCTCACTCCCGACACGTTCAACTGCGCCTTGAACGCCGACTCCGAATTCAGCTGATGGTACCCTGCGGCGTCGAGCTTGTCGACCATTGACAGCCGAGACAAGGCAGCAATTGAAGTTGAACGATCGCCCACGCCAAGACGGTCGTTGAGGCCATCATAACGGGAGCCTTCAGGGACGAGGTAGGAGCCGGCCCTGAAGGTGTCAGGGCCAAGCGGGGCGGTCCAGTAGCCGTCGACTCGGGTACGGACTATCCAGTCGTAGGTGAAGTTGTGGGCGGATTCATGGGAGGTTATGAGCTTCAGGCAGCCCTCTACCAGGTTGAAGTAGTGCAGCAGCCCCTGCAACGTTGGGTTTTGAAACTATTGATTGAATTTTGTATAAATGAGAGCATTTTTAAAATGTTGCAAATATTATTGAGAATGTTTTCGGATATATTTGATAACATGATTTTAAACGTCATATTTGTGACCAAGTACGAGATGAGACAAACATAATAAAATTTTCATTTTTCATAAATCCTAATTTTTAGGTGAAAATTGTCTACATAGCCCACAAGCACACTCAAAAAAGTTTTCATAAGATTATAATTGTGTAACGCTGTATAATGATTTGTGTTTAAAAAGAGAAACAAACTATGTTGATCTGAATTAAAATGACCTGTGAAACTATTCATCTAGACTTGAGTTTTCGAGAAATTTCATGCCAGCTACAAAAAATTACCCATGACATGACATGCATGTTTATACGCCAAAAGTGACCGAACAGTATAACATAATGTATGACTTTGTTCTTCATTCTCCCTCAATCCCTTAATCAAAATCACTACTAAAGTATATCTATACTTAAGTTATTTTAATTGTAGAAAATTCATTTAATGCAAATTAAACTAGTTTGCACTAGAGTAATGTTGTAAAAAGTAAGTATATGTGGGCTTGAATTAAAAAAAAAGAAAAAAGAAAAACAGAAACTTCACTTAAAATAATTAATTTCAAACACAAACAACACCAAACAAAAAGAGAAAAAGAAAAAACCAGCAACACCTTGATCCCGTTGGGCGAGTTCTCGGCCGTGAGCACCCTGGACTGGGCCTCAGTCTCCTGCAGGCTCTCCGGCTCAAAGATCCTCACCCAGGCAATCCGCGGCACACCCTTCAGAAGCGAAAACTTGTAGGAATCCTTATCAAGAGGTGCATTAAGAAACAAATCAGCATTCGGATACTCCTCCAGCAAGTTCCTCACTATCGACGGTCCTGTCAGTTCGAACCGCCGCGCACCACCCACCAGGCAAATGGCAATCCTCGACCCGTACAACCCCGAAGCCTTCGACTTGTCACCGTCGTCATCATCGTGAACAGAGATGTACTTGCTTTGTTGATCGGAGGAGAAGAGGAGAGACCTCAGAGAGAAAGGCTGGATTTTGCAGATGGAGTTGGTGAGAACGAAGAGGAAGAGGAAGAGGATGCCGTAGCGCCATTCGAAGGCAAACTTTGAGAATCTCTTCAACATTTTCCCATGGAATTTTTAAAAAAATTTTGGATACTTTTGGATCTTTTTTGGGGATTTCTTTTGAAGTGGAGAGGGCACGACGGATTCGTGCACACACGCACACAGAGAGAGAGAGAGAGAAGGTTTCTTACGGCAAACGGAAATGTTATGAGATTTATTGAGGCGTCCCTGCGTTATCCAGAGTTATTTGAACGGTTTCGTCCCTGGTGGGTCGCGGTAGGTGTGGGCTTAGTGAGGGGTGGTTTGGGGATTTTGTAATTAGTCTGTCGTGGGTTCCATGGGGGTGACGAGGAGCAGAAGAGGAACCGTTGCTTCGGAGAGAGACAAACACCAAATTTTGTTTCCCACTATTGGGTCCCACTTTTTGAGGGACCTTTTTCAACGTTTTCCTTTAGTTTTTTTTTTTTCTAGAGGTTACGTGCTGCATTTGTCGTCTGACTATGGTTTTCTGGTAATTTGACTAGAGGTTTAGTGGGGAAGCAGCCGGAAAATTCTATTTATGCACTGCAATTTATTTTTGAGGTCGTAATCACTCTTTGTCTTAAACTTCTATTTTGAAATATTATCAATTTACTCTTTGTATTTAATTTTTTTTTCAATTTTAACCCTCCCTCATGTCGTTCCATTACAAATTTTTTCAAAATTTTCTGAGTCAGATATTAATTTCCAAACAAAAAATATATTGGTCAGATATTAATATCCGACTAAAAAATCATTTGGTCGGATATTAAAATTCGAATAGAAGCCGACGTAGTAACAATAAAAATACACAAAAAAACTAAGAATAATTTTAAATTGTACCTTAGATTTGTCCTTTGATACCAATTACATGTTTGGAATTTTCTATTTGAATAAAAAAACTCAAATTTAAGCTTCAAATCCTAATTTCGCTTGTTACAATGAATTCGAATAATTTAAAATTTTTCTAAACCTTTATAGAAATGCGAATGTAAAAGTTTTAGAGGGTTAAGAAATCAAATCGATTAGTGTGGGAGATATATTTCTTTTTTATTTAAATTCCACAAAAAAATATTTTTAGGATTCAGAGAAAAAACAGTGGACGAAGACGATAAGTCGTAGCTAAGAATTTTTAATTTGGGATTTAAAAGAGTAAATTAGTCAAAAAAATAAATGACAAACTTGTAATTATTTACAAGTTTTAAAACTGTGCGTGAAAAGTAAATTTTCGTGTGTAAATAGAATTTCCCGAAGCAGCTGGGAAATTCTATTCGCTCACGGCAATTTGCTTTTGACGCCTGTTTACTCTTTACACTGAGTCTCTATTTTGAAATACTATTATTTTACTCTCTTTATCCAAAAAAAAATTCAACTTTAACCCTCCCTCTAAGAGAAGCAGAAGCAAGCATTGGTTGATTGTCTTTTTATCATTTTGAGTTTTTACAGATGTCATTTGCTATTGCAGAGTTAGTGGATTAGAAACTGAGGTCCGCGATCCAGATGACAGAATATGTTCGCGAATCTAAATCTGAGATTCGCGACACTACTCATAACTTTCGGGTAGGGGTTTAATACAAAGTCACCCGACCCGAACAGAAGAATTGCCACCTCGGATAGTGGAAATAACTGCCAAACGGATGCAGCGGCGTTACTTCGATCATGGAAACAATCGCCTAACGAATATAGTGACACTTCTCGATTAGTGGGAGCTAACGGTCGAGCAAAATATAGCAGGACGTTACTCCAAGCCCCCTATAAAAGGCGGAAGAGCGAAAGACAGAGGGGAGGCCACAGTGATACTCTACACTCTAGAGACACACTCTTCAGACGAACGTCTTCTCCCAGAAATTACCCCTTGTGATCAAGGTAAAAGAGCCATTTTTTCCTTTCCTTTAGCCAACTGAGAGAGATTGTACGGAGTGTCAACGGAGAGCAGAATTGTCCTCCATAGCTACCTAGAAACCCAGTGATGAGAATCATATATTGTATTTTTCCCATATTTTATCTATTTTTGTGTATAAATAATTGCTACTCGGATATATTTAATGTGTTTTTATATGTAACAAAGGATTTGTATGGAAGAGAAGAAGATAAAACAAATTTGTTAAGAATACGAGCAAAAAGAGTCAATCGTGGTGAAGACAGAAACTCAAGTGCAACAGCAGCAAATTCAAGAGCATATTCGGCCTATATAAAGTTTAAACTGGAAAATTTCATGTAGCAAACATTTGTAGAGATCGAAATTATCTTAGAAATGAGTCCAAGAACAGATCAATCCGAGTTCCGATGCAAAAGTTATGGCCATTTTACCGAAGTACTGTAGAGTGGAAAATCCAATCCAGCGGGTTACGGGTGCACTGAACTTAATTTCAGATTTTGAACCCGAAAATTAGTATTTTATGCCATCTAATCTCAACCATTGGTTTCTAATACCTATGGATTGGATTAAGATTATATATTTTGAGATTAGTTTGTGTTGGATTAGAATCATATCTTTTGTATTGAGTTTGAGTATGAGTAAGATTGTATTTGGGTTATAAATACTCCATGAATCCTTGTAAATTAGGGGAGAGGTTTTTAGGTGTAATTTTAGACATACTTTTTATTAATAAAATTAGGATTTTGCTGAAGGGGTGGCGGCCACAATACCGTGCTCCAGAGGTAAGTCATTGCTTTTAATTCTTTATTTGCTTTCTAGATAGATTTAATTGCTTTCTAGTATAGATTTATTCGCTTTCTAGATTAGATTTTATTTGCTTTCATGAATAAAAATTTGATTTTGTTTATTAAAAATATGACTAGCTAATTAGTTTAGCTCTAGGATGTAGATGAAGCTAAAATCCACCATGTAATTGCTTTCTAATATTTTTCTTCTTAAATAAAATTAATAAAGATATAATTTTTCTATAAAAAGATTAAAATACAAGAACTCGAAGATTAAGACTTTGATGGGTTATACTTGAATTAGGTTTCTTGATAGCCTATGCTTAGTTAGGGTTTGGGGTTGTTGATTTTATCTTTTCATTGAACTATCAAAAGATTTAGTTTGTCTTTATGAAAAGTAGTATTTTTGATGAGTTATACTTGCACACAACTTGATAGCTCATACTTAGGGCACTTGAAGTAAAGATTAAACTAAAAATATCAAATTTTTATAATAGAAGAAAATAATAGAAATAAGAACATGGTTGGAAACTAGTGGATTCTAGATCCTAAACTATTTAGATTAATCCGACTTCAACTAAAATCTTTAGTTAGTCCGTTAGACTGAAGAAAAAGTAAGAATCGCAAAAGCACCATAAATCTCTATGGGACGACCTGTACAGTGCTACAACGATACTGTGTGCTTGCAGTTTATCACATCAAGTTTTTGGCGCCGTTGCTGGGGATCGACGGTGTTTTTCTTACTTTTTCTAGCATTTTACTGGTTAACAGTGTATGTGAGTGTGCAGGAAATAGAAATTGCAGAGACAGAAAGATTTAAAGGATTGGAAGAGTCTCTGGACCAAGTGGAAGAAAATCACTAGTCAAATTTGCTACTTTAGCCGCTATTCAGCTGTTAGAGCCGCTATTTGGCGGCCCAACAGGTACATTCTGAACCCAAATTTTCTCTGTTTCTATAGTTTTGTTTCCTGGTTCTGTAGAAAAATTTAAAAATAAAAAAATTAGGAACAGTAGAAATCACATTTTTATTTGATCATATTTATTCCAGCGTTTTATCTCTCCACCACACCTCACTTCTTACATTAGTTTAGAAAGTTCACGCATATACTCACGGTCGCTGGTTTATGTCACATTGGACCCGTGATCAATTTGGTCGACTTGTGAGATCAGATTTATTCATGGGAGACAAGATGGACCAGCCGATTCCGATTCTTCAGGATCGATGTTACCCATTGCGTACATCATTACCATCATGCATCAAAGTTCCACACGTAGCGGGTAATCACTATGAATTGAAGCCGCAGTACATCAGTATGCTTCCTAAATTTACTGGTTCTGATTCATAGGACGCATATCTCTTTAGCAGTGAATTTTAGAAAGTATGCGTGATGATAAAACAGCAAAACTTATCGGAGGACGCAGTTAAGCTCCGCTTCATCCCTTTTGCACTTAAGGATAATGCCAAGAAGTGGTTGTACAGTATGCCTTCTGATTCAATCACTACTTGGGATGAATTCGTTACAGTATTTCTCAAGAAATATTATCCCACGCACAAGACGGCAAGAATCAGAAATCAAATTAATCAATTCCGTCAAGTGTCGGGAGAACCCTTCTGGAAATACTTAGAACGGTTCAAGGATTTATTAACTCAGTGCCCCCACCATGCGATAGAAAAGTGGCGGTTGTGTCAAATCATGTATGAAGGACTTGATTACACATCCAAAACTCTTCTGAAATCCATGTGTCAAGGGGAGTTTATGAAGAAAAATGAGAATGAAGCATGGGACTTTCTTGAGGACTTATCATGGAAGACTATACAGTGGGAGAGTCCCACTGAGAAGCCCTGTATATCAACTTCTGCTCATAAGAGTGGGATCCATAGCGTCGCTAGCTCTAAGATCGCAGCCCTTATGAGAAGAATTGAGGCACTGGAAACTTCCAGTGCTTCACCAGTGGGTCAAGTGAATCAACTCCAAATTCCCACATGCTTTAATTGCGGAACTTCCAATCACGTTATGGAGGAGTGTCCATTGTTAGTAAATCCTATGGGTCCCACACTTGAGCAAGCTAACGCCATGTATCAAAGACCCGTTAATAATCCATACGCTCCGATATACAATCCTGGCTGGAGGAGCCATCCAAATCTCTCATGGAGTCAAGGGCAATATCAGGGAGCCCCGAACTCCAACATGCAGCCTCCAGCTACTGGTCAGTTCCCAAGACCAAATATGGGTGCTTATCAACACCCAAATGCTTCAAACCATGGGAACAACCAGAATAGACCACCTGTACAAAACCAATCTTATCCACAACAGGAGTCTAATAATAATCAAGAAAAGTGACTTCAATCACTTGAGAAGAATGTTGAAAGTCTTCTCAAGTCTCAGTCCAACCTTGACACATACATGCAGAATCTTATGAAAGTATCAACTGATTTTATTCAAAGAACAGATCAGCACCTGCTCGTGAACTCTCAATTTATTAAGAATATAGAGCAGCAGGTTGGACAACTAGCAAATCAAATGAGTGAACGTGGCAAGGGCAATTTTCCAAGTCAACCCATAACAAATCCTAATGCCAGTTCCTCAAATTTGAATCAGTCGCATGTCAACCGAATTAAAGCCATTCACACACTTCGATCTCGCAAACTGGTTGACAATCACGTAGCCATGCCACCTGATTCCACTCCTATTGCACGGCAAGCTACACTCCCTGATACCACGATTCCATCATTACCTCATGATTCATCATCATCATCATCATCATCATCATCCTACGATCTACCCACTGGCACGACAAAAGAATCTGATCCTTCTAATTCTGATCCTCCTATTGACCATACTTATAAGCCAAAGGCTCCCTATCCATATCGATTGAAGAAAAATTCTCCTCAGGTGGAGTACATTCTTGAGTTATTCAAGCAAGTTAAGGTCAATGTTCCTCTTCTTGATGCAATCCAACAAGTACCTGCTTATGCAAAATTCTTAAAGGATTTATGCACAAAGAAGAGAACAACAATGTTCCAAAGAAAGTCTTCCTAGCTGCTAACATATCTAGCATCCTCTCTCAGTCAGCACCCGTAAAGTATAAAGACCCTGGAAGTCCTACTGTCTCCTGCACTATAGGGACTACAGTGATTGAAAGGGCTTTACTAGATATATGAACAAGTGTCAACTTGCTTCCTTATTCAGTGTACCAGCAGTTAGGACTGGGAGAGTTGAGACCTACAAGGATTACGTTACAGCTAGCTGATAGATCTGTGAAGACACCTATGGGAGAGATTGATGATGTCTTGATTAAGATTGGGGAGTTTATCTTCCCAGTTGATTTCATAGTTCTCGATACTCAACCTGTGGTGAATCCACACCATTGTATCCCAGTTATTTTGAGACATCCATTATTGGCTACTTCTAATGCTGTTATTAATTGCCGGAGTGGATCGATGAGACTTTCCTTTGAAAATATGACACTTGACTTGAATATATTCAATCTAGGGCGCCAACCAAGTGATCTACATGACGAGTCCCTAGAAGTGAATATGATCCAAGGGTTGTCCAGTGAACACCAAGAGGAGAAATTCTTTGATGAGCTGAATGGTTTAGTTGATGAGAGTGTATTTTGGAGACGCTCGATGAATCATCTAATTATGTGTTTTCCACTCAATGGAAACTTCCACCTGAGCCATTGATGACTGAACCACGAGTTCAGTTACGACCATCTATTGAGTGTCCACCTGAGCTTGAGATGAAGACCCTTCCGAGTCATCTCAAGTACGCTTTCTTGGGTGAACATGACACACTACCAGTCATTATCTCTGCAGAATTGACTGACGCTCAGGAGGAAAAACTCATATCAGTGTTGAAAGCACATAGGGAAGCTATAGGCTGGAGTATGGCCGATATTAAGGGGATAAGTCCTTCTATAGTACAGTATAGAATTCATTTACTAGACAATGCACGACCTACAAGAGATCCTCAGCGTAGGTTGAATCCGGTAATGAAAGAAGCTGTGAGGAAGGATATTCTTAAGTGTCTTGACAATGGAATTATCTATCCTATCTCTGATAGCGCATGGGTAAGCCCAGTTCAAGTAGTGCCTAAGAAATCCGGAATCACTGTAGTCAAGAACGATGCAAATGAACTTATCCCGATGCGTTTGCAGACGGGATGGCGAGTCTGTATTGATTATAGGAAGCTTAATGCTGCAACTAGGAAGGACCACTTTCCCTTACCATTCATTGATCAGATGTTGGAACGGTTGGCCGGACATGAGTTCTATTGTTTTCTAGATGGATACTCTGGTTACAACCAAATTCCCATCGCTCCGGAGGATCAAGAAAAGACCACGTTCACATGTCTATTCGGCACCTTTGCGTACAGACGCATGCCTTTTGGATTATGCAACGCACCTGCCACATTCCAAATGTGCATGGTAAGTATTTTCTCTGACATGGTTGAACGATTTCTTAAAATTTTCATGGATGATTTTTCTATTTTCGGAGATTCATTCCAAGAGTGTCTAGATCATTTAGAGTTAGTTCTCACGCATTGTCATGAGAAGCATTTGACACTCAATTGGTAAAAATATCATTTTATGGTCAAAAATGGTATAGTGTTAGGGAATGTCATCTCGAAGAATGGTATCGAGATTAACAAAGCCAAGGTAGACCTCATCAATAATCTGCCATCTCCGCGATCAGTGAAAGATATACGATTCTTCCTTGGTCATGCTGGTTTTTATAAAAAGATTTATCAAAGACTTTAGCAAAATTGCTAGGCCTTGGACACATCTACCAGCCAAGGAAGTGCCATTCAATTTCACACCTGATTGTCTAAGAGCATTTGAGCAGCTCAAGAAGGCGCTGACCACCACTCTTATTATTCATGCGCCAGACTGGATCTTACCCTTCGAGCTCACGTGTGATGCATCTGATTACGCTATCGGTGCCGTTCTTGGTCAACGTATTAATAAGCAGCCACATGTGATTTACTATGCAAGTAGGACACTCAATGATGCCCAGTTGAATTAACAGAGAAAGAGCTTCTGGCAGTCGTCTTTGCACTTGAGAAGTTTCGTTCCTACTTGATTGGATCACGAATTACAATATACACTGATCATGCTGCTTTGAAATACTTGTTAACCAAGAAAGATGCAAAAGTAAGGCTTATTCGATAGATCCTCTTGCTACAAGAGTTTGATCTTGCGATATTAGACAAGAAAGATGCAGATAATTCAGTAGCTGATCACTTGTCTCGGCTGCCCAACGCTCCAACTAATTCATGCCCCATAAACGAATCATTTCCTGACGAGCAACTGTTTGCATTGATGCACGAACCATGGTTTGCTGACAATGTGAACTATCTTGTGACTAAGGAGATTCCATCCCATTGGTCCAAGCAAGATCGATATAGATTCTTGTCCCAAGTAAAATTCTTTTACTGGGATGACCCATATCTGTTCAAATATTGTCCAGACCAGATCATACGTCGATGCATACCTAACGATGAGATACAAAGTGTCCTCTCTTTTTGTCATAATTTAGCTTGTGGAGGACACTTTGGTCTCAGGAAAATGGCTGAAAAGGTATTGCAGAGTGGTTTCTATTGGCCAACTCTTTTCAAAGGTGCCGTGGAATATTGCAAAGCATGTACACGATGCCAATTTGTAGGCAAAATTTTACGGTGCAATATGATACCTCTGCAACCCATCCTTGAGGTCGAAATCTTTGATGTATGGGGTATAGATTTTATGGGACCGTTTCCCAACTCGTTTAGAAACCAATACATATTAGTCACTGTCGATTATATTTCCAAATGGGTAGAGGCAATAGCTGCAAAATCGAATGATAACAAAGTCGTTGCCAAGTTCTTGAAAGAGAATATCTTTGCTCGATTTGGCGTTCCTCGAGCTATTATTAGTGATAACGGTACCCATTTCACCAACCGGTCATTTGAGGCGCTTATGCAGAAATATTCCATTACCCACAAATTGCTACACCATATCATCCGCAAACTAGTGGGCAAGTGGAAGTTTCTAATCGCCAAATCAAACTGATTTTGGAGAAGACAGTAAATCACAATAGAAAAGATTGGTCTTGTAAACTAGCAGATGCATTATGGGCCTACCGTACCGCTTATAAGACTAATCTAGGCATGTCTCCATATCGTTTGATATTTGGAAAAGCGTGTCATTTACTGGTGGAGCTTGAGCATAAGGCTTTATGGGCAATCAAATTTCTAAATTTTGAGCTCGAAAAAGCTGGCGAGCAGCGGAAACTACAACTGAATGAGCTTGATGAGATTAAACGGGATGCATATGATAGTGCTACGATTTATAAAGAGAAAACTAAAGTGTTTCATGACAAAGCGATCATTCGCAAGTCGTTTACACCCGGACAAAAAGTCCTCTTATATAATTCGAGGCTACATTTATTCCTAGGAAAATTGAGATCAAGATGGAGTGGACTGTACATAGTACGGACGGTGCATCATCACAGTGCAATTGATCTCGAGGATCCTAAAAATGATAATTTATTCAAAGTAAACGGTCACCGATTAAAACCATTTTTAGAACCTTGAGTGAGAGATAATGTAGAGGTCGTGACACTTCACTATCCAATCTATGCATAAATGCATGTAGTTATTTGTATAATAACATGTATATTATGTATATTATGTTACTAACATGATGCAGGGTTTTAAAGTAAAATTAGGGAAAGATGAGGAGCTGACTGTAATTTTTTATCCCTATATAAACCCAAGCAGCCCTCATCTTCCCCAAATTATTTCTTCCAAAACCCTAACTGCCCCCCTCCCTTCCCCACTTCCTCCTTTCGTTTTTACTTCTCTCTTTGCAGGACAGTGTAAGATCTTCAATTTTTCTCCGACTAGTGGTGCTTCAAAGGTCCATCTCACAAGCGTAGATAATCTCCCCGAAGCTCTCGGCTAGACTTGAAGACCAAGCTGCCAAACAGCGTCTTTCACCGCCATTCAGCGGTAAATTCTTGGAATTTTCTCCTGAAACTTCAGGAGAGGTACTCTTCTTCTCTTCTCTGTTTACTGGGTTGATCAGATTTTAAATTGATAATTACAGTACGATATAATGGGTAGATTTGCTTGTGAGAAGTTTTTCGGAGAAATTTTTACGGCATTTAGTGTTTATTTTGCCGCTGCAATCGAAACTCTAGGGTGGAATTACCTCATTTATTCACCTAATGCATTCTACATCCCAGAGTTGGTGGAGGAATTTTATGCGAGTTTTTCAAAATCCGACATCTCGGACGATCGCAAAACCATAAACCTCCATTGGCGCGGCCAATTATATGAAATGCACGCAGCGACCATCTCGGCTTCTACGGGTATCCTCCTTCACACCGGGAATCACACTCCTGGTAGGATTGAGAATTATCTTACACGGATGGGCCCAAACTGCAAAATAACACGTGATAAAGGTATTAGCAGCAAGACACTCTACCACAATATTCACGCAACTTGCCGCTGGGTCAACACTAATGTTATGGGCATTACACATATGTCATATTTTTACACGCCCACACTTTATGTTGTTGATTGTATTATGCGTCAAGATACTCACTTCTGTATGTGCACACAACTACTCAACATTATTATTGATGCTAAGATTGTGTCGCAAGTTTATATCTAGTGCCGAATTTGACGCATATGCACCCTCACGCATGTTTATTGCTACCGAACATATTTCAGTGACATATCATGCTGCTGTTCCAAAAGATTGGAACAGACGTGCTGATAACGAGAATATATATGCCACTGATTTGATATAAGAGGAGGAGAATGATGCCTTCTTTGACCAAGACTTGCCAGCTGATCCCACTAAGTAAATCAATGTAGTCTGGTAAGGTCTTGGAAAAATTTGTTACCGGTTGAAACAAATTGATAGGGGTGAGTCTTCTACAGCACGAGCACGGCCTGCACCCGGTGAGTCTAGTAGAAGGCAAAGAGGACGGCACCAATAATTTGTGTATGAGGGCATACACAAGTTTAGGTGTGGAGGAGTGTATTGGGAGTTTTTTATTTTTTAGGATTTTTAGGATTTTATTTTTATTTTTATTTTAGGTTTTTGGGTTTCTTTATTTTACACTTTTGGTAGTCTTTAGGGTAACCAACAAAAAAAAAATAATTATTTTCATCAATAGATCAAACTAATTACAGATAAAGGAACAAATTTAGATTTAAAATTGGATATGAGAGTAGATTGGACGATACACTTTGAATTTTATGAAAAAAGATTAAAATCAAAAAAATAAATATCACTGACAGTAGTTTTGAGTCAAGTATACATCTATTTTTCACTTCACAATAGTTTATTAAGTTAAGGATAAAAATGATAACGAATGAGTAAGTCTTCTTTCTTTAAACAAAAAAAAAAGAAGTGAGAATAAAATAATGGGGTGCGCATGGTATTAAGGCAATAGCCTCAAGAGTGAAAAAAAAGAGTATGATCCAAGTAATCGGGTATTTTGCGCCTAAGTAAGCTTAAATATTCGTATGAAAGGTGAAATATTCTAAAAAAAAAGAGAAAAAAGAAGAAAAGAGTATGAACTGAGTAATCGGGTATGTTGCGCCTAAGCAAGCGTAAATATTCACATGAAAGGTGAAATATTCTTAAAAAAAAAAAATGTTATGAGAGAGGAGATGAATCATGAGTTAGAGTTGGAGTCCAAAACCAAAATAGACTATCACACATGTACGTAGATGTATATGAGCCAATAGATTATCTGTTAGTAGGTATTGAAAGATAAGATTTAAATTTTTGATTAAAATGATAAGTGTATCTGATATGACGCTCGATTTAAAAATTGATAATCTAAATGCGTTATTGAGTTTGTATATTAGTGAGACTAATTGATGAAAATATTAAAAAAAAAAAGAGATTTTTCTTTCTTTTGTATAAAATTTTTATTTTTCTTGATTTTCGGTTATCCTTATTTTTTTTTTCTTTATTTCTTAATCTATTTTCTTTTTTAATTTTGTGGGTATATTCACTGCAAACCCTCATGAGACACAACTCGTCCACTAGGGTATTCTAGGGGTTTAAAGGCTTATTACACATGCTAAGTGCAATCGCGATTCCTGCAAAAGTGAGTTAGGATTTTTATTTTTCTTTTTAGGGTTAAGTTTTGCTCGAGGACTAGCAAAAGATAGGTGTGGGGGTGTGATGAGAATCATATATTATATTTTTCCTCCCATATTTTATCTATTTTTATGTATAAATAATTGCTACTCGGATATATTTAATGTGTTTTTATAGGTAACAAAGGATTTGTATGGAAGAGAAGAAGATAAAGCAAATTTGTTAAGAATTCGAGCAAAAAGAGTCAATCGTGGTGAAGACATTAACTTAAGTGCAACAGTAGCAAATTCAAGAGCATATTCGGCCTAGATAAAGTTTAAACTGGAAAATTTCATGTAGGAAACATTTGTAGAGATCGAAATTATCTTCGAAACAAATCCAAGAACAGATCAATCTGAGTTCCGATACAAAAGTTATGGCTATTTTACCGAAGTACTGCAGAGTGAAAAATCCAATCCAGCGGGTTACGGGTGCACTGAACTTAATTTCAGATTTTGGACCCAAAAATTAGTATTTTATGCCATCTAATCTCAACCATTGGTTTCTAATACATATGGATTGGATTAAGATTATTTATTTTGAGATTAGTTTGTGTTGGATTAGGATCATATCTTTTGTATTGAGTTTGAGTATGAGTAGGATTGTATTTGGGTTATAAATACCCCATGAATCCTTGTAAATTAGGGGAGAGGTTTTTAGGTGTAATTTTAGATATACTTTTTATTAATAAAATTAGGATTTTGCTGAAGGGGTGGCGGCCACAATACCGTGCTCCAGAGGTAATCCATTGCTTTTAATTCTTTAATTGCTTTCTAGATAGATTTAATTGCTTTCTAGTATAGATTTATTCACTTTCTAGATTAGATTTTATTTGCTTTCATGAATAAAAATTTGATTTTGTTTATTAAAAATATGAGTAATTAATTAGTTTAGCTCTAGGATGTAGATGAAGTTAAGATCCACCATGTAATTGCTTTCTAATATTTTTCTTCTTAAATAAAATTAATAAAGATATGGTTTTTCTATAAAAAGATTAAAATACAAGAACTCAAAGATTAAGACTTTGATAGGTTATACTTGAATTAGGTTTCTTGATAGCCTATGCTTAATTAGGATTTGGGGTTGTTGATTTAATCTTTTTCATCGAACTATCTAAAGATTTAGTTTGTCTTTATAAAAAGTAGTATTTTTGATGAGTTATACTTGCACACAACTTGATAGCTTATACTTAGAGCACTTGAAGCAAAGATTAAACTAAAAATATCAAATTTTTATGATAGAACAAAATAATAGAAATAAGAACATGGTTGGAAACTAGTGGATTCTAGATCCTAGACTATTTAGATTAATCCGACTTCAACTAAAATCTTTAGTTAGTCCGTTAGACTGAGGAAAAAGTAAGAATCGCAAAAGCACCCTAGATCTTTATGGGACGACCTGTACAGCGCTACAACGATACTGTGCCTTACAGTTTATCACATCACCCAGCCTTAAACAAAGAGGAAGTCCATCTTTCTCATCTTCTGTAAACGGGAAACCGTTAGATTGTAATATTTTATTGAAAAATTGTCAGTAAAGAGAAACTCAATTTTTTTTTATGGCGAACAGCTGGGATGGTGAAGTACGAGCCAAGCCATCAGATATGTGTATGGTAACTCGACTCGGAGGTTTGGAGTTTTGTATATTGTCTCTCCCTCAGCATTGACAAAAACCTTTACCTAGACAAACTCGGTATGAAACTCTCTCAGGCCAGTCAGCATATTACAAACCATGGCAGGAAAAGTCCAAAAGACCTGCCGTGGGTAAGGAGCACCACCGGATACACCATGTCAATAGCGATGGTCTTCTTCAGAACCAAGAGAATAACACACCTCTTGAGTCACAACATTAAGAAACCAACAAAAAGTCCCCTATTAGAAATTTGATACTTAGCTTGGTGATGAAAGCTTTGAACCGCGTGCCCACCCTAAATCCATCTTCATCGAATTCAGTAATATGAGAAGCAACTCCTAGATCCAAAATCCTTTCTTGGATGGCTTCGTCATTGAGCACCTCTTGTCTGGCAACCTTACTTTAACATTGATCCTAATTGCGAAATAAGTAGCAGGCCCACATCTTCTACCCAACTCTCTAGCCTCTTGTGTGAGAAATATCACCACAAATTCTTAAGTCGATATCTCCCAGTATGTCTCGTACGTAGACCTTTTCCGCTCCTTCAGTAGATCCACCTCTTCCGAAGTGGGCACATACTCTTCATATGGCAGCTCATCCATAGCCAGCATCGAAATCTCGAATATCTCATGGAGAGCGAAGCCGAGTTCTCCTACCGGGTTAAAGAAAGAACCCGAGTGTGGATTGAACATCTCAAGTATACTATACAGGTGATATACGCTATGAGGGAGGCCAAATTGAATATTCCTGATAGTGCCGAAGAGGCCAATTTCTTGCAGAATATCCCCAAAGGTGACGAGTACAAAACCCACCATCCTGCTCTACCACATATTCTCGATTGAAAAAAAAATCCAACCAGGGGTCCTGAAATGATGAAATGGATACTGCCTCTTTTAGACAAGAACTTGTTCAACAAAGTGTTAGCTTTTCAGAGAACCTGACCAAGGGGGTGATCCTTATTAAATCTGTCAGGAAGAAGGCTAATGACAGATCTGTTAGGGCCATCCTAATAAACACTTATACTGCGAAAATTGTCAAAATCTACCCCATCCTTCTCTTTCATCACATGCCAATTCATAGTGCGCGGAACTGATATTGTTTTGAGATATGCCAGCTGATAATTCATGGCCATATCGGGAAGAAACATCCGAACTCTTTCCACTTTTTGGAGCCACTTATGCTCTTTTACATATAGAGCTTCATTTGGAACGGTAAGTTCATCTCCAAACAAAAATCTAGGCGTCCCCAAGGAGCAACGGCTTTTCCCTTCTAATTGTGCATCAGTAGCCAACTCCTTGAGAGTTATCTGACTATCTTCAGAGAGTCATTTAACATGCCCCTTGGAGTTGTCCAGAGCAAAAATTGGCACTGGTTCGTCAAACCAAAATTGAGCGAAATTGTTGGGCCCACCTTGATACCCGAAGTAATTACATTTGGGAAGCGCACCATTGGAATAATTAGCTGTCAAAAACAGAAGAGGAAAGAGTCAGAAAAATATAAAAAAGAATTGAAGAAAATTGCTAAGTAATGCACAAGGCTGACCGGACCCCGCGATGCATGTAACCCAGTCAAGCAACTCACGGAGGCCACACACCCCAAAAATCTTGTTATTCTACTTTTACCTCGAATGGAAAGTGAAATTCCAGTTGATGATGGCCTTGGGGTTGAGAGATCATCACTGTGACTTGAGGAAGAACATTAAGAAGCCATTGGATCGAAAAAACTGAGAAGAATCTGCAAGAATCCAGAGAAAGGAGGAGAATTCTTGGACTCTTTAGAAAAAAGATAGAGAGAAAAGGAAGGGTCTTGGACACCTTAAATAGTGGGGTAAAGTAAAAAATTCAGGATTAGGACACCAATCTTGAATAGGAATGGGGCATCAACCCTGAATAGGATTGTTTCTATTTACTAGGAAACCTCCTCAACAACCTGGAGCTTATAAATATCCCTCAAGAGGGACTCAAAAAGGACCTTTGGACAGATCTTTCTCCTGCGCAAGAGTTCAAAACTTCCTCCAAGATCAAAGAAGAAGAACGAGCTCAAGAAATCTCTACTGCCTCCAATCATCAACGTCGGATCATCAACGAGGAACGGATCAATCCTCATAACTGCCTTGATCCCACGATCTTCTAAAAAAAAGAGAGCGACGTGTTTTATAAATCTTCTCGTCTATTTTTATTTTCTTGAATCTTGTCATTATAATCAAGAACAAAGAGAGATTTTTGTAATCTATAATTTTTCTCAATGGTAATTGAAAGATCCCCGGTTTTTCCCGAAAATAGTTTCTTAGTGAGCACCATGGGCTCACTTTAAAATAATTACAAATTTTTTATTTATTTATTTTTTTGACAAATATGACCTTCATCCTTTTCTTTGTGAGTATCATGACCCTTCTTCTTTTTGCGCACATCGGCGGACTGCGAGAGGGGAATGGGGCGAGCGATGACCTCCTCGTGCGGTGATGGGTGTTGGTAGTGAAAATTTCTAAATGAGTTTTCCCACAATAGAACGCGAAGCTAACTTTGTAGCTCCGCGTTTGGCTATTTTAGTCTCGCATATGAGTAAAATGCGGAGCTAATCAATAGCTCCGCGTTCTGGTTTCTTAGCTCCGCATTTAGATGCGATTAGCTCCGCGTGAGCAGATAACCAGAATCATAAATTGATTGAGATTTGGGCTTATCCAGATACCCAAATTGAGTCCAATCAGAATTCTAAATCAAGAGATTTAAATCAAAACTAAGATATTTGATTGGAATCCTTGATGAATATAAATTCTATTTAAATAGAAACTCTCATATTATCCCAAGGTTATAAATACCCACTTGAGGAGGCCCTGAGCATCATTTTTTGGAGCATTAAAGGAGTTCAAGTTACGCGTGAGAGTTTTGAACGAATCAAGACTAGAGAAGATCAAGAAGAGTCGGCCGTCATCTTCAAGCAAGAAAATCATCATCGTCAGATCGTCAAAAGGAGCTACTTCGATAGATCCCATCGCTGCGAGAACCCACTTTACAATGTAAAAGAGAGCAATAAGTTATAAATCCTCTTGTTTGGTCTTTTCTTGTTCACTTTCGTTGTAATTTAAGTTGTATTCAATGGAAGGAAGCAAAATTTTTGCTGTGAATAAATTGGTGACCACAGTGGGAGAAATCTCTATCACCAAAGGAAAGATCGTGGCACAATCTGACGTCGAAAGGATCGGATCTGACGTGAACATGTTAGTCGTAGAGATCGACCAACAAAAGTACGAGGAGTATCTCTCCTCTGAGTCAGGTAACCTAACCGAAACGCGACGCTATTGTCGCATGCGCTCCAATATCCGTGAATCGGGTAAACGGGAATCCACCGATAACCTGTGACCCTTGGAGACCGCGGCCATAGAACCGTCGTTTGGACAGGAAACCCTAATAGAGGATGGCCTCTTTACTGCTGAAGAAAGACTAGGAACTGGATTGACCAGAACCCAACTCCGCAATCAAAATTGGAGAGCTAGGCGAAAGGCCCTCAAAGCCAGCGTTAAATGCGAGGCTAATCTAGCAGCAGAACACG
Organism: Dracaena cambodiana; assembly: GCA_036321105.1. Taxonomy (NCBI): domain Eukaryota; kingdom Viridiplantae; phylum Streptophyta; class Magnoliopsida; order Asparagales; family Asparagaceae; genus Dracaena; species Dracaena cambodiana. The sequence goes on from JAYEPQ010000007.1 coordinate 39,183,408, forward strand.
AGGCTACAGTCCCTCGCAAACTGGCCTGCGTCAATCGCAAGACCAGTCAATATCGCGATAAATGCGAAGCTGCGACTTGCGTTAATCGCAAGGACAAGCCAGCGTGTGATTCTCCACGCAAGGCTATGGTTTCTGGACTTAAAACCAGAGAAGCTCGGATAAAATTCTCTTAGAGCCAGCGTGTGATGGTGATTCTCCACGCATGCCTAATACTGAGCCTAGCGATAAACGCAAAGCCAGTAAGACTTGCGTTAATCATAAGATTTCTAACACTCGCGTAAATCGTGAGAATAAACTTCTCATAAAGCCAGCGTGTAAATATTTTCCACGCGAGGCTAAAACTGAGCTTAGCGAGAGACGCGAAGCCAGTAAGACTTGCGTTAATCGCAAACCTCCTTACCTTCACGTAAATCACGAAGATAATTGGAAAACTTGCGTTAATCACAAAAATCGCGTTAAATGCGAAGTTATGACTTGCGTCAATCGCAAGAATAAGCCAGCGTGCAAGAATTTTCTTCCACGCGAGGCTAATATACCAGATGATAAACTTCTGCAAAAACGTCAAGCCAGCGTAAAACGCAAGGCTAGCGTATCAAAATGCGAATCTAATTTTCAGCTCTGCAACTCAAAACACGAAGCTAATTTTCAGCTCCGTGACTCAAAACGCGAAGCTATTTCTCAGCCCTGTTTTTCAAAACACGAAGCTACTGCTCATCTCCGCGTAAATCAACCTGAATACAAAATCAGGATTGATAATTGTCCTATTAGACCAGAATTTGACACTATTGATTTCAAGAAGCTCCAGCGGGTCCCTGTACTCTCTCAACAGCTGAGTGGGTCCCACGACTCCATATCTAAGGCCACTGACCTCAGAGAATATCTAACCAAGAAAAGAAGTATAAATCAAGTTCAATCTAAACCTACTTGTCATTGCAAGCAGCTTACGACAGCTATATCTACTATAATGAATAAGTGTTGTTGCAGTAAGAACAGGGTATCGGTGTTCGACCGATTAACCGAGTCTAAAAAAACCCTGCCAAGAAGACGAAGACTACTCCCCGAGAAAAAGAATGGAGAATCGTAACTTCTAATATGGTCGGAAAGGGAAAAAAAATTATAGAAAAGAATGATGATTCGGAATCGAATGACGAAGAAACCCATCATTTTACCCGACTTAAGTCAGGCGCTGTCCCAGCTCGAAATTATAAGAAACTTGTAAAATGATCTTATGACGACGATAACGACAATTCAGCCATAACTTCTCGTTCTTCGGCGACATTCAGATTACAGAAAACGACCTCACATATGGCAGATAAATCTAACTATATTGGTCAGAGATTAGAAGCCCAAGAACAAATGATCCGAGAGCAGCAAAAGACGATCGAGGATTTTAAAATGATGCTCTTGAAGGTGGTTGAAAATACTCAAAAAATTATCGAAGATAAAGCCAAGAAAGAAAAAGAAATTTCGTTCAACAAAATGAATAAAGAAGATAAAGAAGAAAAGACTCACTCGACACATGAGGATGAGGAAAGTATTCTTTTCATGACCCTCACGAAGAGAAAATTGAGAAGTTACGAAGCCAACTGGAGGCATTGATGCACAAAAAGGAGTTGAAGTAATCAGAGGTCTCGAGACCATATAAAGGACTTTATAGAAAGGTTCCGGGAGAAGTTCGTGCACTGCAAACATGGAATGGTCCAGGAAACTCTAGTAGAAACGTGCCGGCAAAATTTCAAGACCAACGTGCTCTTAAAAATGGGAGCCGTAGAGTCCAAGACTTGGAAGGATTTGCTCAAATAAGGAGAGCAAACCGAAGACTTGATCCGCCGAGTCGAAGAATCTCATGGAACAAGAAATACTGAAAATAATAGGCCATATACGCAAAACAATAATAAGAATAAAGGGAAAGCGGCAATGACGTCAGATGCCGCTCCACAAAAGACAAATCCTCCAAACCCGAAGCCTCAAAATCAAAAGGGTATGAGACAGAATATGCCCCAGCAAGAGATGACCTATACCTTTAAGGCAGAACGAACGTCTACACTCTTCTATCTGCTTTTTAGGAAGGGAATGTTGAAACTTTAGGAAAATAGGAAGCCAGAGGATGCTGTTAAAACTAAGGACCCCAATTATTGTCTCTATCACAGAAATGTTGGACACCCTACCAGGGACTATTACCCTCTGAAGAACAGGATCCAAGCATTAATAGAAGCGGGAGTCTTAGCGCTAAAAGAGAAACAGAAAAATGTCACTGCTAATATGACAACCCTAATTGTAGGAACCCATGAGTTCTCTACGGGGGTGACCCCAATACCAGAGGGAAAACAGGTCATGAAAAATCATGACCCACATAAAAGAGCACAGAAAGGACTTGTCCCTGTAGCTACACAAAGAGGGAAAATCATGTGGATCCATCCTGATCTATTACAGGATGAATAATGGACCACCTCAAATAGCCAGAGGAGAAAGCAGACTAGTAATACTATTTCTGCAGAAATAAAAAAAGAATATATAGTCTCAGGAGCCTTCACAGATTCCGAAAAGGAACCCGAAGCTATGGCCAATCATCAAGATGGGGCGGGCCCTTTCGGCACTCGATCCGGTAAACCATATCTCAAAGATTACACCAGAGTAGACCCGAAGAATATATACGAGGAACTCGCGAAGTCTGCAAAACAAAAGGAGCTTCGTTTCCAGAAAAATCCTGCAAGAGATGAAAAAACCAAAGATGCTGCATTCAAATTTGATATAATAGCTCAGCTGGCAAATATCCCAGCTCGAGTCATACTTTATGAGTTGTTGCGATTGTCAAAATCAACTTGCAAAGTATTAAGAGAAGCCTTGGCAGACTCTTAATCTTTTCTAGCTCAGATTGTCGAGCCAGCTGATGAAGAACAGGATTCTTGCCCCCGCTGTCATCAAGTGAGGAGGCAGGTCCCACAGATTATCTTTTCCCCAGAAGATATGCAGGTGAGAAATATAAAGCATAATAGGCCTTTGTATTTCACCGGATATGTTCAAATCGATCCGGGGTCTGCATTAAGCGTTATTCCCAGAAGACTGATGCAGCTATTGGGAATCTCTCCCCATCGTTTGACACCAACAAATACTATAATATATGAGTTTAATGGTAACGATAGCTGTCCCCTCGGGAAGATCCGACTTCGATGTCAAATCGGAGATTTGAGAACAGAAGTCACGTGCTATGTTATTGATGCAAACACATCTTATAATATCCTACTAGGGCGACCATAGATACACGCCTATATGATAGTCCCATCGACTCTCTACCAATGCATAAAATACTACGACGAACAAGGAGAAGTCCGGACACTAGTTGCAGATAGGCAGCCATTTAAAGGGCTAGAAAACTACTTCACGGATGCTATGCTCTACAAGCCGGCCCACGAAGTCTCCAATAATGACTGCAAAAGGCTTCAAGAAGCCGACGAAAGCGACAACGAGGCGGATACTGAATACGAATCTCCCGAAGAGGATGATGGAGGTGACTATGAGATAAACCCTCACATAAATTTTAAAGTGAATTTTGATAATAATGTAGCCAATATAGCAGAGGATGAGTGGATTATTAATGAAAATATAAAATTAGTCTACGAGCTTACTGTAGTTACAGAGTCTCAGCCTTCTTGTACCTCCACCAAGGCAGATGACCTATCCGAGCTTGAAGTTTTGGCGGCATATCATTTTCCAATAAGTTCATCTCTCATCTCTCGGTCTAAAATAACAAAAGGACGAGATCACTTCTTTAAAATACCTCCACGACATGTATCGTAAAAACCGATTATCTTTGGCAAAGTGATCGCGTCGCCTAACCAAATACAAAGTAGTGAAAGTGATGAACAAACATGACCTCAATTTCACTTATATGAACAGAGATTCCGACAAATGATAGAAAAGATGGGTTATAATTTTATCCAAAAACCAGGATTGAACTTGGGAAAAGGGCGACGAAATCTCATACTCTCGTTTAGACCAAGAGGGAAGAACCCTGATTATTATCAGAAAACTCGAAGGAGGTTAGGATATGTGTCCACTCCTCCCTCTCCGTCATATACAGATGGAGAGAGCTCTTTGGCCGATGAAGATTTACATTCGCTTGACCATGATTCAGATCTACGTACTGGCGCTTGGTTTCAATCTCTAACAGCAAACATGGTTTCAGCCACACCAGAAAGCAACGAGGAACCAATTGATGTGCAAGATGATTCCTGGGCAAAACACATTGACACTCTCTGGGATGTCCTCTTTGAACAGCGTGACCCGCCTACAGAGGATAAATTAGTACAAGTTAATATGGGGACGGAAGATTATCCGAAGCCCATTTTTATAAGCGACACACTAACTCTCTTGGAAAAGGAGGAACTTATATTCCTTATCAAAGAGTATATAGATGTGTTCGCATGGAACTATGAAGATATGCTCGGGCTTGACCCTCAAATCATCACGCACCGATTAAATATTAAGGAGGATGCCAAGCCAGTCAAGCAACAGCAGAGGCGTTTTCGACCGGAATTGATGGAGGCAATAGTCGTTGAGATTAATAAGCTTATAAAATCAGAATTTATCTGCGAAGAGCAACATCCTGATTGGGTGGCTAATATAGTGACAGTTCGTAAGAAAAATGGCAAGATCCGGATATGCATCGAATTTCGAGATCTAAATGCGGCATAACCCAAGGATGAATTCCCACTCCCGATTACCGATGTAATGATTGACAGCACTTGCGGATACGAGAGGATGTCCTTTATGGATGGCTTTTCAGGCTACAATCAGATCAAAATGCACCCGAACGATCAAAAGCACACGGCTTTCAGAGCGCCACTGGGGGTATACTGTTATACAGTAATGCCCTTTGGGCTAAAGAACGTTGGTGCCACCTGCCAACGTGCAATGAGTATTATATTTAAAGAACATCTGCGCAAAACGGTAGAGTGTTATGTGGATGACTTGGCAGTCAAAAGCAAAAACAAAGAAGATCATCTTCATGATCTAAGAACAGTCTTCAATCTTATGCGAAGACATCACTTGAAGATGAATCCTGCCAAGTCTTTCATGGGGGTGTCCAGTGGAAAATTCCTTGGATTCATAATTACTTCAAACGGAATTTTTCTTGATCCTGAAAAGGTAAAAGCGATCAATGAGATGCCACCTCCCCGCAATCTCAAAGAGTTGAGGGGTTACAAGGAAAACTGGCTTATATCCGGTGCTTTATCTCCAACCTATCAGGACGATGCCAACCATTCTCCAGACTTATGAAAAAGGGGGTTTCCTTCGAATGGGATAAGACATGTCAGCAGACGTTTGACGATCTTAAGGAATACCCTACCAAACCTCCCATCCTCATAGCACCTGTCCCTGGACGACCATTCCTCATATATGTAAGGGTCATGGATAACGCATTAGGAGCATTACTCGCTCAATGTAATGAGCACGGCCATGAACACGCCCTTTATTACTTAAGCTGAACAATGATCAGGGCCGAGCATCGGTATACTCCGATTGAAAAAGAATGTTTAGTCTTAGTGTTTGCTGTTCAGAAGATGCGACACTATCTTTCAGAGCAAACAATTCATGTCATATCACAGGTTAATCCCTTAAAAATCCTGATGACAAAACCGGGTCTTTAAACGGCCGATTGGCGAAATGGGCATTATTACTATCGCCATATGATATACACTTCCTCCCTCAAAAAGCCATGAAGGGACAAGCGATCGCCGATTTCCTAGCAGACAATCCAATTTGGTTCAACTCTAAACAGACGTTAGAAGTCAATGGAACTAGTAAAGAACAACCATGGCTGATGTTTTTTGATGGTGCTGCCAGACGATCTACTGCTGGAGTGGGGGTGGTGCTGATCTTCCCACATAAACACATAGTGCCTAACGGTTACTCATTAACAGAGCCATGTACAAACAATGTGGCGGAATATAATGCGCTCATTATTACTTTAAAAATGGCTCTGCAACTAGGGGTGAACTACCTAGAGGCATATGGAGACTCTAAGCTTATCATCAATCAAATGACGGGTGAGTATGAAGTCAGACATGAAGCCCTCATCCTCTATCATCAATTAGCCATTGAGCTAGTAGGCTATCTTGAACAATTCTATATTTATCATATACCTCGACATGAGAACATCTATGCGGACGCTCTTGCCGCGTTAGCTGCAACGTTGGCAATCCCACCAGGTGCAGCTAAAAGTATCACTATTGGAAGTAGAGAACTCCTCCATCTCGATACGGTTTTCCAAGCCAAGGAAGTATGCCAAGCAGGATTGACTTTGGAACCCCATGATTGGCGATTTCCATTTATGGATTATGCCTTATACGGTCTCCTGCTACGCTGCATATCAAAAGTATAGGCCAAGAAGTGCTGAGAGAAACGCATGTGTCGGCGAAAAATTCTGGAAAAGCAAAGCAGATCCACGAATTCAGAGAAAGAAGCCCACAACTCATCGGATTCGCAAATCTAAGAAACTGAGGTCTGTGAATCTAAGAAACTGAGGTCCGCGAATCTAAGAAACCGAGGTCCGCGAATCTAAGAAACTGAGGTCCGCGATCCAGACGACAGAACAGGTTTGCGAATTTAAAGCTGAGATTCGCGACACTACCCATAGCTTTCGGGTGGGGGTTTAATACAAAGTCGCCCGATCCGAACAGAAGAATTGCCACCTCGGATCGTGGGAATAACTGCCAAACGAATGCAGCGGCGTTACTTCGATCGTGGGAATAACCACCTAACGAATATGGCGACACTTCTCGAGTAGTGGGAGCTAACGGTCGAGCAAAATATGGCGGGACGTTACTCCAAGCCTCCTATAAAAGGCGGGTTGCGAAAGACACACGGACAGAGACAGAAGATAGCACGGCAAGAGGAGCTTCTTCTGAAAAACTATCTTTGCGATCAAGAGTAAAAAAAAAAACCTTTCTTTTCCCTTTAGCCAACTGAGAGAAATTGTACGGAGTGTCAACGGAGAGCAGGATCGTCGTCCATAGCTACCTAGAAACCCAGTATTAAACAAAGAGGGAGAGCAATCTTCCTCATCTTCTGTAACCGGGAAACTGTTCGATTGTAACCTTTTTATTGAAAAGACTTCGATATAAAGAGCGTGCAACTTTCATTGCAAAGAGAAGATTGGCGACTTCGCTGGGGACTACCATCACCTCCGGTGATTTGGTGGTAGCTCAATCCGACAATATTCCAGTTGGTAGTATGGTTGACTCGCTCACCATTTACGTCGAGCAGGAAAGGTATGAAGAATTTCTTTCTTCAGGCTCTAAGAGCCCTACTTCCCTAAGGGGATACCATAAAATCTCCAAGGGATCAATTCCCAAGGAGATGGCAATAGCCCAGTTAAGGGAATCAACGGACCAAGATAGTCTGAAATCCCCTTCCTTAACAACGGGCTCTCTGGCAGTTCCAACAAAGACTCTTGATCTCTCAAGCGAAGTGGACCAAAGTCCCCACTTCAAAAAGGGGAAGCGGCCACCACCCGCTCTACAAAGCTGTCATGCAGCGAAGGAGGTTCCTCTCACTCGTACAACGAAAAGAAACCTGAGGAGAAGCAAAGCTAGTGCCCTTCACAGGAACGCGCAACAAAAGTGAACCGCCAACTCATCTCGGCAGAAACCTACCATCCAAATATGGAAGCCTAAGGGCGAGGTTGGTCAAGATGCAGAGGGATTCACTCACGTTTCCTACATGAAGCGGAGTAAACCCGTCAAAATTGTTCATAGTCAACGCGGAGCATACATTCTCGTCCCAAGGGGAAAATCTCAAGAAGCTCGCGAACTTCAAACTCGCAGAAAGTGCATGCCTATCTGCGAGGCTGAAACTCCACCGTCTCTGAAGTTATCTCTTACAAATGAGCCCATCACAAGGGACTCCAGTGCAAGAGATCTTATGGAACTTCTAAACAGAAGAAGAGAAGAATCCCATGTATCTCAATGCCCCTATAAACGACTGATCAATACAGTACTGTCTCACTGTCATTGTTCAACTCATACTCAATCATCGGTGTTTTGTCGATTGTCGTCTCCGTCAACATCGTTATCCCAATTGACAAAAAGGAGACGATGCGGGCTCGAGTTTTTTGAGCCGGAATATCCCTCGATGACCTCCAACATGATAAGCGTTGGAGAAAAGAAGAAGAAAAAGAAGGCGAAGAAAGTCTCCGAAGAAGAAGCTTCTGACCCAGAGCTCTCTTCGAGTTCGAAAGACCCATCCAACGAAGAGCGAGGAGTTTTTCGGCATACTCGACTCAAAAGTGGGGTGGCGATCCCTATGAATTATAGACAGATGGCAGGGATCTCATCTGATAAAGAAGATATAGCCAAGTCTGTTATGGCTGAATCACAGACGTCTGATTCATTCTTAGAAGACTCCGCCTCTGCATATATGACGCAGAACAATATCCTAGAAGAGTTCATGTGGAGAATGGAGGAGCAAGATAGGCATATCCAGCAACAGCAGAACGCCATCAGTGAGATTAAAGATATGCTACACGTTCTGATGGAGTTAGAGCAAGCTAAACTGAAGAATACAGGAAAAAAAACCGAAGAAGAAGGTCATGGTCCTCATAACAATCGAGAAGAAGAGGAACATCATAAAGATGATGACAACCGCTCCATGCACCAGGAGGGAAATGCAAATACTATTTGGATGGAGAGCTTCCTGAAAAACTGAATGCCCTCATGCATAAGGGCGACCTACAAGAACTGGGTGTAGTAAGGTCATATCCCATGGAGTGGAAAACGGTGTCGTTCCTAGAAAGCTACAAACCGTTGAAGTTCAAATCTTTTAATGGTAGAGGATCGCTAAACTAATACCTCTACTATTTTAAGTCGCAGATAGGGCAATTAACAGGAAATGACCCTATTATTGTTGGCAGTGAAAATTTCTAAGTAAATAGAGTTTTCCACAACAGAATGCGGAGCTAACTCAGTAGCTCCGCATTTTGGCTATATTAGCCTCGCGTTTGAACAAAATGCGGAGCTATTCAATAGCTCCACGTTAGTTCCACGTTCTAGTTCTTTAGCTCCGCGTTTTGATGAGATTAACTCCGCATAAGCAGATAACCAGAATCTCAAATTGATTGAGATTAAGATTTGGGCTTATCCAAATACTCAAATTGAGTCCAATTAGAACTCTAAATCAAGAGATTTAAATCAAAACTAAGATATTTGATTGGAATCCTTGATGAGAGCAAATTCTATTTAAATAGAAACTCTCATATGATCCTAAGGTTATAAATACCCTCCTGGGGAAGCCCTAGAGGTCTTCTTTCTTCTCTTTTTTGGCATCTTGGAGAATTCAAATTACGCATAGAGCCTTGAGTTCATGAAAGACCAGAGAAAATCGTCTACATTCGGCCGTCATCTTCAAGAGACAAGAGCTCGACATCAGATCGTCCAAAGGAGCTGTTTGACAGATCCCATTGCCACAGATCCCACAAATCATTGTAAAAGAGAGCGATTGAGATATAAAATCCTCTCATTTGTTCTTTCTTTTTCTTGTTCTCTTTCGTTGTAATTTAAGCTAATTCAATGGAACGAAAGCGAAGAAATTCCGCTGCGAACAAACTGGCGACCACAGTGGGAGCCGTCTCTTTCACTAAAGAAGAGATTGAGGCGCAATCGGACGTCGATATAATCAGATCCGACATAGACATGCTCGTCGTTGAAATCGACCAGCAGAAGTACGAGGAGTACCTCTCCTCTGAATCAGGTAACCTGGACGAGACACGACACTATCGTCGCGTGCGCTCTAATACCAGAGCAACGCGTAAAAAGGTATCCACCGATGAACAGGGATCCTTTGAGACCACGGCCATAGAGCCGGTGTTTGGGTAGGAAATCCTAACAGAGGATGGCCTCTCACTACCGAAGAAGGCCTGGGAACTGGATTGACTAGAACCCAACTCCGAAATAGAACTCGGAGAGCAAGGCGAAAAGCCCTCAAAGCCCGCATTGAACACGAGGCTAATTTCATAGAACGCGAGGCTATGGGCCCTCGCAAACTGACTCGCGCTAATCGCGAGATCAGTCATTATCGCGTTAAATGCGAAGTTACAACTTGCGTTGATCGCAAGGAAAAGCCAGCGTGTGATTCTCCACACGAGGCCATTACTGAGCTTAGCGAGAAATGCGAAGCTAGTAAGATTTGCGTTAATCGCAATATCTCTGACACTCACGATAAACGCGAGTATAAAATTTCCTTAAAGCCAGCATGTGATTTTCCATGCAAGCCTACTACTGGGCTTAGCGAGAAACGCGAAGCCAGTACGACTTGCGAGAAACGTAAGATTTCTTACACTCACGAGGAACGCGAGGATAAAGATTCATTAAAGCCAGCATGTGATTCTCCATGCGAGGCTACTGCTGAGCTTAGTGATAAACGCGAAGCCAGTAGCACTTGCGATAAACGCAAGATTTCTTACACTCGTGAGAAACACGAGGATAAAAATTCCTTACAGCCAGCATGTAATTCTCTACATGAGGCTATTACCGAGCTTAGTGAGAAACGCGAAGCCAGTAAGATTTGCGTTAATCGCAAAATTTCTGACACTCGCGAGAAACGCGAGGATAAAAATTCCTTACAGCCAGCGTGCGACTCTCCACGCGAGGCTATTACTGGACTTAGCGATAAATGCGAAGCCAGTTCAACTTGCGAGAAACGCAAGACTTCTGATACTCGCGATAAACGCGAGGATAAAAATTCCTTAAAGCCAGCATGTGATTCTCCATGCGAGGCTATTACTGGGCTTAGCGATAAACATGAAGCCAGTAAGATTTGCGTTAATCGCAAAATTTCTTACACTTGCGAGGAACGTGAGGATAAAGATTCATTAAAGCCAGCATGTGATTCTTCATGCGAGGCTACTACTGAGCTTAGCGATAAACGCGAAGCCAGTAGCATTTGCGATAAACGCAAGATTTCTTACACTCGCGAGGAACGTGAGGATAAAGATTCATTAAAGCCAGCATGTGATTCTTCATGTGAGGCTACTACTGGACTTAGCAATAAATGCAAAGCCAGTACGACTTGCGAGAAATGCAAGATTTCTTACACTCGCGAGGAACGCGAGGATAAAGATTCCTTAAAGCCAGCGTGTAATTCTCCACGCGAGGCTAATACTGAGCTTAGCAAGAAACGCAAAGCCAGTAGTACTTGCGAGAAATGGAAGATGCCTCACCTCCGCGTAAATCACGAAGACGATTGGCAAATTGTCGTTAATCGTAAAAATCGCACTAAACTCGAAGTTGTGACTTGTGTTAATCACAAGAGTAAGCCAGCGTGCAAGAATTTTTTTCCACGCGGGGCTAAGATTCCAGAAGGTAAACTTCTGAAGAAACGCCAAACCAGCTAAAACCTGAGGCTAGCGTAGCATATCGCGAAGCTAACTTCAGGCCAACGTGTGATGGATTGTCTCCATGCGAGGTTAATGAATTTAGTTATGAAACTGGTCAAAGTGCCAAAACTAGCGTAAAACGCGAGCATAAGCCAGCATGTAGTAAAAACTCCCCATGCGAGGCTGCTGAACTTGAACAACAACTTGAGCCAAGCGTTAAACGCGAAGCCAAGGATTCTTGCGCTAATCGTAAAATAATGCCAGCATGTGAGGATACTCCTTTACGTGAGGCTAAACAAACAGAAGTTAAACTTCTGCAAAAATGCCCAGTCAGCGTAAAATGCGAGGCTAGCGTAAAATGCGAGGCTATGTCCCAACCTAGCGTAAATTAGCCATTATACAGAATAAAGGTTGATAAGTATAGTACAGATAACGTCACAAGTCATGGGGGGTTACAGCAGGCTCCTGGACTCCTCCATCAGCCAAGTGGGTCCCATGTCCAAAGTATAACTGAAAATTCTCTATTTTCTAAAATACTTGATCTCAGAGATTATTTGACGAGTGAAAAGAAAATGAGTCAAACTCAGTGACATTTGACATGCCATTGCGAGCAAAAAATATCAGCTGTATTGAATAGTTGCTGCTGTGGTAAGAAAAGAATTTCTTTATTTAATAGAATAACTGAGTCTCATACTCCGAAAAGGAGGAAGGATAATCTGAGATATCAAATCAGGTAAAAAGAGGTAAAGGCGGTGACTTCAAATATGGTCGGTAAAGGTAAGAAGGCCATGGAAAAAAGACACGAGTCAGATGTAGATGATGAACAACCTCGCCATTTTACACGACTCAAGTCAGGTATTGTCGCTCCTCGAGATTATAGGAGACTTGCAAAAGGTTCCTACGATGATGACTCCGACAATTCAACCATAGCCTCTTCACATTCATACATTTCTTCCCGACCAAGGAGGCTCGCATCACATATAGTGGATAAATCTGATGATGTCGACCAGAGGATGGAAGCTCAGAAACAAATGATTCTAAGCCAACAAAAAGCTATCTAAGATCTCAAATTAATGCTCCTAAGAGTGGTCGAGAACACTCAAAAGATAGTCGATGATAAGACTAATAATTCTTCCTCGGGACTACCACTCAAAGGAAATAAGGAAACACTGCCTAGAACAAATGAAGAAAATAGAGAAGAAAAGCCTCGTTCAGTACACGATGAAGATGACAATTTTTCCTTCCACGATCCTCATGAAGAGAGGATGGAAAAATTACAAAAGCAACTTGATGCGCTACTGCACAAAAAAGAGCTAAACGAATCGGGGGTTTCAAGGCCATATCTGCCTGAGTGGGACTTCGCCCCTTATCCAGAAAAATATAAAAATTGGAGTCATATGACGGGAAGGGGTCCCCAAGCTAGCACTTATATTACTTTTTATCGCAGGCATGTCATCTAATGGGAAATGATCCCGTAATGACCAAAGTGTTTGCGAGCACCCTGCGAGGGCCTGCCTTTACATGGTTTATGCAGTTGCCCCCGGGGACCATAAATGCTTGGTATGATGTCGAGAAGCAGTTCTTGGCGCGTTTCTTTGAGGATGATACCGAGATATCGGTTCATTCCCTCCTTGCAACGAAATAAGGGGAAGAAGAAACGGTTAAGAGTTTCATTGAACGCTTCAGGAAAAAGTCCGTGTATTGTCGACATGGTATGACCCAAGAAACTCTAGTGGAAACCTGTAAGTATAACTTCAGGACCAGCGTGCTAATAAGAATGGGAGCTGTAGAGTTCAAAACTTGGAAAGATCTGCTGAAACAGGGAGAGCAGGCAGAAGATATAATTCGTTTGATCGAGGAATCTCGTAGCACGAGAAACTCTACGAATAACAGGCCATATTCACATAATCCTAAAAATAAAGGGAAGGCTGTGATGGTGTCGGTTGCAGATCCAAAACTAAGACCTCAGAATCCGAGAGGTGCAGGTCAGAATAGGCCCTGCCAAGATAGAACTTATACATTCAAGACGGAGCAGACATGTACTCTATTCCATCTCCTCCTTAGAAAGGGCATATTTAAGTTTCCGAAAAATGGAAAATCGGGACGTTGGTAAAACCAACGACCCCAACTATTGCCTATACTATCGGAATATTGGGCATCCAACTAAGAATTGCTATCCTCTTAAGAACCGAATTCAGGCATTGATAGAAGCCAGGATTCTTACACTTAAAGAGGAACAGAAGAAAGTTTCTGCAAACATGGCAACTTTAGTAGTAGGAGCCAATGAGTTCCCTGCTAGAGTAACCCCTGTACCAGTAGGGAAGCCAATATCGATACCAAGTATGGGCAACCCGCACTTGCAAGTTAGCCCTTGGATACGCTCCGAACCACAGCCGTGACAAAGTCATTCTCATTGGCTAGCAGCCGGATTTGGCTGGGGATGCCGAAAATATTGACGATGATAAATATCATGTTGCTTCAGCTACTCATGCTAGGCATTGGAATGGCTAATTAGGTGCTATAAGCAAAAATATTTTGTTGCCCAATACTGTTAAAGCAGAGGGAAGAGTAGATCAAGTTCCTCGCCAACCCTATCATACTGGGGGGTAAAAGTATGAATTAACTACTCAAATGCTGTTAAAGACCAATGGGAGAGGAAATCAATTCCTTGACAACTCACCATGCTGAGGGGAATAACATGGCTAGCCCAACGCAAATGGTAGTTGATAAAGACTAATCAAATCCGTTGATAGCTGGGGGTTTGCTAAAAATCCCATAAACTCTGTCATGTTAAATTCCTACCTCTGACAGTACGATTTGGATTATTCTTTTCTTTGCTCAAGTTACGTGTGAGAGCACTTGGACTAGGCATGTGCAATTAGGCGCCTCCGCCGAAATCTGATGATTATGACACGATCATCTTGGCATGTGCAGTTCAAGTTACGCATAAGAGCCTTGAACTGCCTCCATCAAACTAAGGCATGTTCAATTAAGCGTCTCTATCTAAATGATCCTTATCTGATCATTTCAGGTACTAACAGTCTAAGTTACGCAAATGAGCCTTGGATTGGTTTTACCAAAACTATAAACCATCTATTTGTTGAGCAAGCAAAATTCTTGAAGCCAACAGATAAAGAAAAAAAGAATTATCTTTATTCATGAAGCAAAAGGTTACAGAAGAAGAGGGAGTTATAGCTTTTCCAAAAAGCTTCAACCTATTCTTCGACTCTTCGAATGAAGAAGAAGAAGAGTCAGAGACTCTATTTAAAAGAGAGAACCCGCCTCTTGGCATTCGGCACAAGGTTCGAAGTAATTAATGAGCAATTAATGAGCAGTTACTCACTAGAACGCGAAGCTATTTAACTCCGCGCAAGTGAACAAAATGCGAGATAAACTTGGTATTTTAACTCTGCGTTTAAAGATCCAAAGTATTTCAAAATTTAATAAGTTCTAAACCATTTTGAAAACGTTGGAGGGGGTTCTGTTGGCAGTGAAAATTCTAAGTAAATAGAGTTTTTCATAACAGAACGCAGAGCTAACTCAGTGGCTCCGCGTTTTGGCTATATTAGCCTCGCATTTGAACGAAACACGGAGCTATTCAATAGCTCCGCGTTAGTTCTGCGTTCTGGTTCTTTAGCTCCGAGTTTTGATTAGATTATCTCCGCATGAGCAGATAACCAGAATCTCAAATTGATTGAGATTAAGATTTGGGCTTATCCAAATACCCAAATTGAGTCCAATTAGAACTCTAAATCAAGAGATTTAAATCAAAACTAAGATATTTGATTGGAATCCTTGATGAGAGCAAATTCTATTTAGATAGAAACTCTCATATGATCCTAAGCCTATAAATACCCTCTTGGGTAGCCCTAGAGGTCTTCTTTCTTCTCTTTTTTGGCATCTTGGAGAATTCAAGCTACTCATAGAGCCTTGAGTTTGTGAAAGACTAGAGAAGATCGTCTACAGTCGGCCGTCATCTTCAAGAGAGAAAAGCTCGACGTCAGGTCGTCCAAAAGAGCTGCTTGATAGATCCCATCACTACAGATCCCACAAATCATTGTAAAAGAGAGCGATTGAGATATAAAATCCTCTCGTTTGTTCTTTCTTTTTCTTGTTCTCTTTCGTTATAATTTAAGCTAATTCAATGGAAGGAAAGCGAAGAAATTCCGCTGCGAACAATTATTACAAGAATATTTCTTAGTACCTTAACCGGGCTAGTTTTTTAATGGTTCCGGAGATTAGAACCTGGAATCATCAATTCCTGGAGCGACATGGAGAAAGCCTTTCTCACTAGATTCTATGAAGATGATATGGAGGTATCAATACCGGCGCTTCTAGCCGCTAAACAAAAGAAAGGAGAGTTAGCCCGGGACTTCATCAAAAGGTCCCGGAACGATTCTCTCAGATGTCCGCATGGGATGCCAGAAAAGACCCTGATAGAAACCTGTCGATATAATTTATTAACCAAGGTTCTAGCCAGAATGGGTGCGGTGAAGTCCTCAACTTGGAAGGATCTCACCCTACAAGTTGAATAAGCTGAAGAAATTGTGCAAAGGCTTGAAGAAGAAGGAGGCGAGGAGAAACCGAAGCGAAGTGGTGATAACAGCTATAAGTCCCGACCCCGAGGATATAAAGGAAAGGAAATAATGGTCACTTATGTGCAACAATCCACGAAGACTCCCCGAAACTTCCTCCTCAGACGCGAGTGCTACAAAAGCAATACTCCTTTAAGGATGAGCACACGAAGACTACCTTCAACCTCCTCATGAGTAAGAAGATGCTGAAGTTGTCAGAGTCTAAACGTCCAGAGGAAGCTGGGAAAATTAATGATCCTAACTACTGTGTCTACCATAGGATCATTGACCACCCCACCAAAAACTGCTACATCCTTAAATATAAAATTCAAGCCTTAGTGGATACTAATGTCTAATGTCATCAAGCTTCAAGAGCACCAGAAGAAGGTGACTGCGAACATGGTGACCGTCAAGTTCGGTAAAGCGCCCCACTGGATAGAGTCAACAGTTCAAGATGGAGTGCAGCCCATCCATAAAGGCACGATGCAAGTCGTAATTTTTGATCCACACCAACAGCAAAGGAAAGGGCTATTCCCCTTTGAAACTGTTAGGGAAAAATACTATGGGTACATCCTGATCTCCTAAATGATGAACAATGGAGTTCCAGTTCATCTGGGAAGAAGCGAAGAGAGAAAGTCTTCACCTCCAATTTCGTTTTCGTAATTTCCGAAGACGATGAGATCATTCCTGCTTTGACCGATTCGGAAAAAGAAATCAAAAATTCCTTGATCGCCGATGCAAACCCTCCCTCCGCGGGGACCTGTTAGGAAAAAGATTACTTAAAGAATTACGGCCAAACAACAGGTTCTCAACCATCTCCAGAGAAAGTCAAGCAAAAAGAGCTGAAGTTTGACAAAGCTCTAAGGAAGAAGGGAAAAGAACTTGCGAAAGACTCGCGAAAGTCATTCCAGTTCGACATCCTAACACAGTTGGCCAATATCCCTGCAAGGATAACCTTGTACGAGCTCCTGAAGCTCTCCAAATCTACTAGGAAAGCTTTAAGAGAGGCTTTGCAAGATTTGGAAGTGTTCTTGGTGCAGATACCAGAGATGATCGAAGAAGGAGAGTCTCTTTGCACGACATGTCACCAGATCTCTAGTAAAAACATCCCTTGCGTCACCTTCTCTCCGGAAGATATGCAAGTCAGGAGTAATAAGCATCATCGCCCTTTGTATTACAAGGGATACATAGGATCTATGGAGATTGATCATATTCAAGTTGATCTAGGCTCGGTCTTGAGCATCATGCCGCGAAGGATGCTACGATATCTTGGAGTGTCGATGAACATATTAGCCGCAACCAACATTACTATCTTCGGGCTCAATGCTAACGGTAGTAGACCCCTGGGTAAAATAAAGTTCAAGTGTCATATCGGCGACCTGAAACGAAAGTCACGTGTTACATGATAGATGCAGACACATCATACAATCAGTTATTGGGGAGACCCTGGATCCATAGCAATCTAATTGTGCCCTCCACGTTACACCAATGTATAAAGTATGTCGACAAAGACGTGAATGTGAAGATGCTTATTGTGGAAAAACAACCCTTCAAAGGAGTTGAAAACTACTTTACTGACGCGTTGCTGTATCTGTTCGCAGCAGAAATTCTTTGCTTTGTTCCCATTGAATTCAACTTAAATTACAATAGAAGTGAACAAGATAAAAAGAAAACAAACGAGAGGATTTTATATGTCAATCTTTCTCTTTTACAATAATTTGTGGGATCAGTAGCGATGGGATCTATAGTAGTTTCTTTGGACGATCGGGCGTCGAACTCTTCTCTCTTGAAGGTAGCGGCCGACTGTAGACGATCTTTTCTGGTCTTTCACGAACTCAAGACTCTATGCGTAACTTGAATTCTCCAAGAGGAAAAGATCTCAATTGCCGAAGAGAAGACCCCTAGGGTTTCACCAGAAAGGTATTTATATCCCCAGGTTAATGCAAGAGTTTCTATCTAAATAGAACTCGCATTCATCAAGGATTCCAATCAAATATCTTAGTTTTGATTTGAATCTCTTGATTTAGAATTCTGATTGGATTCAATTCGGGTATTTGGATAAGTCCAAATCATAATCTCAATCAATTTGAGATTCTGGTTATCTGCTCACGCGGAGTTAACGCGGAGCTAAATTTATCAGAACGCAGAGTTATGGATTAGCTCCGCGTTTTGCTCAAATGCGAGGCTAAAATAGCCAAACGTGGAGCTATGGAGTTAGCTCCGCGTTCTGTGTGGAAAATTCCTTTTTACTTAGAAATTTTCACTGCCAACAGAACCCCTCCAAAGTTTTCAAAATGGCTTAGAACTTAGCAAATTTTGAAATATTTTGGATCTTCAAACAGAAAATGTGAAGTTAAAATACCAAGTTTATCTCACGTTTTTGCTCACGTACGCGGAGCTAATAGCTTCTTTTTCAGTGAAATGAGTAATTGTTTCATTAATTACTCTAAATTTCCACGCCGAATACCAAGGGACGGATAATCCTGTTTAAATAGAGGCTTTGACTCATCTTCTTCTTTATTTTGAGAAGTTGGAAAATTCAGAGCTCAGGCCATTCAGGTGAATCAATTTGAAGGGATGATCTTCGACCGAGCTTCCTTCGACTTTCCTAAGATTTTCTATCACTAGGATGTCATCTAAGAAGAGTACGGCGTTGCGCGCCTCCTCACCATCGGCGACCGACATTAGCAGCGACGGCAGCGGCCAAGGTAGTGGCCACAATGGCGAGCCAATCCATGTTGCACCAATCGGAAGTAGAAATTCCCAACTTTTAAACTTCTTAAATCAATTTTGGAGTATTTTTGCTTGGTTTTAACCGACCAACCAATTTTGAACTGGCGAGATCGCCGTTCTCCGACCGTAAGGCTTGGGAAGAAAGGAGAAGACGGAGAGAAACTCTGATCTTCTTCTACGCGAAGTTATCGCGTCATCCTCGCGCTCGAAAACACGGGGCTATTTTAACTAGTAGTCGCGTTTAAATCGCGAGGCTATTTTGATTAGCAGTCGCATTTCAAATTGCGAGGCTATTTTGATTATCAGTCGCATTTCAAATCGCGAGGCTATTTTGATTAGCAGTCACGTTTCAAATGGTGAGGCTATTTTGATTAGCAGTCGCGTTGAAACGCAAGGCTATTTTGAGTAGCAGTCGCGTTGAAACGCGAGGCTATTTTGAGTAGCAGTCGCGTTTAAATTGCGAGGCTATTTCCTCAACTGCGTGCGGAGTTTATCCTTAGCTCCGCGTTTTCATACTTAGAAGATTTTTCGAGTTTTCTCTAACTCTTGATTCTTCTTTTGCAGTGAAATACTTAGACCAGATCCTTCTTGAATAGGAGTGCATGTGGCTCTTCCGATCTTCATCAGCAAAAGTAACTCTAAGGAAGCCAGAAGCATATACTTTACAACATAGTTGCAGGTTTCAAGCCCTGGCTTCAAAAGATAAACTTTTGAAGGAGTTACAAGAACTCTGCGGCAGCTCATTAAGTTTTTTTGAGGACCATTTCTGTTAGATGACAATCTAAGGGCTTGTAGCATGTCGAATCCAACTTGTGCATCTTTATTAGGATTCTTGTAGCAGTATCTTCAGATAATCCACTAAGAGCTTTAAACAGATCATAGCTGATATTTGCAGAGGAGATCTTGTGCATGCGAACTAGGAAATTTCAACACTTCATAGAGGAAACTCGTTGTCTGGTTGTTGATGAGTCGAAGAATAGGTTGAAGCTTTTGGGAGAGCTATAACTCCCTCTTGTAATCTTTTTGCTTTATGAATAAAGATAATTCTTTTTCTCTTTATCTGTTGGCTTCAAGAATCTTGCTTGCTTAACAAACAGATGGTTTATAATTTTCATAAAATAATCTAAGGCTCATTTGCGTAACTTAGATTATTAGTACCAAGATGATTGGTTAGGGATCATTTAACTTAGATGGAAGTGCCTAATTGCACATACCCGTACACAAGCTTTCATAGGACACGCGTAACTAAAATACCAAGTTAGCCTCGCGTTTTTTAGAATTGCGCGGAGTAAATAACTTCGCGTTTTTCATCATCACGCAGAGCTAATAGCTCGCATTTTGGAAGTAACTGACCATGAGTCTCTCCGATTCTCGCATCGAATTCCAAGGGGCGGTTTCTCTGATTCAAATAGAGTCTCTATTCTTCTTCTTTCTCACTTCATTTGAGAACTTTCCAGAGATTTGGAGATTCAGGCGATCAGAGTTCAGGCTACCCGAGCATTTTTTTGACCAAGTTTCTTCCGATTTCCCGTCGGTTTTCCTCAACTTTTCAAGCAATGGCACCCAAAACTCGTGCTTCTTCCTGCGCAACCTCGCCATCGGCGGCCGGAGCAAACGGCGGCGGCGGCGGCCATGGCAACGGCGAGGTAATCCATGCTTCACCCATCGGAGGTAAGGACCTCACTTTTGGGGCTTTTTAGAACATTTAGAAAGTGATTCGGCTTGGTTCTAACCGATCGATCACCGGTGAGATCGCCGTACTCCGGTCGTATGGCTTGGAGAAGAAGAAAAGCCTCTGATTTTCTTCTTACGCAAAGCTATTGAGTCATCCTCGCGTTTTGAAGCGCGGGGCTATTTGATTAGCAGTCGCGTTGAAACGCGAGACTATTTTGAGTAGCAGTCGCGTTGAAACGCAAGGCTATTTTGAGTAGCAGTCGCGTTGAAACGCGAGGCTATTTTGATTAGCAGTCGCGTTGAAACGCGAGGCTATTTTGAGTAGCAGTCGTGTTGAAACGCGAGGCTATTTTGAGTAGCAGACGCGCTAAAACGCAAGGCTATTTTGAGTAGCAGTCGCATTGAAACACGAGGCTATTTTGATTAGTAATCGCGTTGAAATGTATTTTGATTAGCAGTCGCGTTGAAATGCGAAGCTATTTTGATTAGCAGTCGCGTTGAAATGTGAGGCTATTTTTATTTCTGCGCGGTCTAATTTTTAGCTTCGCACGGAGTTATTTTTTTTTATCTTCGCGTGTTATACTTTTTAGCTTCGCGCGGAGTTATTTTTATCTTCGCGCGTTCTAATTTTTAGCTTCGCGCTTCCATACTTAAAATTTTTTTCTATTTTATAGAAACTTCTCTAACTTTGATTTTTCCTTTTGCAGTAGGGTATTCGGCGGAGGCTCTTCCCCATAAGCACTACTTTGGCTTTGCTGGAGGTTCGGATCCATCAGCTCAATTTCGCTTCACCACCATCCTGGCCGCGTACAAACCAGATTCGAGAGAGAGCAGGGAGAAGATGATCAAATATCATCCCACTACTGCATGGGAAATTATAACTGATGCGGCCTTTGAAACCATGAACAGAGAATCGCTAGAGAAGCCCGCATTTCTCTTCGGAGATATAATGGAGCAATCAGACCAAATTATTTTTGAAGAGGAGAGCAAGTGGCTCTATAATTCTGGCGAAGCTTTAATGTTTCTGCCTAGAATGGAGCGTGGCTATCCCCTGGTTTATCTTCAGAGGCTGGCGATGCATCGTAAATTATAGTGGGGGTTAACTCAAGAACAGGACGGCATCCCAACGAGTAAATTGGGTGCTCATGGGGCTTATCAAGATGGCCCTACTAGATGCATTACTAGTTTGGTTCCAGACAGATTTAGCAAGGAGCACCCAGTAGGAGAGGTTCCGACCTGCGCCCGAACTTTCCTGAGTGAGTTCCTAGCGAAAGAAGGCCAATACCAAGCTAGTGACTTCAGGATGCCTGGCTGGGTTTACTCATCTGGCAACATGTGGTGGGCCCGCCTCGTTCAATACATGTTGGATTCCCATGAACCCATTCTGAAGGAGATTGGTTTATTCAAGGCCATCAGAAACATTCAATTTGGGTTTCCTCAGAGTGCATATCATTTCTTCTGCTTTCTGGAGATGTATAACCCTGAGACCTGCACCCTTTTACGCCAGTGGGTGAGCTAGGGTTCGCTCTCCACGAGATGTTCGAGGTATCTGGGCTTTCCATGGGCGAAGTCCCCTGTGAAAAATATATCCCGACTACCGAAGAGTTGAACATGCTGGAGGCGAAGGACGAGCTCATCTACGCTACATACTGGGAGATGATGTGCCACTACCGCATCTGCGCTGACCTAGCAGGTGTGTGTAATCGGGGTATCGGCCACAAGAAATGGGCCGAGTACCTTTTTGCTAACTTGAATTCTGAGGATAGTTCAACAACTATCCATGGCCATGCTCCTGTCTACGTTACGGAGATCGATCACCGCATCGCCAAGACCTGCCTAATGTATTATACTACTGAATCCAACGAAGGTGGATTCGGTCCTGGCACCTCCTTCAAGAGTTACCACTATCAAGCTCAGTCCCCAGTATCCAATAGAGGTCTTATTGCTGGGTTCTTGATGCTATGGTTGAAAAGATGTGTTGTGCCGTCATTGCCAAAAGAGACAATTGCAATGACTGTGGTATATACAGCAGTTCTCCTTGCATATGGCCGTCCTTTCAGACTTCTTCCCGCCATAGTGTGCAATCTTCAGCATGAATTGTGAACACTCTGTAATGACTTCATCCCTGCTGATAAGGGCTAGGGGAAAGGGAAAGACAAGTCAAAAGAAACTGCCCAGGTGAAGACTCTGAACCCTAGGGTGGAGATACATTACACCTATCTGATGGCATGGCTCGTTATGCACTGCCCGTCTCTGGTGAGTGCTGCTTCACACCGCTCTGGTGACAAGTCCCATTTTGTGGAATTATACGAGCGTTCTTCATGGAAGCATCACTACATGTCTCAAATTTGGAAGACTCTCCGGCATCACCAAAATTATGAGATCTTCCGGTGCTTCCCCGACTTCCCTGGTGGTGGATATGGGTTGAAGTTGAGAGATATTGCAGGAGCAGATAACTTCACTGCCTTATCTTCGGAAGCATTCTGGTGGCTCCTTAACATCCGACCCGGGCACCTGATGTATCGTCAGGATGGTAAGTGTTTATTGAACCTTACACCCGAGCCGCTTCGCTCGCCAGTTCGGATATTTCCAGCTTTATGTGGGTAATCCGAATAAGAATTTTGCCTATAAGGGGAATCTGTATGAGGGTGCCCGCGGCTGGTTTCATTTTACAGCTGGTGGGACCGGCGCTGAATTCATCCTGCCACAGAAGTCGCCAGAACTGGCCATGACTCTTACCTTTTGCACATGGTACAGTGTTGCGAATACTGACGTGCCCCACTTTTCCATCAACCGAAACTGTTGCAAGGAGATTGAGGCTTTCTACATTAGCCACCAAGGTGCTTCAAGAGTGAGAGTAAAAGGAATGTATGAATTCCTTGGCGCAGCGGCCGAACCCTCAGATGTCAGCGAGTCTGATGATGACGATAATAATAACGATGATGACAACACTATTGTTGGAGGTGCTCTCCAACCTGTCGTCATTCGCCCTTGGAGCCCGACCCTCAAACGCCGCGGTGCCCCAAAGAAGGGGCCTGCCCAAAAGAAAAAGAAGTTGGCTCCAGGAACTCTAGTAGCCCCGCAAGAAGCGGCTGTCAAGTTCGCTTCGGATCTGCTGGCTTCAACTCTACCTCCAGCGCCGAAGGAGAGAGTGGACCTGCTGAGGCTCCAAGTGCTCCCAAGGTTCCGGCTCCTCCAACAGTAGAACCTATCGAACACCATGCAGCGCAACCACTGGGTAGTGAGACGGGTACGCTTCTGGAGACAACGGCGACTCCCCCTTCAAGTCCAACAACTAGACTTGTATCTCTTGGTATGGCTCTTCGTGTTATATCTCTTGTCCATTGTCTCATTTTATCATTATACGTAACACCATTTGCTTGTCTCTTGAAATGCAGGTGGTCAGCCCCACTCGCCAATGCATTCGACTACCAAGGGGGAGTCTGAGGAGAGGGTGGACTATTCGGGCACCACTGGCTCAGTGGGTGGATTAGGTAGTTCTGCAAATGATCTTGACGCAGACTACTTCACGACAACTCCTGTCTCTGTTCCCTTTTCAGTTCCCCCAATTGATGAACTTGGGAGCGATGACAGGACAGAGTTGATTATCGAGGCTGCAGCCAGAGAAGCTATCCCGTCTCCTACACCAAATATCTATTCCGACGAGACTTTTCCAATAGTTGTCGGTGTGCCTTCTGCTCCTCAGCCAGCAATACTAACGCTTTCTACCATAATGGCTGTTGAGACACCTGCAACTCTTTCAGCTCCAAGTCTTCCAGCAGGGGATGAGAAAAATTTGAAGTTTTTATTTGAAACTACTTCTGTCACCGGAGAAGTTTCTGGTGGAAACACTCCCTCATCTTCTCCTATTGGTGGCGCTGCCCGAGTGATTTGTACTAGCGACTCTTCTCCTCGGGTTCCTAGTTCCTTCAGATTTGCGTTGGCCTTACTGGCCCCGCATATTATGAGCCTGGTACAGGGACGAGCTTCTTCTTCTTTAATTCCAACGGATACCGCTCCTCCTTCAGCAACATCTTCTTTAGTGCTGCCTGCTTTAAATGCAGACACCATGGATCCTTTTGAGGAACTCTTCAACCACAGCGGTAATGATTTGTTGCTAAGAAGATGCATCGGGATAATTTCCTGTGGAATAGATTTTTTTAGTCTCGGCCGTCCGATGTTATCTAGCTATTTGGATAATATTGAAAGAATCGGGGGATAGGATCGAGCAGCTCCCTACCGGGCCCGCTTTAGAGCTTTAGAAAAGCAGGTGAACATTCTCAACACAGTTCGCCAAGCGGATGTTGAGACGATCACTGGGATCGAGTGGGCCAGTCTTCGGATGGAGTTAGCGGCGCGTCGAGAGGAATTGATACGACAGGAAGAAGGATGGTCTCGAGAGCTGGCAGAGTTCCAGGCTAGTCGGGAGTCTATTCTTAGAGGTTTGGAGGTGGTGGACTCCGAAATTGAGGGGAGTCAGGCCGCCATCCTCAACGCCCAGGAGACCATTGCTAGAGCTCTGGCGGTTTTAGTAGCCAACGAGCTTCAGTTAGGGGAATCCGCTAAGAAACGGAAAGCGCTGATCCTCCAACGGGAGCAAGCGAGCAGGAGGACACAATAAGAAGCCGTGCTATGGATGAGTCTCGTCAGCATCTAACCCAGCAAGTTACAATGAATGATGATGACTTACTCCGACAGGCTCAACACTCCGTGAAAGCAACTCGTCGTCGAGTGGTTGACGAGGCGATGAACAAGTTGAAGCATCTAGAAGATCCATAGTTTTCTTTTATTCTTTTATTCTTCATTCCTTTTGTAAGAACTTTGTAATAAAGAAAGAATTTTTTGTAGCTTCATTCTCCATTGATGAATAAAGGTAATCTTTTTGATTCTTTTACCTGTTGGCTACCAACTTTGCTTGCACAACAGATAACTTGTCGTCAAAATGATTTAGTTGTTTTAGGTAAGTGGTCCAAGGCTCATTTGCGTATCTTGAATGGAGATGGAAATAATCCAAATCATACTGTCAGAGGTAAAAATTCAACATGACAGGTTTTATGGGATTTTTAGCAAACCCCCAGTTATCAATGGATTTAATTAGCCTTTACCAATAGCCGTTTGCGTTGGGCTAGCCATGCTATTCCCCTCAGCATGGTGAGTTGTTGAGGAATTAATTTCCTCTCCCATTTGCTTTTAACAGCATTGGGTAGTTAATTTCATACTTTTACCCCCAGTATGATAGGGTTGGCAAGGAGTTTGATCTCCTCTTCCCGCCGTTATAACAGTGTTGGGTAATTAATTTCATACTTTTACCCCCAGTATGATAGGGTTGACGAAGAGTTTGATCTCCTCTTCTCGCTGCTATAACAGCATTGGGCAATTGATTTCATACTTTTACCCCCAGTATGATAGGGTTGGCGAGTAGTTTGATCTCCTCTTCCTGCTGCTATAACAGCATTGGGTAAGTGGAGGCGGTCCAAGAGTCAACTATGAAACTTGAACTGGGTACACCACGATGATCGGGTTAGGATTAATCAAATTTAGGTCAGAGGCGCTCAATTGCGCATGCCTAAGAAGGAGTCCAAGTGCTCATCTACGTAACTTGAACAAGTAGAGGCGGTCCAAGTGCTCATCTGCGTAACTTGAACTGGGCACACCAAAGATGATCGGGTTAGGATTCATCAAATTTAGGTCAGAGGCGCTCAATTGCGCATGCCTAAGAAGAAAGTTGGAGGCGGTTCAAGGCTCTCGTGCGTAACTTGAACTGGGCACACCAAAGATGATCGGGTTAGGATTCAACAGATTTAGGTCATAGACGCTCAATTGCGCATGCCTAAGAAGGATTCCAAGTGCTCATCTGCGTAACTTGAACAAGTGGAGGCGGTCCAAGGCTCATCTGCGTAACTTGAACTGGGCACACCACGATGATCGGGTTAGGATTCATCAAATTTAGGTCAGAGGCGCCCAATTGCGCATGCCTAAGAAGGAAGTTGGAGGCGGATCAAGGCTCTCGTGCGTAACTTGAACTGGGCACACCAAAATTTCTAAACTAAATGGGACAGTTATTCTGTCACCATTTTAGTTCGTCAAGCATAGTATTTCTTCAAAAACTTGCCATTGATCGGCATCATCATCCTATCGCCATTTTGATTCATTAAGCGGTAGGCTCCACTGGAGTATACAGTCTCAACGATGAACGGTCCCTCCCACTTGGGTTCAAATTTACCCTTAGTCTTGTGAGTCAGAACCATTAGCCTTTTAATAGCCAGAACCAAGTTTCCTTGTTTAAAGGTCCTTGGTTTAACGTTCTTATTGAACGTTCGCGAAATTCAGGCTTGATACAACTCAATTTGTTATTGGGCCCTGAGACGCTTTTCATTCAACGCTTCTAATTCTCGCAGTCTTTGTTGATGGCGCTCTTCTGTCGTTATCTTTGTGGCTAAGGCCACTCTTACTGATGGAATCTGGATTTCGAGAGGCAAGACGGCCTCATTTCCATAGACCAAAGAGAATGGAGTAGTTTTAGTAGGGGTGCGAACGGTGGTGCGATAAGCCCACATGCACTCTCCTAGATTTTTATCCCAATCTCGTTTATTGCAAGAGACGAACTTCTGAAGGAGCTTGATAATCGTCTTGTTGAAGGCTTCTGCTAACCCTTTGGCCGCAGGGTTATATGGCGTTGAAGCGATGTCCTTAATTCTGAATTTATCACAGAATCTTGAAAACCTCTCGCTGACGAATTGCCGTCCATTATCATAGATAATCCTTCGAGGGATGCTAAAACAGTAAATAACATGATGCTTAATGAACTTAATCACATCTGTTGTTTTTACCTCTCTCATGGGCACGGCTTCGGCCCATCTTGAAAAATAATCGGTTATTGCAAGGATAAACCGATGTCCTCTGGATGACGGGGGAATTATAGGCCCCACAATATCCATTCCCCATGCCTCAAACGGCCAACTAGCAACAGTGTTGTGCAAGTATTCTGGGGGTTGGTGGATGAAATTAGCATGTATCTGACATGAATGGCACCATTTAGCATATGCCATTGCTTCCGTAATCATGTTCGGCCAGTAGTATCCTAGCCTTCTTATGCGGTCTCTGAGTTTTGGACTGGGCTGATGAGCTCCACATACTCTATCATGTGTTTCTCTCAGCACTTCTTCTACTTCTGCTTTTGATATGCAGCGTAGTAGCATACCATTTCTTGACTTTCTATACAAAGTCTGAAGCTTATGGTCATAATAAAATCTCTGGGCCTTCCTCTTTATCGAGGTGGCTTCCTTTGGATCTTCTGGTAATATCCCATGTAAAGCATAATCCACAAACGAAAATCGCCAATCACGGGGTTCCAGCATTAACCCTGTCTGGCACGCCTCTTTGGTTTGGAATACCGTATCAGGGTGGAGGAGTTCTCTGCTACCAATAGTGATGCTTTTTGCTTCACCTGGCGGGATCGCCAGTGTTGCGGGTAATGCGGCTAGAGCATCTGTATAAACGTTCTCATTCCGAGATATGTGATATATGTAAAACTATTCAAAATATCCTGCTAGCTCAATAGCTAGCTAATGATAGGGGATGAGGGCTTCATGTCTGACTTCATACTCACCCGTCATCTGATTGATGATGAGCTTAGAGTCTCCATATGCCTCTAGATGGTTCACCCCCAGTTGCAGAGCTATTTTTAAGCCGATAATGAGTGCGTTGTATTCCACCACATTTTTCGTGCACGGCTCTGTCAATGAGTAACCGTTAGGCAATATATATTTATGTGGGGATATAAGCACAACCCCCACTCTAGCAGCAGATCGTCTGGCAGCACCATCAAAGAACATTTGCCATGGTTGTTCTTTGCTAACTGTGTTGACATCTGACGTCTGTTTGGATTTGGACCAAATTGAATGGTCTGCAAGAAAATCAACGATCGCCTGTCCCTTCATTACTTTTTGAGGAACGAAGTGTATGTCATATGGCGACCGTAGTAGAGCCCATTTTGCTAATCGGCCGTTTAGGGATCCCGGTTTTGTCATCAGGATTTTCAAGGGATTAACCCGTGATATGACATGTATCGTTTGCCCTGATAGATAGTGTCGCATTTTCTGAACAGCGAACACTAGGGCTAAACATTCCTTTTCAATCGGGGTATATCGTTGTTCGGCCCCGATCATTATTCTGCTTAAATAATAAAAGGCATGTTCATGGCCGTGCTCATTATATTGAGCAAGTAACGCTCCTAAAGCATTATCCATGGCCCTTACATATATAAGGAAGGGCTGCCCAGGGACTGGTGCTATAAGTACATGAGGCTTAGTAAGGTACTCTTTGAGGTCATCAAATGCCTGTTGACATACCTCATCCCATACGAAAGCCACTCCCCTTTTCATAAGTTTGGAGAATGGCTGGCATTGCCCAGATAGGCTGGAAATGAAGCGTCGAATATAGGCGAGCTTTCCTTGTAACCCCCTTAAGTTTTTAAGATTGCGGAGAGGTGGCATCTCGCTAATCGCTTTTACCTTCTCAGGGTCGAGAAAAATTCCTTTTGAAGTTATTATGAACCCAAGGAATTTCCCGCTGGACACCCTCATAAATGACTTAGTGGGATTCATCTTCAGATGATGTTTCCGCATAAGATCGAAGACCACTCTTAAATCATGAAGATGATCTTCTTTATCCTTACTTTTGACTGCTAAGTCATCCACATAACACTCCACTGTTTTGCGCAGGTGTTCTTTGAATATAACACTCATCGCGCGTTGGTAGGTGGCACCTGCGTTCTTCAATCCGAACGGTATCACTGTATAACAGTATACCCCTAGCGGCGTTCTGAAAGCTATATGCTTTTCATCATCCGGGTGCATTTTAATTTGGTTATAACCTAGAAGCCATCCATAAAGGACATCCTCTCATAACCGTAAGTATTATCAATCATCACGTCGGTGATGGGGAGTGGAAACTCATCCTTAGGACATGCAGCGTTCAGATCTCGAAAATCGATGCATATCCGGATTTTGCCGTTCTTCTTACGAACCGGCACTATGTTAGCCACCCAATCAGGATGTTGTTCTTCACGGATGAATCTGGATTTAATAAGCTTGTTGACCTCAGCAACTATTGCCTCCATCAATTCCGGTCGAAAACGCCTTTGTTGTTGTTTGACAGGCTTAGCGTCTTCTTTAATATTTAACCGGTGTGTGGCAATTTGAGGGTCAAGCCCGGGCATGTCTTCATAACTCCATGCGAACACGTCTATATACTCTTTAATAAGAGATATTAGTTCCTCCTTTTTCATAGGAGTTAGCGTGTCGCTTATGAAGATGGGTTTCGGATTTTCTTCCGTTCCCATATTAACTTGTACCAATTTGTCTTCTGTGGGCGGGTCACGCTGTTCAAAGCAGACATCCCAGAGAGTGTCCATATGCTTAACCCAGGAATCATCTTTAACATCAATTAGTTCCTTATCGCTTTCTAACATGGCTGAAACCATATTGGCTGTCAAAGATTGAAACCAAGTACCGGTACTTACATCCGAATCATGGTCGGGTGAAGATGTATCTTCCTTGGCTGAAGAACTCTTTTCATCTTTTAATGGTGATGAGGGTGGAGTAGATACCAACCCCCTGCAGGTCTTCTGATAATAATCCGGGCTCTTTCCTCTCGGTCTGAACGAGGGTATGAGATTCCATCGCCCTTTTTCAAAATTTAATCCCGGTTTCTGGGTGAAATTATAACCCATCTTCTCCATTATTTGCCAGAATTTCTGTTCATACAAGTGAAAATGAGGTGATGTTTGTTCATCACTTTCACTGCTTTGTCTTTGTCGAGGTGACGTAATTACCCTGCCGAACATGATCGGCTTTTGGGACTCTTGTTGAGATGGCACTTCGAAGTAGTGACCTTTTTCCTTAACTATTTTAGACCGAGAGAGGAGGGATGACCTAAGTGGCAAATGACATGCCGCCAGAACTTCAAGTTCGGATAGGTTATCCACTTTAGTGGAAGTACAAGAGGGTTCAGATTCAGTAGCTACAGCATGCTCGTAGACTAACTTTATGTTTTCATTTATAATCAACTCTTCTTCTATTACATCGGCTACATTATCATCAAGACTCAAACTAAAATCTAAGCAAGAGTTGATTTCATAATCACCCCCGTCGTCTTCTTCAGGAAGCTCGTACTCAGTATCGGCTTCATTACCGCTTTCATCAGGCTTTGGAGGCTTGGTAGGATCGTCATTGGAGACTTCATGGGCAAGCTTATAGAGTGCAGCATCTGTGAAATAATTCTCCAGCCCTTTGAATGGTTGCTTATCTACAGCTAGCGTCCGGACTTTTCCTTCCTCATCGCAATATTTCATGCATTGGTGAAGAGTCGACGGAACTATCATGTGAGCATGGATCCAAGGCCGTCCCAGTAAAATATTGTAGGAGGTATCTGCATCAATAACGTAGCATGTGACCTCCGTCTTCAAATCCCCGATCTGACATCGGAGTCGGATCTTTCCGAGGGGACTGCTATTATTGGCATTAAACCCATAAATTATTGTATTGGTTGGTGTCAGACGATGGAGGAAAATTCCCAACAGCTGCATCAACCTTCTGGGCACGACACTTAGTGCAGATCCCGGGTCAATTTGAATTCGGTCCACCTTTGTGGACCCAACATATCTGGTGAAATATAAAGGCCTATTATATTTTATATTCCTCACCTGCATATCCTCCGGAGAGAAGATGATTTGCAGAATCTGCCTCCTCACTTGATGATAGTGGGGGCAAGAGTCTCATTCCTCCTCGGCCGGCTCGACAATCTGAGCTACGAATGACTCAGAGTCTGCCAATGCCTCTCTCAGCGCCTCACGAGTTTACTTTGATAATCGTAGCAACTCGTATGGCGTGACTCGTGCTGGGATGTTAGCCAGCTGAGCTATTATGTCAAATTTGAAGGTAGTCTCCTTGGCTCCTTCATCTCTAATAGGATTCTTCTGGAAGCGAAGTCATTTTTGCTTTGCCGGTTTTGAAAGTTCCGCATAAATGTCCTTCGGATCTACTCTGGTGTAGTCCTTGAGATATGTTTTCCCAGATCGAGTATCGGAAGAGCCTGCCCCATCTTGATGAGTGGCCATAGTTTCGAGCTCTTCTTCAGAGTCTGTGAAAGCTCCCGAAACTATATATTCTTCCCTTATTTCTGCGAAAATGGCATTAACAGTCCGCTTTTTCCTTTGACCTGCGGTAGTCCACTGCTCATCTTCTAATAAGTCAAGGTGAACCCACATAACTTCCCCCTTCTGGGTTGTTACGGGGATGAGTCCTTCTTGAGCTTTTTTATGAGGATCGAGGTTCTTTGTAACCAACTTACCCTTTGGAATTGGGATTACCCCTGCGGGGAACTCATTGGTTCCAACAACTATAGTTGCCATATTGGCGGTGACTCTCTTTTGCTCCTCTTTAAGCGTCAGAACTCCAGCTTCTATTAGCGCTTGGATTCTGTTCTTAAGGGGATAACAATCCCTAGTAGGGTGTCCAACGTTCCGGTGATGAAGACAGTAATTAGGGTCGTTGGTCTTACCAGCGTCCTCTGGCTTCCTATTCTCCGGAAGTTTCAACATTCCCTTCCTCATGAGGAGGTGAAAGAGTGTAGACGTCTGTTCCGCTTTGAAAGTGTAAGTCTTTTCCTGCTGAGGTCTACTTTGCCTCGTGCCCTTCTGATTTTGGGGCTTTGGGCTTGGAGGAGGATTTATTTTTTGCGGAGCAGTTTCTAATGTCATTACTGCCTTCCCTTTGTTCTTATTACTATTATTCTGGGTATAAGGCCTATTACTTCCAGTACTCTTGATCCACGAGATTCTTCAACTCGACGAATCAAGTCTTCGGCCTGCTCTCCCTGTTTGAGCAAATCCCTCCATGTCTTATACTCTACGGCCCCCATTTTTAGGAGCACATTAGTCTTAAGATTATGCCGACATGTTTCGACTAGAGTTTCCTGGACCATTCCGTACTTGCAATGCACAGACTTCTCCTGGAACCTTTCTATGAAATCTTTTACTGTTTCTTGTTCCCCTTGTGTAGTTGCAAGGAGGGAATGAACCGTAATCTCGGTATCATCCTCAAAGAAACGCGAGAGAAATAATTTCTCAACATCGAACCAGGTATTAATAGTACCTGGGGGCAGCTGCATGAACCAAGTAAAAGCAGGCCCTCGCAAAGTACTTACGAATACTTTGGTCATTACCCATCAGGTATCCTCCTTGGGACAAGAAGTAATAAATGTGCTGACTGGGCGATTCCTTCCCGTCATATGGCTCTAATTTGAGCGGCTTGTACTTCTGGGGGTATGGTACCACATCCCATTCAGGTGGGTATGGTCTTGAGACCCCTGACTCTTTCAACTCCTTTTTATGCATCAGAGGTTCGAGTTGACTTTGTAATCTTTCTATCTTTTCTCCATGCGGATCATGGAAAGAAAATCTATTCTCGTCCTCGTGCATTGAGTGGGCTTTGTCTTCTTTTTCCTCTTCGTTGAGAGTTTCTTTGCCCCTTTTATTATTATCCTCAACAAATCTTGAGAGCATCACTTTAAGGTCTTCAATCATCTTTTGTTACTCTCGAATCATTCTTTCTTGAGCTTCAAATCTCTGATTGATATCATCCGATTTATCTGCCATGTGCGATACTGCCTTTTGTGGCCGAGATGACGTAGAGGATGGCGGTGAAGCTATGGCTGAATTGTCGCTGTCATCGTCATAAGAACCTAAGCCTCTTATAGTTTCGAGGCGGGACGGCTCCTAATTTAAATCGAGTGATATGATAAGGTTCTTCATCACTCGATTCTGAATCATCATCCGTCTCTATAATCTTTTTTCCTTTTCCCACCATATTGGAGGTTACAGCTCTCCATTATTTTAGGGAAGTGGTTCTTGTCCTCTTAATAGGGTTCTTGTCTGACTCGGTTAATCGGTCGAATACCGATACCCTGCTCTTGCTGCAGCCACAGTTGTCTATTACAGCGGATACTGCTGTCATAAGCTGCTGGCAGTGACAGACAGGTTCAGCTTGAACTTGTTCTATGCCTCACTTCTTGGACAGATACTCCCTGAGATCGGTGATCTTAGTCATGGAGTTGTGGGGCCCATTCAACTGTTTAGAGGGTCTAGGAACCCACTGAACTTTCTTAGGATCGAAGATAGCTTCGCGTTTTGTCTCACGGGACTGAAGAATAGCTCCGCCTTTTGCCACGTTAGCCTCGCATTTCTCGCTGGCTTGGCGTGTCTTCAGAAGTTTAGCTTTTGGAATAGTAGCCCTACGTGAAAGGGAATTCTTGCACGCTGGCTTACCCCTGCGATTAACGCAAGTTATATCTTCGCGCCTAGCGCGATTCTTACGATTAACAACGATCTGTCAATCGTCTTCGCGATTTTCGTGGAGAATCTTGCGTTTCTCGCAAGTATTACTGGCCTCGCATTTCTCGCTTGGCTCAGTATCAGCCTCGCATGGAAAATCACACGCTGGAATTGAAGAATTTTTATACTCGCGTTCCTCGCGAGTGTCAGATATTTTACGACTAGCACAAATCTTGCTGGCTTCGCGTTTCTCGCTAAGCTCAGCAATAGCCTCGGGTGGAAAATCACACGCTGGCTCAACAATAGTCTCGCTTGGAAAATCACATGCTGGCTTGAAAGAATTTTTTATACTCGCGTTTCTCGCGAGTGTCAGATATTTTGCGACTAGCGCAAATCTTGCTGGCTTCGCATTTCTCGCTAAGCTCAGCAATAGCCTCACGTGGAAAATGACACGCTGGCTCAGCAATAGCCTCGCGTGGAAAATTACACGCTGGCTTGAAAGAATTTTTATACTCGCATTTCTCGCGAGTGTCAGATATTTTGCGACTAGCGCAAATCTCGCTGGCTTCGCGTTTCTTGCTAAGCTCGGCAATAGCCTCATTTGGAAAATCACACGCTGGCTCAGCAATAGCCTCACGTGAAAAATCACACGCTGGCTTTCCCTTGCTTTTAAGGCAAGTCGTAACTTCGCGTTTAACGTGACAATAACCAGTCTTGCAATTAGCGCGAGCCAGTTTGCGAGGGACCATAGCCTCTTGTCCATTAGCCTTGCATCTGAGGCAGGCTTTTAGGGCTTTTCGCCTTATTCTCTGATTCCTATTTCGGAGTTGGGTTCTGGCCAATCTAGTTCCCAGGTCTTCTTCGACAGTAGGAAGCTCATCCTCTGCTAGTATTTCCTGTCCAAGCATCGGCCCTATAACTGCAGTCTCCAAGGATTCCCGTATCTCGGTGGATACCTTTTTACCTGTTGCTTGGGTATTGGAGTACATGCGACGATAGTGTCGTGTCTCGTCCAAGTCACCTGATTCAAAGGAGAGGAACTCCTCGTACTTCTGCTGGTCGATTTCAACGACCAGCGTGTCTACTTCGGATCCGGTCATGTCAACGTCCTATTGCGGCACAATCTTTTCATCAGTGAAAGAGATGGCTCCCACTGTGATCGCCAGTCTGTTCGCAACATAAATTCTTTGCTTTTCTCCCATTGAATTCAACTTAGATTACAATAGAAGTGAACAAGATAAAAAGAGAACAAACGAGAGGATTTTATATGTCAATCTCTCTCTTTTATAATAATTTGTGGGATCAGTGGCGATGGGATCTATAGTAGTTCCTTTGGACGATCGGGCGTCGAACTCTTCTCTCTTGAAGATAGCAGCCAACTGTAGATGATCTTTTCTGGTCTTTCATGAACTCAAGGCTCTATGCGTAATTTGAATTCTCCAAGAGGAAAAGATCTCAATTGCCGAAGAGAAGGCCCCTAGGGTTTCACAAGAAATGTATTTATATCCCCAGGTTAATGCAAGAGTTTCTATCTAAATAGAACTCGCATTCATCAAGGATTCCAATAAAATATCTTAGTTTTGATTTGAATCTCTTGATTTAAAATTCTGATTGAATTCAATTCGGGTATTTGGATAAGCCCAAATTATAATCTCAATCAATTTGAGATTCTGGTTATCTGCTCACGCGGAGTTAACGCAGAGCTAAATTTATCAAAACGCGGAGCTATGAATCAGCTCCGCGTTTTGCTCAAACGCGAGGCTAAAAAAAGCCAAACGCGGAGGTACGGATTTAGCTCCTCGTTCTGTGTGGAAAATTCCTTTTTACTTAGAAATTTTCACTGTCAATAGTATCAAGATGCGTTTAGCGTCGCAGATCGGCCCATTCAGGATGACTCTAATAGTGGCGAAGAGGCTGACACAGAATCAGGATCCGAAGATTCAGAATCCGAGGATGTGATTTGGGATGGTGAGCCCATTGTGATAAGCCTCGAAGGCCTTGATGTAAATAATGCCGTTCACTCTGATGGTGAATGGGTGATAAATGAAAATCTGAAATTTGTTTATTCTTCTGGTGTTGATTCTGAGCCCTCAAGCACTAGCACAAATACATTTAGCGACTGTGTAAATGAGATATATTCTCTGACTTCCTTCCAAGCACCTATCCGATCATCCTTATATGAATTAAATGATGAAGTTGAAAGTGCTGACCAAGTTATTTTTGAGGTCCCTCCCAAAAGCGGAACCCAAAAGGCCATAATATTTGGAAGAGCAAGTCACAGGAAAAAAGAGAAATGTTCAGATTCTGAGGAAGAACAGGAAAAACCCGAGTTCTTCCATTACGATAAAAATTCCCATTGAATAATAAAGAAAATGGGATACAAGCTGCCCGAAGGCAGGGGGTTGGGATGCGTCACCACTTTTGAGGCCTCCTCAAGCGACAAAGCTGAAGAAAAACAGTACGATCATTCGTCAGAATCATCATGCTGGGATTCAGATGTCAGTACATGTGTGATTTTCTGCGAAGTATCCGCGAACATGGCTTACGCGATCTAAGAAGACGAAGACTTGAAGGAAATCTCACCAGTAAGAGATGACCCTTGGGACAAGTATCTTAATATGAAGTGGGAGATTCCAGTTTGAACAGCGGGAGCCCCCAACTGAAGATAAAGTGATCCAAATCAATATGGGAGATGAAAAGAATTTTAAACCCATATTTATACGTGAGAACCTATTCTCGGAAGAAATGAAGGAATTGATATCCCTCGTCCGCGAATACATTGATATTTTCGCTTGGAGTTATGAGGAGATGCCAGGGTTGGATCCAAGCGTGGCGGTTCACAAATTGAAGATCCGACCAGAAGCTAAGCCAGTAAAGCAGCAACAACGAAGATTTCACCCAGAGATCATGGAAGCTATAGAAACTGAAATAAAAAAGTTGATCGCGTCAGGCTTTATTCGCGAGGAACAACACCCTGATTGGGTCACAAATATAGTTTCCGTGACCAAGAAAAATAGAAAAATCGGCGTCTGTATAGACTTTAGGGATTTGAATGAGGCTTGCCCCGAAGACGAATTCCTATTACCCATCACTGATATTATGATAGATAATACTTGTGGGTATGAGCACATGATGTTCATGGATATATTCTTAGGATATAATTAAATAAAGATGTATCCCGATGATGAGAATCATACGTCTTTCAGGACACCACTCGGAGTATACTGCTATACAGTCATGCCCTTTGGCCTAAAGAACGCAGGTGCTACGTATCAACGCGCCATGGATGCAATTTTCCAAGAGCACCTCCGGAAAACAGTGGAGTGCTACGTAGATGACTTAGCAATTAAGAACAGAAACAAAGAAGATCACTTGAAAGATTTGAAGATAGTGTTTGACCTCATGAGGAAGCACCAGCTCAAGATGAATCCAGCTAAGTCTTTCCTGGGGATCTCTAGTGGGAAATTCCTCGGCTTTGTCGTAACTTCCAAAGGAATACATCTTGATCCAGATAAAGTCAAAGCTATCCAAGACATGCCACCTCCCCATAACCTCAAAGAGTTAAGAGAGTTGTAAGGCAGGCTGGCATACATTCACAGATTTATATCAAATTTATCTGGTAAATGTCAACCTTTCACTAGATTGATGAGGAGAGGAGTATCGTTCATCTGGGATGACGCATTCCAAAAGGCTTTTGAAGAGATCAAACAATATCTCACGAAGCCACCAGTGCTCGTGTCCCCGTTTCAGGAAAGCCCTTCCAGTTATATGTAAGGGCTATGAACCATTTATTGGGCGCTTTGCTAGCGCAGAAGAATGAGTCAGGCCATGAGCAAGCCATTTACTACCTCAGCAGAATGATGATCGGAGCGGAACACCAGTATAATCCCGCAGAAAAGAATGTCTAGCATTGGTGTTCGCAATATAGAAAATGCGACACTACTTAGTTTGACAAACTATCCACGTTGTATCGAGAGTTAACCCTCTGAGAATATTAATGACTAAATCCGGGTCATTAAATTTAAGACTATCCAATTGGGATATTTTGCTATCTTAATATGATATGCACTTCGTCCCACAGAAGTCTATCAAAGGACAGGCCGTGGCCAACTTCTTGGCCGAACATCCAGTCCCGGCATCCTCGAGGTTATATGAACAAATCCCAGCAGAGTTGGAGGAACGGGATTTAATTCCAGAAAAGGATGGTTCGAGAAGGTCTTCCGAATCAAATACGGTTTCGAAAGGTCTATGGCAACTTTTTTTTGATGGTGCCTCCCGAATGGGATCCAAAGGAAAGACGACAGCAGGGGTGGGAGTTGTTCTCGTCTCTCCTCGCAACCATATCATTCCTCAAGCTTACTCATTAACAAGCTCGTGCTCCAACAACGTCGCGGAATACAACGCCCTCCTAATCGGCTTAAGAATAGCCAAACAACTGGGGGTCAAATATTTGGAGGAATATGGGGACTCTCAAATCATTGTAAATCAAATAAAAGGGGAGTACGCAGTCAAACATGAAGACCTACTGCCGTATTATCATGCGGTGATCAAGGTCGCTAACGGTTTCACTGGTTTCTATATCAGCCACATAAAGTGCCACCTCAATAGTTATGCGGATTCGCTAGCTTCCTTGGCTGCTACATTAGCCTTGCCCAAGCATGCTAAAAGGCAAATTATGGTAAGCAGTAAGGATTTGTTCTGTTCAAATAGTGAGCTCAAAGAAGAAGCGAAAAAGCCACAAGAAAACGAAGCTGACGCTTGTGCATCTAGCATAGAGCCAAGGGATTGGCGTTTTCCTTATATAGACTATGTCCTTTACGGGATATTACCCGAAAGTTCAAAAGAAGGCAAAGCCATTCAGAGAAGAGCCATCTGGTTTTACTACAACGCGGAACTCCAGACGTTGTACAGAAAATCCTACGATGGAGTTTTACTTCGCTGTCTTTCCAACCGCGAAGCTCAAAAAGTACTCGAAGAAGCTTATGCTGGCATCTGCGGAGCACATTAGCCAGGACTGAAACTCTGGAATAGAATCTGAAGGATGGGCTATTATTGGCCTAAGATAATGATAGAAGCAGTCAACTACGCCAAGAAGTGTAGGACCTGCCAAATACATGTAGACTTTATACATCAAGCTCCAGAATATCTCCACCCAACGGCTACATCATGGCCGTTTGAGCAATGGGGTATGGACATCATAGGGCCAATTTCTCCGCCATCAACGAGAGGACACCGGTTCATTTTGGCCATAACTGATTACTTTTCAAAGTGGACTGAAGCCATCTCCCTGACCGAAGTAAAATCGTCAGATGTTATCAAGTTCATCAAGCACTATGTGCTTTATGGTGCCTAGAAGAATAATTCATGACAATAGCCTCAGTTTGTAAGCCAAATGTATTCCAGATTTTGCAACAAATACAGGATCGAGGATGTGGCTTCATTGCCATACTACCTTGCAGCCAATGGTCTAGTAGAAACCTTTAATAAGACCATTGTAAAACTTCTTAAGAAGTTTGTGTCATCCAATCAACGGAATTGGGGCGAAAAGCTCGGAGAGTGTCTATGGGCATACCGAACCATAGTCCGAACTCCCACCAATGCCACGCCGTTCTCCTTGGTATATGGATCAGAAGCGGTCTTGCCTTTGGAGATCCAAATCCCTTTATTACGAGTCGCGTTAACAACAAGGATGACAGAAGAAGAAAAGTATCAGCAAAGGCTCTAAGATTTAGAAGCCTTGGATGACAAATGCTTAGAAGCTCAACAGAGTATCGAGTTTAACAAAAGGGCTAAACGAAGGACTTTTAAGAAAGTTGATCTGGTCCTGTCAGTTAGAAGACCAATCATAACAAGCCAGAAGCTTAGGGGAAAGTTCCAGCCAAAGTGGGAGGGACCCTTCGTCATTGATACAGTCTACTCCAACGGGGCGTATCGGTTGACAAAGCCTAATGGTGACAAGGTCCTAATGCCAATCAACGGCAAGTTCTTGAAGAAGTATTATCCTTAGCAAAATTGCAGAACACCAGTTATAATACGGCCTGGGCAATTCTATGCTAGTCATGAGCAAACAGTTTCTCTGTAATCAGAACTTCGTCAATGAAAGTTCTTGGTTCTGGACTAAAAGGCCTTTAGTTCGCCAATCAGATTTTCTTCATATCAAATTTGCCAAGTTAAAAATTACCTTTGGTGAATCAGATTTTTCTTCATATCAAATTTGCCAAGTTAAATATGACCTCTGGCGAACCAGATTTCCTTTTTTCCAAAATTTGCCAGCTTAAATATTACCTCTGGCGAACCAGATTTCCTTTTTCCAAAATTTGCCAAGTTAAATATTACCTCTGGTGAACTAGATTTCCTTTTTTCAAAATTTGCAAGTTAAAAATTACCTCTGGCGAATCAGATTTTCTTTTTTTCAAAATTTGCCAAGTTAAAAATTAACTCTGGTGAATCAAATTTTCCATCTATCAAAATTTGCCAAGTTAAAAATTATCTCTGGCGAATCAGATTTTCCTGTCCATCAAATTTGCCAAGTCAATAACACATTTGGCGAATCAAGTTTGTCAGCAAGAAGTTCTTTCATTCAAAGTAATTTTGGGTACTTAGAAAATTGTGATTCATTTCGAAATTATCAACCTAACAGTTACCTCTTGTAATCAACATCAGAATCATCTTTCATATACTCTCAGTTACGTAAAAAGAAAAGAACTTCTTTATTCATCATCAGAACAAAATTATAGAGAATTCTCTAAGTGCTATACAGCCGATAAGAGTAAATACAAATCACTAAAAAAAGATGAAACTTGCTTCTGTAACCATCTCTTTCGGCATAGTTCAGATCAAAAAGTTGCTTCTGCAGGCCCTTCTTCTGGAATTACAGACTTGCTTCTGTAACCACCTCTTTCGGCATGGTTCAGATCAAAAAATTTGCTCCTTGGCCTCCACTTCCAATTTGCTCTTGTAGCCTCCTTTTTTTTTAAGGATGGCTTAAAAGGCATAATCTTATTTCTTCTTTCCGACCACAATCAGGGACCTCCTGCTTGGTTCTCCCAGTGATGATGCCAGTGAATTGA
This sequence comes from Dracaena cambodiana, assembly GCA_036321105.1. Taxonomy (NCBI): domain Eukaryota; kingdom Viridiplantae; phylum Streptophyta; class Magnoliopsida; order Asparagales; family Asparagaceae; genus Dracaena; species Dracaena cambodiana. The sequence continues at coordinate 39,224,166 of JAYEPQ010000007.1, forward strand.
TTAGCTCAAAACTAGGCATACCAAATGCAAACCCCAGCTATATAGCCGACGGGTTGCGCAAATTCAAGGTCCTGGTCATTAGTACCCAACCTTGTGGGATACTAGGAAAGAAGAAAAAATAATGCCCCAGACCCGAAATCTTTTCTCTCATGAAAGATACATGAGACCTTCCAAGCCCCTTGAGGCATTGGAAGCAATTACGAGCTCATTGGGTCTAGACCATTGTTAAGGAGAATGACTACGGTTATCTCCTGCAGCCGAAACAAATCCTTATTAAAAAGAAAGAAAAAGAAGGAAGAGGAGGGTATGAATCAGAAGAAGAGGTATACTTTAATTAAAGAAAATGACTACGGTCAGAAGGACCTTGTCGGTGAGACACCCCGCTGGATTGATGCAGTCTGGAGGTCTTGTGACATGCCAACTTTTATCCATCACTTCGGTTGAAGAACAAGAAAACATAGCTGCACTGGTGGATCGAATAAAAAAAAGAGAAAGAGAAGAGAGTCAAGAAGAAATTTTCTCACGGCTGAATGATCCTTTATTGAAGAGAGCATGTGCCTTATATAGGCAAGCAGCTAACTGTGACCTCCAGCTTAGAAGAGATAAGATCGAGATCTTCGGTCAAGATTTTCAGTTCAGATCTCAACAAAATTTATTGCTGTTGCATGGGACGCTTAGATATCATAACCCGGAGATCTCGTCATTAATAAAGGCATGCAACGCTTGGAATTCCCAACCCAAACGGCTGTATCCCATGGCTTGTGGAAGTATCTACAAATTCTAGAAAAATCTACAGTCTATTCCGCGAACTTCCAGACGAAACATCACGAGCCAGAATTCCGGAATTCGGGTTGCGGGTCAGATATGGATTGTGTAAATCCGCGAACCTCTAAAATTTATGTGGAAACAGATATACAGATACCAGAGTTTTGCGGTGGTTCGCAAATCTTAGACAAAAGATGGCAAGTTCGCTACAAGTCTTTGGAGAACAGCGGTAAGACCGTACCTTAGAAGGCCAAAATCAAGTTCTCTATAAAATGACAAGGGAACTATTATAAAGAGAACTAAAGCAGTGTACACAAGAGTTCTACAATTCAATGGTACAGAAGGGCTTTTATTTTCTCCTCCACATCCTCAATGTCTTGTTGGAGGGATTCGTAAGCTTGAACAGTGGCTTGGCGACGTAATTCCTCGTCACTGACGACTACATTCTGCGCTGCAGCAGCCTCCAATGTAGCCAATTCAGCATGTATCTCCTGGAGATCTCTGTTTGTATTGTCCTGCTGGCGAGATAAGTCGACGAGGTTCCTCATTGATTCGTCGCGCTCCTTGGTTATTTTGGCCAAAAAAGCTTGAGCCTTGGAGATGAACTCTTGAGCCTTAATAATAGCTTGGTCATGGCTCCTGATAATTGAAGCAGCGGCCTCCACTTGAAGAACCAGAGATTCACGATCTAATTGACATTTCTCTAAAGAGGCCTTGCAAATAGTTGCCTTCTCTTGAATCTCCTTCTGAGACTTAAGCTGTTCCTCTTTCAGCTTCTGGAAAATAATTTTCACTATCTCGGATTTATCAGCACTTTTGACTTTCGACAGGGATTCAGCGTACTTTTGGAGCTGACGTATCATAAGCCTAAAAGGAGCGGCTCTATCCTCCCCACCAATGCTAACCATACCAGTTAGATAAATGTTGAGAACATTGGCGAGTGAAGCAAAAGGAACCCCCCCTCAGTGTTTTCTCAATACAACGGTCCAAGAAGAGAAAGAAAGTCTCCACTGTGTCCTTCAGCAAATCAGTCCCAAGCATGTCGATCTCTGCATGAGAAGGAGTAATACTGGAGGAGGCAGAAGCGGATTGATCCGCAATAAAGCTAGCACCATGGGGAATAGCACCCCTGGGAATTTCTGCGGAGCTACCAACCATAATCTCTTGAACTGCAGCAACAGTTGGAGTGGCTGTGGCCGAAACCGTAGACATGGCAGCCAAGGGAACCACTGTTTCTGAAGCATCAACTGCAAAAGTAGTAACTTTGGCCATCTCACCCGTTTTAGCTCCTGCGATAGTATTGTTTGGGGAAGTCACCTTCGCGCTATACACTCTAAGTCCGGAGTCGAAACTGGAGCTAGCAAAAAGAAGAAAATTAATAGTTAAGTATTACAGTATCACTTGATAAAATAGCATAAATGCCGAAGAAAGAAGACGAAACCTAAAGGTTGGATGCTGAATTCTCCAAGTCCGTACACCTCAGGACCGAACACTGCAGGCCCATATACTTCGGTTCGAACCTCCTCGCTCAAAAAGACGTACTTACCATGATCGGAAGGAGGAGTAGAAAAGCGAAAACTGTCACTATTGTCATCATCATCATCGTCCCATTCATCTTTATCTTCAGAAGGGGGTGCTGCCTTTGGAGAGTCCGGTGCGCGGGTCTCCCCAATGATTTGCACTTCATCATCTGTAGTGCCCTGAGTAACAGGAACCACAGAGTCCTCTTGTAAAGCCGAAGGAGCACTAACTTCAACGTTAGCCTAGCCAACAGGAAGAGTAGAATCCTTTTGAGGAGCTAGACCCTTTTGAGTAGTAGGAGCAGGGTCATGACAAAGAACAGCTCCTTGGTTCCGACGCCTCTTGAGGGAGCGAAGAGTTAAGGAGGAATAATCTTCATCCTCCTTGGATTCTTCAGTGAGGGGTTCAGCAACTGGAGTAGGTGTTGCAGTTCTTGTCTCAGGCAGGGTACTCTGCGAATCAGTTCCCTGCGGAATGGTAGGCAAGTCGCTAAGACGCCATAGTCTCTTCCGCTTATGTGAAGATTTCTCAGGAGAAGATGGCAACGGAGGAGAAGTCTTCCTCGATGTCGGATAGGGAGAAGCATCAAGGGAGGCAGCATGAATCAGTATCTCAGTGTCCTCTTCTCTTTGTTCTGATTCATTATATGCGCTGTCTCCCCTGAAGTCCTCCATCCCTGCCACTTTTGTGCTGCCGGCCTTCTTTTTCTGAGCATACCAAGCTCTGATCTCCCGCAGACTGGTATGGTGTATATTGAAATTCTGAGCGGAGTTAGCATCCACGAACCACTTACAGAAGCAGAAGCTCATATTCGAATTTGGGGTCTTGAGCGGAAGATCAAATTTGGCTTGAGTTCTACCTGCAACAAAATGAAACCAAGCTCGAGCTCCCTCCAGAACATTCCCAATAAAGCTTAATTCCCTATTGGGATTACCCACATAGAGCTGATCATACCCAAACTGACGGGCAAAATGACTCGGGTAATAAGGTTCTATATAGCAGAGGTTCCCCAAACGAAGGACCAAATGTCCTGGGTGGATATTCAACAACCACCAGAAACACCCCAAAGATAGGATAGTGAATTTATCAGCACCAGCAGAATCCGTAAATTCTTCCCCGTATCCAGAATTCGGGAAGTATGGAAAACATCTAAACAACTCAAAAGTTGAGAAACAACGAAGGGTCTTGCGGATCGCGGCCATGTAGCCCCCTTTCCATTGCGACCACTCATAGTGCTGCAGTTTTGGAGTACTTAAATCAATCTGCGAATCTGCAGGACTCATCAGAGTGGGGCAATGTAGAACCAGCCAGGCCATCAAGTAAGTATAAGGAAGTTCTACATGCAGATTAGGAGTCTTAATGATAGGGTCTCGTTTCTTCCTCTGCTCTTTCTTCACACTGCAGAATTTATCAGAGATTCTTCTCAATCCTCTTTGGATACTGCATACCATGGCGGGCAACAAACTAAGTCACCTGCCCAATGCCAGTAGAATGGCTAGGTATACAGCCCCAATGTGTATGTTTTCCTGTGAAGGAATAACACACTTTTTCAGCCAAACCAGCAAATAACCTGCCAAGAAGGCAGGGTCAGAAAAGGGCTGAAGGGCTTGATAATAAAAACTCTCAAAGGACGCCCCAGCTTTGAAAATATCTTTATCAGCTTCGGCAACATAAGCATCTATTCCGAAGCTTGCAATTCTTCTCTCTACCTCTTTTTCAGAAACTGGAGGAAGGCGAGTGAAGTTCGGAGTACTCTTAGAAAAACTAGGCAAAAGATATTGCAGCCACTTCTTTGGCTTCAAACTACGGGTGCCCGATGTGTGAGTACATATATGATAATGGCATAGCAACTCCCAGTAAGTATCATAAGCCAAAGGGTTCTGAGTCTTTAATAGATGGATTTCCTCTCCAGTAGGAACATACTCCTCATACGGGATGTTTCTCATAGGCAAACCCGAGATCTCATGCATCTCATGGAGAGCAAAATCCAATTTGCCTCGGGGCAAAAGATTGTATAAGTATCAGGATTATACAATTTTAACAAAGCAAAGAAATGGAATCTGCTGGCGGGAACGCCGTGCTGAACCGCCTTGATGGCGCGATACAGCCCCGCATGATGAAGCTGATCTCTAAATGATCGTAGAAAGAAATCAGTCAAAACAACCCACTCCTTTTGAAGAACAGTGAACCCATCCAGGGAGAAGGAAATCCTGAACAAGGAACTCTCCTTGTGCATTGGTAAAACGATGCAAGAAAGTCTGTGCGATTAGGGGAACCTCGCCTCTAGGGAGGTCACGATTAAGCAACCCCGGAAGCAATCTACGAAAGCTCTTCCCAGTGCCACGAGAAAAAGCACCTTGAGTATTGAAGCCCCCCAATAAGATACCATCTTGCGGTCTGTTTATGTGCCAGTCCATTTGTCTGGGCACGGAAAGGGATTGAAAGAACAAGAACGGGTAAGACCTCTCCATATTGGGGAGAAACAAGTAGCGACCTTCAACTTGACGAAGCCACTTGTAATCACCATCTTTCAAACCATTGTTGGGCATTGAAACTTGATCCCCAAACCAAAAGACAGGTTTAAGCAATGGAGACCGATCTTCTTCCTCGAAAGATGCATTGGTCATCAGCTCTTGCAATGTTGAGCGAGAAGGGTGGAGGATCTTGTCTTCTCTCTCTTGATTATCCGAGGCTATACAATGGGGAAAGACGTGATCAAATCTGAACTCTTTATTCCAATCATAACTGTCAGAATATCCGAAATAATGATCCTTTAGCCAAGGATTCGAGGCGTAATCAACCGCAAAAGACATTCAAATTCAAGATAGAAAAGAAAAAATGAGAAAGAGACTGCCTTTCGACTTTTTACCTCCAATCAAGGGTTCCTGTCGAACCACTTTCGAGGTACATGCAGCTTGAGGATCTTGACGGCTCTTGGCAATGGCGTCGGAAGAAGAAGCTTTCTTCGGCATATTTTCCAGAGGGAGGAAATCTCCCACACGGAGAATCAGATAGAAGATTGAAGACGAGAAGTCTAAGGAGTCCAAACGAAGAACTCAGATTTTAAATTTCTCAAGATAAGGGCAACCTCTCGTAAAGTGGAGGTTATATAGCCGGTGATTTGATGGCCAAAATCTCTGAACAGACATGATATTCAGCTTGAATCGCGTGGATACCTTTTCATTTAATGCGGCTCAGAAAAACACCTCGAATCTGATGCCATAGAAAAACAACCGCCTACCAGCCTTCCCGCAAACTTGCAACCCTAATACAGAGTCGGTTTCTCCTCAAAAAGCGAAGTTCGCGACCCTAATACAGAGCCGCTTTCTTCTCAAAAAGCGAAGCTCGTGACCCTAATACAGAGCCGCTTTCTTCTCAAAAAGCGAAGACTCGCGACCTTAATGCAGAGTCGCGCCCCTTTCGAAGACAATTTGCGAGCCTAATACAGAGTCATTTTCTACTCAAAGATGAAGGCTCGCGCCCCTAATACAGAGATGTGTTCCTTCCAAAACAAGAGTTCGCGACCCTAATACAGAGTCGTCTTCTACTAAAAAATGAAGGCTCGCGCTCCTAATACAGAGACGTGTTCCTTCCAAAACAAGAGTTCGCGACCCTAATACAGAGTCGTCTTCTACTTAAAGATGAAGAGTCGCGCTCCTAATATAGAGACGTGTCCCTTCAAAAGCAAGAAGCAGTAGTGGTGCTAATACAGAGTCACAGACTTCAAACAAACGCAATAGAAGTTCTAATATAGAATATTATATCCAAAGTATTCCGAAACTCCTCAAAAAATCATGAGAGTTTTGAAATCTTTAGAGGGGGTTTTGTCGGTGAAAAATTCTGGAAAAGCAAAGCAGATCCATGAATTCAGAGACAGAAGCCCGCAACTCATCGGATCCGTGAATCTATGAAACTGAGATCCGCGATTCTAAGAAACTGAGGTCCGCAAATCTAAGAAACTGAGGTCCGCGACCCAGACGACGGAACAGGTTCGCGAATCTAAAGCTGAGATTCGCGACACTACCCATAGCTTTCAGGTGGGGGTTTAATACAAAGTCACCCGACCCGAACAGAAGAATTGCCACCTCGGATCGTGGGAATAACTGCCAAACGAATGCAGCGGCGTTACTTCGATCGTGGAAATAACCACCTAACGAATATGGCAGCACTTCTTGAGTAGTGGGAGCTAACGGTCGAGCAACATATGGCAGGACGTTACTCTAAGCCTCCTATAAAAGGCAGGGAGCGAAAGACACACGGACAGAGACAGAGGAGATCACGGCAAGAGGAGATTCTTCTGAAAAACTATCTTTGCGATCAAGAGCCAAAAAAAAACCTTTCTTTTCCCTTTAGCCAACTGAGAGAAATTGTACGGAGTGTCAACGGAGAGCAGGATCGTCCTCCATAGATACCTAGAAACCCAGTATTAAACAAAGAGGGAGAGCAATCTTCCTCATCTTCTGTAAACAGAAAACTGCTCGATTGTAACCCTTTTATTGAAAAGACTTCGATATAAAGAGCATGCAACTTTCATGGTAAACAGCATGATGGAGTGTGTGGAGCTCATCAACCCGGTCCAAAGCTCTGGGACCGCATAAGAAGGCTAAGATACTACTGGTGGAAGATGATTACCGATGCGATGGCATACACTAAACAGTGTCATGCATATCAGGTACATGCAAATTTTATACATCAACCCCCAGAATACCTGCACAATACTGTTGCTAGCTGGCCATTTGAAGCATGGGGAATGGATATTGTGGGGCCAATAACTCCCCCGTCATCCATAGGACATCGGTTTATTCTCGCAATAACCGATTATTTTTCAAAATGGGCCGAAGCCGTGCCCATGAGAGAGGTAAAAACGACAGATGTAATTAACTTTATTAAACATCATGTCATTTACCGTTTTGGCGTCCTCGAAGAATCATCCATGATAACGGACCACAACTCATCAGCCAGGGGTTCTCAAGATTCTGTGGTAAGTTCAAGATCAAAGATGTTGCTTCAATGCCATATAACCTTGTGACAAATGGATTGGCCGAAACTTTCAACAAGACAATTATTAAACTCCTTCGAAAGTTCGTCTCCTCCAACAAACGAGACTGGGATGAAAAGCTGGGAGAATGTTTGTGGGCCTATCGCACCACTGTTCGCACCCCAACAAAACCTACCCGTTCTCCTTGGTCTATGGAAGTGAGGTCATCCTGCCTCTTGAAATCCATATACCATCATTAAGAGTGGCCCTAGCCACTAAGATAATACAGAAGAACGCCATCAACAAAGATTGCAAGAACTAGAAGCGTTGGATGAAAAACGTCTCCGGACTCAACAACAAATTGAGTTGTATCAAGCCCGACTCTCGCAAACATTCAATAAGAGCGTTAAACCAAGGACCTTTAAGTAAGGAGACTTGGTTCTGACTATTAAAAGGCTAATAATTCTAACCCACAAAACTAAGGGTAAATTTGAACCCAAGTGGGAAGGACCGTTCATCGTGGAGACGGAATACTCTAGTGGAGCTTACCGCTTAATAAACCAGAATGGCAATAAAATGATGATGCCAATCAACGGCAAATTTTTAAAAAAGTACTATGCATAAAAAAATTATCTACTGTCACATCTTGTTCATATCCCTAGAAATATAACCATCCACATGTTCATGTTACGCAAATGAGCACTTGGACTTCTTTATTAAGGCATGTGCAATTAGGCGCCTCTGTCTGAGTTAATGATCCCGATCCGATCATCCTGGTGTAAGTAGTTAAATTCCTTCACCAAACGATTGTTTAGCTCTATTTAAAGAGCTTTACCGTGGTCAATAATTGTGACCTGGCTGGTTTCAACGATCTAAATTACGTAGATGAGCCTTGGATTGTTTAAACAAATTTTATGACAAGTTACTTGTTGTGCAAGGAAAATTTATAGCCAACGTAGCCAACAGATAAAAGAATCAAATGAATTATCTTTATTCATAAATCAAAAGAATAAAGTTACAAAAGAATGAAATAAATAAAAGAATTCAAATAATTGTTGAGTTCTTTTTATTACAAAGAATAAAGAATAAATAAATTAAAGGGAGTTATGGCTCTCCCAAAAGCCTCAACTTATTCGTCGTCTCATCAATAACTCGGCGACGAGTCTCCTCCATGGAGTGTTGGGTTTGCTGGTGTAAATCATCGTTATTTATTGCGAGTTGCTGGGTCAACCGCTGACGAGACTCTCAATAGCACGGCTCCTTATTATGCCCTCCTGCTTGAACTGTCATTGCTGAAGGATCAGCTCCTCCCGCCTCCTGACGGACTCCCCGAGCCGAGACTCGCTGGCTTCTAAAATAGCCCGAGCTTTAGCAATAGTATCCTGAGCTCTTAGAATGGCCGCCTGCCTCCCCTCAATCTCAAAATCCACCATCTCCAGCCCCCTAAGAGCTGACTCCGGCTGGCTTGTAGTTCCGCCAACTCCCATGACCATCCTTATTCCTGTTACCTTAGCTCCTCTTGACGAGCTGTTAGCTCTGCCCGTAACCGCGCCAACTCAATCTCGGTGATCGCTTCCACATCTGCTGGCGAACTGTGTTCAGCGTATGCACCTGTTCTTCTAAAACTTCTAGGCGGGCTCGGTAGGGAGCTGCTCGGTCACGTCCCCCGATCCTTTCAATATTATCCAAATAATTGGACAACATTGGGTGTCCAAGATCATGAAAATCTCTTCCGTCCAGGATCATCCCAATACATCTCCTTAGTAGTCGCATAAAATTATTGACACTGTGATTGAAGAACTCCTCAAGAGGATCAACAATGTCTAAATTCAGAGCAGGTAGTGCTAAGGAAGATGTCACCGGGGGAGGAGTGACTTCTGTCGGAGTCGATGAAGAAGAAGCTCGCTCCTATACTAGACTCATAACATGCAGGGTCAGTAAAGCCAATAAAGACTTGGCAAAACTGAGAACCCAAGGCGAAGTATCATCGGTACCGGCTGGTTGAGCAACTCCGCTAACAGGGGTAGATGTCGGGATGTCTTCACCAGAAACTCCTCCTGTAACAGAAGTGCTTCAAATGAGAACTTCAGGTTGTCTTCATCCCCTGTTGGCAAGCGAACAGGAGCAGTTGGGACCACTGTTATCTCAACAACCATTATCGTTGATAGCGTCAATATTGCTAGCTGAGGAGCAGAAAGCACACCAATAACCACTGGAAAAGTTTCCTCAGAGCAGACCATTGGTGTTGGAGATGGCAGGCTTGGAGATGGGGGAGCCTCTCTTGCTGTGGCCGCGACGACCTCTGTCCTATCATTACTCTCAAGTTTGTCAATCGAAGGGGCTGAAGTAGGATTAGATAGAGGAGCTGCCATCAAATAGTCCACACCAAACTCCTCCGCCGAACGACCAAGACCACCCACCGAGTCGGTGGTGCCAGAGTAGTGGACCAGCTCCTCAGACTCCACCTTCGTAGTTGAATGCATGGGAGAATGGAGTTGACTACCTGCATCTCAGAAAGCAAACAAGGAGTGTTACATATAATATAGAAAAAAGAACGGAAGATAGAATATAAAATTTAAAAGAACCATACCAGGGGATGCAAGTCCTGTGGTTGGACTTGAAGGAGGAGCCATCGTCGTTTCTAAGAGTACACCCGTCTCACCACCTAAAAGTTGCGTCGTAGTGTACTCAGCTGATTCTTGAGTTGGCAGGCGAACCGCAGCTTCAGGAGCATCAGGAACGTTGGGAGCTTCACCGGGCATACTCTCCTCTACCGGCCTAGATGGCAGAGTTGAGGCCAGTAGGTCCGTGGCAAAATGGACGGCTGCCTCTTGAGGAACTACTTGGGTCCCTGGGGCCAACTTCTTCTTTTTCTTGGCTGGCCCTTCTCTGGGGGGTCCGCGGCGTTTGACAGTCAGACTCCGGAAACGAATAACTACGTATTGGGGAGCACCTCCAACATCAGCATCATCATCGTCACCATCATCGTCATCTCCATCAGCGTTGCCAACATCTGATGGATCGACCACTGGGCCAAGGAATTCGTCCATTCCTTTTACCCTTTCTTTTTTGGCCCCCTTGCAGCTAGAGTAGAAAGTTTCTATCTCCTTACAACAATTTCGGTTGATAGAGAAGTCGAGCACGTCAGCATTGGCGATGCTGTACCATGTGCAGAAGCTCAGTGTCATGCTCAGTTCTGGCGACTTTTGAGGCAAGATGAATTCAGCCCCGGTTCCACTAGCTACAAAGTGGAACCAGCTGCGGGTACTCTCATGCAAATTTCCCTCATAGGTCAGCTTCTTGTTTGGATTACCCATATAGAGTTGTGAGTACCCAAACTGACGCGCGAAGCGACTCGGAGTGTATGGTTTGATATAACGCATGGTGTCTTGTCAATACACCAAGTGCACGGGTCGGATATTAAGGAGCCACCAGAACGCACCTGAAGATAAAACGGTAAAATTGTCTGCTCCTGAAATATCCTTGAATTTTGACCCGTATTCTCCACCGGGAAAGTTCTTTTTATTACAAAGAATAAAGAATAAATAAATTAAAGGGAGTTATGGCTCTCCCAAAAGCCTCAACTTATTCGTCGTCTCATCAATAACTCGGCGACGAGTCTCCTCCATGGAGTGTTGGGTTTGCTGGTGTAAATCATCGTTATTTATTGCGAGTTGCTAGGTCAACCGCTGACGAGACTCTCAATAGCACGGCTCCTTATTATGCCCTCCTGCTTGAACTGTCATTGCTGAAGGATCAGCTCCTCCCGCCTCCTGACGGACTCCCCGAGCCGAGACTCGCTGGCTTCTAAAATAGCCCGAGCTCTAGCAATAGTATCCTGAGCTCTTAGAATGGCCGCCTGGCTCCCCTCAATCTCAAAATCCACCATCTCCAACCCCCTAAGAGCTGACTCAGGCTGGCTTGTAGTTCCGCCAACTCCATGACCATCCTTATTCCTGTTACCTTAGCTCCTCTTGACGAGCTGTTAGCTCTGCCCGTAACCGCGCCAACTCAATCTCGGTGATCGCTTCCACATCTGCTGGCGAACTGTGTTCAGCGTATGCACCTGTTCTTCTAAAACTTCTAGGCGGGCTCGGTAGGGAGCTGCTCGGTCACGTCCCTCGATCCTTTCAATATTATCCAAATAATTGGACAATATTGGGTGTCCAAGATCATGAAAATCTCTTCCGTCCAGGATCATCCCAATACATCTCCTTAGTAGTCGCATAAAATTATTGACACTGTGATTGAAGAACTCCTCAAGAGGATCAACAATGTCTAAATTCAGAGCAGGTAGTGCTAAGGAAGATGTCACCGGGGGAGGAGTGACTTCTGTCAGAGTCGATGAAGAAGAAGCTCGCTCCTGTACTAGACTCATAACATGCGGGGCCAGTAAAGCCAATAAAGACTTGGCAAAACTGAGAACCCGAGGCAAAGTATCATCGGTACCAGCTGGTTGAGCAACTCCGCCAACAGGGGTAGATGTCGGGGTGTCTTCACCAGAAACTCCTCCTGTAACAGAAGTAGCTTCAAACGAGAACTTCAGGTTGTCTTCATCCCCTGTTGGCAAGCGAACAGGAGCAGTTGGGACCACTGTTGTCTCAACAACCATTATCGTTGATGGCGTCAATATTGCTAGCTGAGGAGCAGAAAGCACACCAATAACCACTGGAAAAGTTTCCTCAGAGCAGACCATTGGTGTTGGAGATGGCAGGCTTGGAGATGGGGGAGCCTCTCTTGCTGTGGCCGCGACGACCTCTGTCCTATCATTACTCCCAAGTTTGTCAATCAAAGGGGCTGAAGTAGGAACAGATAGAGGAGCTGCCATCAAATAGTCCACACCAAACTCCTCCGCCGAACTACCAAGACCACCCACCGAGTCGGTGGTGCCAGAGTAGTCGACCAGCTCCTCAGACTCCACCTTCGTAGTTGAATGCATGGGAGAATGGAGTTGACTACCTGCATCTCAGAAAGCAAACAAGGAGTGTTACATATAATATAGAAAAAGGAACGGAAGATAGAATATAAAATTTAAAAGAACCATACAATGGGATGCAAGTCCTGTGGTTGGACTTGAAGGAGGAGCCATCGTCGTTTCTAAGAGTACACCCGTCTCACCACCTAAAAGTTGCGTCGTAGTGTACTCAGCTGATTCTTGAGTTGGCAGGCGAACCGCAGCTTCAGGAGCATCAGGAACGTTGGGAGCTTCACCGGGCATACTCTCCTCTACCGGCCTAGATGGCAGAGTTGAGGCCAGTAGGTCCGTGGCAAAATGGACGGCTGTCTCTTGAGGAACTACTTGGGTCCCTGGGGCCAACTTCTTCTTTTTCATGGCTGGCCCTTCTCTGGGGGGCCCGCGGCGTTTGACAGTCAGACTCCGGAAACGAATAACTACGTATTGGGGAGCACCTCCAACATCAGCATCATCATCGTCACCATCATCGTCATCTCCATCAGCGTTGCCAACATCTGATGGATCGACCACTGGGCCAAGGAATTCGTCCATTCCTTTTACCCTTTCTTTTTTGGCCCCCTTGCAGCTAGAGTAGAAAGTTTCTATCTCCTTACAACAATTTCGGTTGATAGAGAAGTCGAGCACGTCAGCATTGGCGATGCTGTACCATGTGCAGAAGCTCAGTGTCATGCTCAGTTCTGGCGACTTTTGAGGCAAGATGAATTCAGCCCCGATTCCACTAGCTACAAAGTGGAACCAGCTGCGGGAACTCTCATACAAATTTCCCTCATAGGTCAGCTTCTTATTTGGATTACCCATATAGAGTTGTGAGTACCCAAACTGACGCGCGAAGCGACTCGGGGTGTATGGTTCGATATAACGCATGGTGTCTTGTCAATACACCAAGTGCACGGGTCGAATATTAAGGAGCCACCAGAATGCACCTGAAGATAAAACGCTAAAATTGTCTGCTCCTGAAATATCCTTGAATTTTGACCCGTATTCTCCACCGGGAAAGTCGGGGAAGTATCGGAAGATCTCGTAATTTTGGTGTTGGTGGAGTGTCTTCCAGATTTGAGACATGTAGTGACTCTTCCATGAGGAGCGTTTATATAGCTCCACCAGGAATGGCTTGTCAGCTGGGGGTGTTCAGCCGCACTAATCAAAGAGGGGCATTGCATGACAAGCCACGCCATCAAATAAGTATAAAGCATCTCCACCCTAGGGTTCGGAGTGTTTGCCTCGGCAGTCTCCTTCGACTTGCCTTTTCCTTTTCCCTTCCCCTTGTCGGCGGGAATGTAACCATTACAAAGAGCTCGCAGTCCACTCTGCAAATTTCTCACCATGGCGGGGAGGAGCCCGAAGGGTCGGCCGTATGCAAGTAGAACTGCTGTATACACCACGTTCATTGCAATTGCCTCTTTTAGCAGTGACGGCATGACGCATCATTTTAACCACAGCATCAGAAACCCAACAATAATGTCTCTATTGGACACTGGGAACTGAGCCTGGTAGTGAAAGCTTTTGAAGATGGTGCCAGGGTTGAAGCCACCTTCGTTGGATTCAATGGTATAGAATATGGCACGTGTCTTGGCAATGCGGCAATCGATCTCCTTGACATCAACAGTGTTCGCCATAAAAATTGAATTTCTCTTTACTGACAATCTTTCAATAAAGGATTACAATCTAACGGTTTCCCGTTTACAGAAGATGAGGAAGATGGACTTCCTCTTTGTTTAAGGCTGGGTTTCTAGGTAGCTATGGAGGACGATCCTGCTCTCCGTTAATACTCCATACAATCTCTCTGAGTTGACTAAAAGAAAGAAAAAGGGGCTCTTTGCTCTTGATCACAAGGGGTAATTTCTGGGAAAAAATGTCTGTCTCTGTATGTGTCTGTCCATATGTATTTCTTTCGCTCCCCGCCTTTTATAGGGGGCTTGGAGTAACGTCCCGCCATATTTGCTCGATCGTTAGCTCCCACTACTCGAGAAGTACCGCCATATTCGTTAGGCAGTTGCTCTCACGACCGAAGTGACGCCGCTGCATTCGTTTTGCAGTTAGCCCCACGATCCGAGGTGGCAACTCTGCTATTCGGGTCGGGTGACTTTGTATTAAACCCCACCCAAAAGCATGGGTAGTGTCGCGAATCTCAACTTTAGATTCACGAACCTATTCTGTCGTCTGGGTCGCGAACCTCAATCTTCAGGTTCGCGGACCTCAGTTTTTTAGACTCACGGACCTCGGTTTCTTAGATTCGTGGATCCGATGAGTTGCGGGCTTCTGTCTCTGAATTCGTTGATCTGCTTTGCTTTTCCAGAATTTTTCGCCGACAAAACTCCCTCCAAAGTTTCCAAAGACTCTCATGACTCTTAAGGAGTTTTGGAATACTTTGGATATAATATTCTGTATTAGAATCTCCATTGTATTTTGTAAAAGTCTGTGACTATGTATTAGCTCCATTACTGCTTCTTGCTTTTGAAGGGAAATGTGACTCTGTGTTAGGGCCTCATTTATTGATAATTTTTAGATCATACGACTCTATGTTAGGATCGTTGATTTGCATCGCGAAGAAGGCGACTCTGTATTAGGGTCGCAAACTTTTGTTTTGGAAGGAACACATCTCTATATTAGGGGCGCGACTCTCCATCTTTGAGTAGAAAACGACTCTGTATTAGGATCGCGAACTCTTGTTTTGGAAGGAACACATCTCTGTGTTAGGGGCGTGAACTTTTGAAGGGATACGTCTCCGTATTAGGGGCGCGACTCTTTATCTTTGGGTAGAAAGCGACTCTATATTAGGGTCGCGAACTGTCTTCGGAAGGAACACGTCTCTGTATTAGGGGCGCGAGCCTTCATCTTTTGAATAGAAAACGACTCTGTATTAGGATTCGCAAATTCTCGCTTCGGAAGGAACACGTCTTTGTATTAGGGGTGCGAGCCTTCATTTTTTTGAATAGAAAATGACTCTGCATTAGGGTTGCAAATTCTCGCTTCGGAAGGAACACATCTCTGTATTAGGGGCGCGAGCCTTCATTTTTTTGAGTAGAAGACGGCTCTGTTTTAGGGTTGCGAACTCTTACTTCGGAAGGGGCGCGACTCTGTATTAGGGGTACGAGCCTTCATCTTTATCTTTTTGAGAAGAAAGCGGCTCTGTATTAGGGTTCCAAACTTCACTTTTTGAGGAGAAACGGACTCTGTATTAGGGTCGCGAGCTTTTTGCGAGAAGGCTGGCAGGCAGTTGCTTTCCTACGGCATCAGATTCGAGGCGTTTTTCTGAGCCGCACTAAATGAAAAGGTATCCACACGATTCGAGCCAGATATCATATCTGTCCGGAGATCTCGGCCGTCCAATCACCGGCTATATAATCTTCACTTTACGAGAGAGACTACCCTTATCTCAAGAAATTTGAAATCTGAATTTTTTGTTAGAGCTCCTCAGACTTCTCGTCTTCAATCTCCCATAGTTTTTTATTCGAAGGGTTTTCTCAATCTGCAAAAGATGCCAAAGAAATCTTCTTCCTCTGATGCTGCCGCCAGTGGTCGTCAAGATCCTCGAGCAACCTCCAGTTCAATAGTAGTTCGGCAGGAACCCTTGATTGGAGGTAATAGAGAAAATTTTCGAAAGGCAGTCCCTTTCTTATTATTGTTTCTTTACTTTGAATCTGAATATCTTTTGTAGTCGACTATGCCTTGAATCCTTGGCCTAAAGACCATTATTTCGGATACTCCGATGGCTATGATGGGGAGAAAGAGTTCAGATTCGGTCATGTCTTCCTACATTGTACAATATCAGATAACCAAGAGAGAGAAGATAAGATTCTCCACCCTTCTCGCTCAACATTGTGAGAGCTGATGACCAATGTATCTTTTGAAGGAGATAATCGGTCTCCGTTACCCAAACCTGTTTTTTTATTTGGGGACCATATTTCAATGCCCAACAGTGGTTTGGAAGATGGTGATTACAAGTGGCTTCGCCAAGTTGAAGATCGCCACTTGTTTCTCCCCAATATGGAGAGATCTTATCCATTCTTATTCTTTCAGTCCCTTTCTGTGCCCAGGCGAATAGACTGTTAAATAAACAGGCCACAAGATGGTATCTTGTTGGGGGCTTCAATGCTTAAGGTGCTTTTCCTCGTGGTAGTCGAAAATACTTTTGTGGATTGCTTCCGGGACTGCTTAAACATGACCTCCCCAGAGGCGAGGTTTCCATAATTGTGCAGACTTTCCTGCACCAATTTACCAATGTGTAAGGAGAGTTTCCTATTCAGGATTTTCGTCCCCGTCCCCGTGGATGGGTTCATTGCTCTTCAAAATGAGAGTGGGCAGTCTTGACCGACTTTTTCTTGAAAACGTTCAGGGATCAGCTCCATTATGCTGGGCTATATCGTGCTATCAGGGCTGTTCAGCACGGTATTCCTGCTAGTAGATTTTATTTTTTTGCTTTACTGGAATTATACAATTCTGATACTTATACAGTGTTTAGCCTTCGTGGCGAGTTGGGTTTTGCTCTTCATGAAATGTATAAAATTTCGGGCTTACCCATGGGAGACATCCCGTACGAAGAGTATGCCCCTACCGGGAAAGAACTCCATCTGTTGAAGACCCGGGACCCTTTGATTTATAATACTTACTGGGAATGCTCTGCCACTACCATATTTGCACCCACATGTCTGGCACCCGTAGTTTGAAACCAAAAAAGTGGCTGTAGTATCTTCTGCCTAATTTCTCTAAGGGTAGTCTTAACTTTACTCGCCTTCCTCCAGTTTCTGAAAAAGAAGTTGAGAGAAGAATCGCCAGTTTCGGGACAGATGGTTATATCGCTGAATCTGACGAGGATGTCTTCAAGGCTGGAACGTCCTTTGAAAGTTTTCACTATCAGGCCCTCCAGCCTTTGTCCGATCCTGCTTTCTTGGTGGGTTTTTTGATGGTATGGCTAAAGAAGTGTGTTATTCTTTTGCAGGAAAATATACCCATTAGAGCCGTATACCCAGCCGTCCTACTAGCATTTGGTAGGCGGCTCAGTTTGTTACCTACGATGGTTTACAGCATCCAGAGCGGACTGAGGAGATTACCTGACAAATTCTGCCAGGTGAAGAAGGAGCAAAGGAAGAAAGGAGATCTGGTTATTAAGACTCCCAATCCGCATGTAGAACTTCCTTATACTTATTTGATGGCTTGGCTGGTTCTACATTGCCCTACTATGATGAGTCCTGCAGACTCGCAGATTGACTTAAGTGCTCCCAAAGTGCAGCACTTTGAGAGGTCGCAGTGGAAGGGAGGCTACATGGCTGCGATCCGCAAAACCCTTCGTCATTTCTCAACTTTTGAGTTGTTCAGATGTTTTCCATACTTCCCGAATGCTGGGTACGGGGAAGAATTCGCGGACACTGCTGGTGTCGATAAATTTACTACTCTCTCCTCGGGATGTTTCGAGTGGTTGATAAACATCCGTCCAGGGCATCTGGTTCTTCGTTTGGGAAACCTTTGCTATATCGAACCTTACTACCCGAGTCGCTTTGCCCGACAGTTTGGGTATGATCAGCTTTACGTTGGTAATCCCAATAGAGAATTAAGCTTTGCTGGGAATGTTCTTGAGGGAGCTCGAGCTTGGTTTCACTTCATCGCAGGTGGAACTCAAGCCAAATTTGATCTTCCACTCAAAACTCTGAATTCGAGTATGAGCTTCTGCTTTTGTAAATGGTTTGCGGATGCTAACTCCGCTCCTCAGAGTTTCAACGTACACCATACCAGTCTGCAGGAGATCAGATCCTGGTATGCCCAGAAAAAGAATGTTGGCAGCATAAAAGTGGCAGCGATGGAGGACTTCAGGGGGGACAGTGCGTCTGATGAATCAGAACAAAAGGAAAAGAACACTGTTGCACCGGTTCAGGCTGCCTCCTTTGATGCTTTTCCAGATCCGACATCGAGGAAGACTTCTCCTCCACCACAGTCTTCTCCTGAGAAGTCTTTACATAAGTGAAAGAGCCTACGGCATCTTAGCGACTTGCCTACCATTCCGCGGAGAACTGATTCGCAGAGCACCCTGTCTGGAACAGGAACTGCAACACCCACTCTGATTTCTGAATCCCTCGTTGAGGAGCCCGAGGAGGAGGAAGATGACTCATCTTTGATTCTCCGTTCCCTTAAGATGAGTCGGAGTCAAGGACCTGTTCTCTGCAGTGATCCTACTCCTGTTACTCAAGAGGGTTCTATTCCTTCTATTGGCCAGGCCGACGTTGAAGTTAGTGCTCCTTCGGCTTTACAAGAGGACTCTGTGGTTCCTGTTGCTCAGGACACTGCTGATGAAGTGCAAATCATTGGGGAGACCCACGCACCAGACTCTCCAAAGGCAGCACCCCCTTCCGAAGATAAAGATGAATGGGGCGACGATGATGACGCCAGTAGTGACAGTTTTCGCTCTTCTACTCCTCCTTCAGATCATAGTAAATATGTCTTTTTGAGCGAGGAGGTTCGAGCCAAAGTATACAGGCCAGAAGTGTTTGGTTCTGAAGTGTATGGACTTGGAGAATCCAGCGTCCAACCTTCAGGTCTTCATCTTCTTTCTTCAGCAATTATGCTATCTTATCAAATGATACTGTAATACTTAACTGTCAATTTTCTTCTTCTCTTTTTTTTTTTGCTAACTCCAGTTTTGACTCCGGGCTTAGAGTGCATGGGCGCGAAGGTGGCTTCACCAGATAATACCATCGCGGGAGTTAACACTGGTGGAGCGACCGAAGTTACTACTGCCGCGGTTGATACTTCAGAAGCAGTGATTCCCTCGGCTGCCATGTCTATGGTTTCGGCTACAACTGCTCCAACTGATACTGTAGTTCAGGCGACTGTGATTGGTAGCTCTGCGGAAATCTCTAGAGGTGCCATTCCTCCTGTTGTGGATCAACCCGCTTCCGCCTCATCCAGTATTAGTCCTTCTCATGCAGAGATTGATATGCTTGAGAGTGATTTGCTGAAGGACACGGTGGAGACTTTCCTTCAGTTTCTGGACCGCTGTATCGATAAAGTATAAAGGGGGTTCCTTTTGCTTCGAACACCAATGTTCTCAACATTTATCTAACTTGTATTGTTAGCATTGGTGGAGAGGATAGAGCTGCTCCTTTTAGGCTTATGATAACTCAGCTTCAAAGGCATGCTGAATCTCTGTGAAGTGCTGATAAATCTGAGACAGTGGAAATCATCTTCCAAAAGCTGAGAGAGGAACAGCTTAAGTTCCAGAATGAGACTCGAGAGAGGGTAGATGTTTGCAAGGCCTCTTTAGAAAAGGGCCAATCAGACCGTGAGTCTCTGGTTTTTCAAGTGGAAGCCACTGCTTCTATTGTCAAGGGCCATGATCAAGCCATTGCCAAAGCTCAAGCTTTCCTAGCCAAGATCACCAAGGAGCGTGATGAGTCAATGAGGAATCTGGCCGATTTGTCGCGTCGGAGGGACAATATATCCAGAGATCTCTAAGCAATGCAAGCTGAATTGGATTCTCTGGAGGCTGCTGCAGCGCAGAATATTATTGCTAGTGACGAACAACTGCGTCGTCAAGCTACTGTTCAAGCTTATGAGATCCTTCAGTAAGACATTGATGACGTAGAGGAGAAAATAAAAGTTCTCTTGAACCATTGAGTTGTAGAACTCTTGTGTACACTACTTTAGGTTCCTCTTTCTTTTCTTTTTTTTTGTAATAGTTCCCTTGTCATTAATGGAGAACTTCATTTTGGCCTTCCGAGGCGTGATTTTGCAATTATTCTTCAAAGATTTGTAACGAACTTGCCATTTTTTTGACTGAAGTTTGCGAACCATCGTAAAATTCTGGAATCTGTATATCTATTACGTGACTTTTTTTTTTTAAGTCACGTGAATTTTAGGGGTTCGTGGATTTACACTATCCATATCTGACCCGCGACCCGGGTTCTGGAATTCTGGTCAGCGATGCTTCGTCTAGAAACTTGCGGAATAGACTGTAGATTTTTCAGAATTTGTAGAGACTTCTGCGAGCCGTGGGATGCAGCCGTTTGGTTGTGGAATTCCAAGCGTTGCATGCCTCTATTGATGACGAGATCTCCGGGTTGCAATATCTAAGCATCCCATGCAACAACAATAATTTCTGTGGAGATCTGAACTGAAAATCTTGACCGAAGATCTCGATCTTATCTCTTCTAAACTGGAGGTCACAGTTAGCAGCTCGCCTATATAAGGCACATGCTTTCTTCAATGAAGGACCATTCAGCCGTGAGAAAATTTCTTCTTGATTCTCTTCTCTTTCTCTCTTTTGTAGTCGATCCACCAGGGCAGCTATGCTTTCTTCTTCTTCAACCGAAGTGATGGATACGGGTTGGCATGTCACAAGACCTCCAGACTGCATCAAGCCAGCGGGTTGTCTTACCGACAAGGTCTTTCTGACCGTAGTCATTTTCCTTAGTTAAGGTATATCTCTTCTTCTGATTTATGCCCTCCTCTTCCTTCTTTTTCTTTCTTTTTAACAAAGATTTGTTTCGGCTGCAGTAGATAACCGTAGTCATTCTCCTTAACAATGGCCCAGACCCAATGAGCTCGTAATTGCTTCCAATGCCTCAAGGGGCTTGGAAGGTCTCATGTATCTTTCATGAGAGAAAAGATTTCGGGTCTGGGGCATTATTTTTCTTCTTTTCTAGTATCCCACAAGGTTGGGGTACTAAGAACCAGGACCTTAAATTTGCGCAACCCGTCAGCTATATAGCTGGGGTTCGCATTCGATATGCTCAGTTTTGAACTAATCAATTCACTGGCATCATCCCTGGGAGAGCCAACCAGGAGGTTCTTGATTGTGGTCGGCAAGAAGAAAAAAGATTATGCTTTTTAAGTCATCCTAAAAAAAAGGAGGCTACATGAGCAAATTGGAAGTGGAGGCCAGGGAGCAAACTTTTTGATCTGAACCATGCCGAAAGAGGCGGTTACAGAAGCAAGTCTGTCATTCCAGAAGAAAGGCCTGTAGGAGCAAACTTTTTGATCTGAACCATGTCGAAAGAGACGGTTACAGAAGAAAGTTTCTCCTTTTTTTTGTATTTACTCTTATTGGCTGTATAGAACTTAGAGAATTCTCTATAATTTTGTTCTGATGATGAATAAAGAAGTTCTTTTCTTTTTACATAACTGAGAGTATCTGAAAGATAATTCTGATGTTAATTACCAGAGGTAACTGTTAATTTGATAATTTCTAAATGGATCAGAATTTTCTAAGTACCCAAAACTACTATGAATGAATGAACTTCTTTGTTGATAAACTTGATTCACCAAATGTATTATTGACTTGGCAAATCTTGGTGGATAGGAAAATCTGATTCGCCAGAGATAATTTTTAACTTAGCAAATTTTGATAGAAAGAAAATCTGGTTTGCCAGAGGTAATTTTTAACTTGGCAAATTTGATATGAAGAAATCTGGTTCGTCAGAGATAATTTTTAACTTGGCAAATTTGATATGAAGAAAAATCTGATTCGCCAGAGGTAATTTTTAACTTGGCAAATTTGATAGGAAGAAATCTAGTTCGCCAGAGGTAATTTTTAACTTGGCAAATTTGATATGAAGAAATCTGGTTCGCCATAGGTAATTTTTAACTTGGCAAATTTGGAATGAAGAAAAATCTGATTCACCAGAAGTAATTTTTAACTTGGCAAATTTAGAATAAGGAAATCTGGTTTGCCAGAGGTAATTTTTAACTTGGCAAATTTGGAATAAGGAAATCTTGTTCGCCAGAGGTAATTTTTAACTTAGCAAATTTGGACTAAGGAAATCTGGTTCGCCAGAGGTAATTTTTAACTTGGCAAATTTGGTATGAAGAAATCTGGTTCGCCAACTAAAGGCTTTTTAGTCCGGAACCAAGAACTTTCATTGACGAAGTTTTGATTACAGAGAAACTATTTGCTCATGAATAGCATAGAACTGCCCAGGACGTATTATAACTGGTGTTCTACAATTTTGCTTAGGATAATACTTCTTCAAAAACTTGCCATTGATTGGCATTAGGACCTTATCACCATTAGGCTTTGTAAACCGATACGCCCCGTTGGAGTAGACCGTATCAATGACGAAGGGTCACTCCCACTTTGGCTGGAACTTCCCTAGGCTTCTGTCTTGTTATGATTGGTCTTCTAACTGACAAGACCAGATCACCTTTCTTAAAATTCCTTCGCTTAGCCTTTTTGTTAAAGGTTCTGGAGATCCGCGCCTGGTATAGCTCGATACTCTGTTGAGCTTCTAAGCGTTTGTCATCCAAGGCTTCTAACTTTTGGAGCCTTTGCTGATGCTTTTCTTCTTCTGTCATTCTTGTTGTTAACGCGACTCGTAATGAAGGGATTTGGATCTCCAAAGGCAAGACCGCTTCTGATCCATATACCAAGGAGAACGTAGTGGCATTGGTGGGAGTTCGAACTGTGGTTCGGTATGCCCACAGACACTCTCCGAGCTTTTCGTCCCAATCCCGTTGATTGCATGACACAAACTTCTTAAGAAGTTTTATAATGGTCTTATTAAAGGCTTCTGCTAGACCATTGGCTGCAGGGTAGTATGGCGATAAAGCCACATCCTCGATCCTGTATTTGTTGCAGAATCTGGAATACACTTGGCTTACGAACTGAGGTCCGTTGTCGTGAATTATTCTTCTAGGCACTCCGAAGCAATAAAGCACATGGTGCTTGATGAACTTGATAGCATCTGACGATTTTACTTCGGTCAGGGAGATGGCCTCAGTCCACTTTAAAAAGTAATCAGTTATGGCCAAAATGAACGATGTCCTCTCGGTGATGGCGGAGAAATTGGCCCTATGATGTCCATACCCCATTACTCGAACGGTCATGACGTAGCCGTCGGGTGGAGATATTCTGGAGGTTGATGTATAAAGTCTGCATGTATTTGGTAGGCCCTACACTTCTTGGCGTAGTTGACTGCTTCTATCATCATCTTAGGCCAATAATAACCCATCCTTCGGATTCTATTCTAAAGTTTCGGTCCTGGCTGATGTGCTCTGCAGATGCAAGCGTGAGCTTCTTCGAGTACCTTTTGAGCTTCGCGGTTGGAAAGACAGCGAAGTAAAACTCCGTCATAGGATTTTCTGTACAATATTTGGAGTTCCGCGTTGTAGTAAAACCGGATGGCCCTTTTCTGAATGGTTTTGGCTTCTTTTGAACTTTCGGGTAATATCCCGTAAAGGACATAGTCTATATAAGGAAAACGCCAATCCCTTGGCTCTAGACTAGACGCGCAAGCGTCAGCTTCGTTTTCTCGTGACTTTTTCGCTTCTTCTTTGAGCTCATCCTTTGAACAGAACAATTCCTTGCTGCTTACCATAATTTGCCTTTTAGCATGCTTGGGCAAGGCTAATGTAGCAGCCAAAGAAGCTAGCCAATCCGCATAACTATTGAGGTGGCGCGTTATGTGGCTGATATAGAAACCAGTGAAACCGTTAGTGACCTTGATCACCGCATGATAATATGGCAGGAGGTCTTCATGTTTGACTTCGTACTCCCCTTTTATTTGATTTACAACGAGTTGAGAGTTCCCATATGCCTCCAAATATTTGACCCCCAGTTGTTTGGCTATTCTTAAGCCAATTAGGAGGGCATTGTATTCCGCAGCGTTGTTGGAGCACGAACTTGTCAACGAGTACGCTTGAGGAATGATGTGGTTGCGAGGAGAGACGAGAACAACTCCCACCCCCGCTGTCGTCTTTCCTTTGGATCCCATTCGGGAGGCACCATCAAAAAAAGTTGCCATACACCCTTCGAAACCGTATTTGATTCGGAAGTACTTCTCGAACCATCCTTTTCTGGAATTAGATCTCGTTCATCCAATTCTCCTGGGATTTGTTCATATAACGTTGAGGAGGCCGGGACTGGATGTTCGGCCAAGAAGTCGGCACGACCTGTCCTTTGATAGACTTTTGTGGGACGAAGTGCATATCATATTGTGATAGCAAAATAGCCCAATTGGATAGTCTTGAGTTTAATGACCCGAGTTTAGTCATTAATATTTTCAGAGGGTTAACTCTCGATACAACATGAATAGTTTGTCCAACTAAGTAGTGTCGCATTTTCTGTATTGCGAACACCAGCGCTAGACATTCTTTTTCCACCGGATTATACCGGTGTTCCACCCCAATCATCATTCTACTGAGGTAGTAAATGGCTTGCTCATGGCCTGACTCATTCTTCTGCGCTAGCAAAGCGCCCAATGAATGGTCCATAACCCTTACATATAATTGGAAGGGTCTTCCCGAAACTAGGGACACGAGCACTGACGGCTTCGTGAGATATTTTTTGATCTCTTCAAAAGCCTTTTGGCATGCGTCATCCCAGATGAACGACACTCCTTTCCTCATCAATCTGGTGAAAGGTTGACATTTACCAGATAAATTTGATATAAATCTGCGAATGTACGCCAGCCTGCCTTGTAACCCTCTTAACTCTTTGAGGTTACGGGGAGGTAGCATGTCTTGGATAGCTTTGACTTTGTCTGGATCAAGATGTATTCCATTTGAAGTTATGACAAAGCCGAGAAATTTGCCACTAGAGACCCCCAGGAAAGACTTAGCTGGATTCATCTTGAGCCGGTGCTTCCTCATGAGGTCAAACACTGTCTTCAAATTTTTTAAGTGATCTTCTTTATTTCTGCTTTTAATTGCTAGGTCATCTACGTAGCACTCCACTATTTTCCGGAGGTGCTCCTGGAAAATTGCATGCATGGCGCGTTGATACGTAGCACCTGCGTTTTTAGGCCAAAGGTCATGACTGTATAGCAGTAGACTCCGAGTGGTGTCCTGAAGGATGTATACTTCTCATCATCGGGATACATCTTTATTTGATTATATCCCAAGAACCCATCCATGAACGTCATGCGCTCATACCCACAAGTATTATCTATCATAATATCAGTAATGGGTAATGAAAATTCGTCTTTGGGGCAAGCCTCGTTCAAATCCCTAAAGTCTATGCAGACTCGGATTTTTCCATTTTTCTTGGTCACGGGAACTATATTTGTGACCCAATTAGGGTGTTGTTCCTCACGAATAAAGCCTGACGCGATCAACTTTTTTATTTCAGCTTCTATAGCTTCCATGATCTCTGGGCGGAATCTTCGTTGTTACTGCTTTACTGGCTTAGCTTCTGGTCGGATCTTCAATTTGTGAACCGCCACACTTGGATCCAACCTTGGCATCTCCTCATAACTCCAAGCGAAATATCAATGTATTCGCGGACGATGGATATCAATTCTTTCCTTTTTTTCTGAGGATAGGTTCTCACTTATAAATATGGGTTTAGGATTCTTTTCATCTCCCATATTGATTTGGATGACTTTATCTTCAGTTGGGGGCTCCCGTTATTCAAACTGAATCTCCCACTCCCTATTAAGATGCTTGTCTCAAGGGTCGTCTCTTTCTGGTGAGGTTTCCTTTAAATCTTCATCTTCGTGGATCGCGAAAGCCATGTTCACGGATACCTCGTAGAAAATTACACCTGTGCTGACATCTGAATCCCAGCATGATAATTCTGACGAATGATCGTACTGTCTTTCCTCAGTTTTGTCGTTTGAGGAGGCCTCGGAAGTGGTGACCCATCCCAACCCCCTGCCAGTTTTCTGGTAATAGTCTGGCATCTTCCCTTCGGGGACAAAAGGTTGAAAGATTGTCTTCCTTCCTTTTCCGAAATTTAACCCCCTGCCTTCGGCCAGATTTTATCCCATTTTCTTCATTATTCTACGGGAATTTTCATCATAATGGAAGAACTCGGGTTTTCCCTGTTCTTCCTCAGAATCTGTGAATTGCTCTTCCAAATACTATGGCCTTTTGGGTTCCGCTTTTGGGAGGGACCTCAAAAATAGCTTGGTCAGCACTTTCAACATCATCATTTAATTCATATAAGGATGATCGGATAGGTGCTTGGAAGGAAGTCAGAGAATATATCGCTTTTACATAGTCGCTAAATGCATCTGTGCTAGTGCTTGAGGGCTCAGAATCAACACCAGAATAATAAGCAAATTCCATATTTTCATTTATCACCCATTTACCATCAGAGTGAACGGCGTTATTTACATCAAGGCCTTCGAGGCTTATTACAATAGGCTCACCATCCCAGATTACATCCTCAGATTCCGAATCTTTGGATCCTGATTCTGTATCAGCCTCTTCGCCACTATCAGAGTCATTCTGAACGGGCCGATCTGTGACGCCAAACGCATCTTGATATAGCAATGCATCAGTAAAGTAGTTTTCAACTCCTTTGAAGGGTTGTTTCTCCGCAATGAGTGTCTTCACGTTCGCATCGTCGTCAACGTACTTCATGCATTGGTGTAACGTATAGGGCATGATTAAATTGCTATGGATCCAGGATCTCCCCAACAGCAGCTTGTATAACGTGTCTGCATCTATCACGTAACCCGTGATTTTCGTTTTCAGGTCACCGATTTGACACTTGAGCTTTATTTTACCCAAAGGTCTACTACCATTAGCATTGAACCCGAAGATGGTAGTGTTGGTTGCGGCCAACCTGTTCATCGGCACTCCAAGATATCGTAGCATCCTTTGCAGCATGATGCTCAAAGCCGAGCCTGAATCAACTTGAATACGATCAATCTCCGTAGACCCTATGTATCCCTTGTAATACAAAGGGCGATGATGCTTATTACTTCTGACTTGCATATCTTCCGGAGAGAAGGTGATGCAAGGGATGTTTTTACCAGAAATCTGGTGGCATGTCGAGCAAAGAGACTCTCCTTATTCGATCATCTCTGGTATTTGCGCCAAGAACGCTTCCGAATCTTGCAGAGCCTCTCTTAAAGCTTCCCTAGTAGATTTGGAGAGCTTCAGGAGCTCGTACAAGGTTATCATTGCAGGGATATTGGCCAACTGTGTTAGGATGTCAAACTGGAATGACTTTCGCAAGTCTTCCACAAGTTCTTTTCCCTTCTTCCTTAGAGCTTTGTCAAACTTCAGCTCCTTTTGCTTGACTTTCTCTGGAGATGGTTGAGAATCTGTTGTTTGGCAATAATTCTTTAAGTAATCTTTTTCCGAACGGGTCCCCTTGGAGGGAGGGTCTGCATCGGCGACCAAGAAATTTCCGATTTCTTTTTCCGAATCGGTAAGAGCAGGAACGATCTCATCGTCTGCGGGAACTACGGAAACGACGTTAGAGGTGAAGACCCTCTCTCTTCGCTTCTTTTCAGATGAACTGGGACTCCATTGTTCATCATTTAGGAGATCAGGATGTACCCATAGTATCTCCCCCTTATCAGTTTCAAAGGGGAATAGTCATTTCTTTTGCTGTTGGTGTGGGTCGAAATTTATGACTTGCATCGTGCCTTTATGGATGGCCTGCACTCTATCTTGAACTGTTGACTCTATCCAGTGGGGCGCTTTACCGAACTTGACGGTCACCATGTTCGCAGTCACCTTCTTCTGGTGCTCTTGAAGCTTGATGACATTAGCGTCCACTAAGGCTTGAATTTTGTCTTTAAGGATGTAGCAATTTTGGGTGGGGTGGTTAATGATCCTATGGTAGACACAGTAGTTAGGATCATTAACTTTCCCAGCTTCCTCTGGACATTTAGACTCTGGCAACTTCAGCATCTTCTTACTCATGAGGAGTTGAAGATAGTCTTCGTGTGCTCATCCGTAAAGGAGTATTACTTTTGTAGCATTCATGTCTGAGGATGAAGTTTCGGGAAAGTCTTCATAGGTTGAGGCGCGTCAGTGATCATTATTTTCTTTCCCTTATATCCCCGGGGTCGGGACTTATAGCTGTTATCACCACTTCGCTTCGGTTTCTCCTCCCCTCCCTCTTCTTCAAGCCTTTGTGCAATTTCTTCAGCTTCTTCAGCTTGTAGGGCGAGATCCTTCCAAGTTAAGGACTTCACTGTCCCCATCCTGGCTAGAACCTTGGTCGATAAATTATGTCGACAGGTTTCTACCAGGGTCTTTTCTGGTCTCCCGTGCGGACATCTGAGAGAATCATTCCGGAACCTTTTGCTGAAGTCTCGGGCTGACTCTCCATTCTTTTGTTTAGCGGCTAGAAGCGCTGGCATTGATATCTCCATATCATCTTCATAGAACTGAGTGAGAAAGGCTTTCTCCATGTCGCTCCAGGAATTGATGGTTCCACGTTCTAATCTCCGGAACCATTCAAAAGCTAGCCCAGTTAAGATACTAACAAATATTCTTATAATAATAGGGTCATTTCAGGATAAATGCCCTATCTGCGGCTTAAAATAGTAGAGGTGTTGGTTTGGCGATCCTCTACCATCAAAAGATTTGAGCTTCAACGGTTTGTAGCTTTTTGGGAACGGCACCGTTTCCCACTCCTTGGAATATGGCCTTACTATACCCAATTCTTGTAGATCGCCCTTATGCATAAGGGCGTTCAGTTGGTTCTGGAAGCTCTCCATACAGATAGTATTTGCATTTCCCTCCTGGTGCATGGAGTGTTTGTCATCATCTTTATGATGTTCTTCTTCTTCTCGATTGTTATGAGGACCATGACCTTCTTCTTCGGTCTTCTTTTATGTATTCTTCAGTTTGGCTTTTTCTAACTCCATCAGAATGTAGCATATCTTTAAGCTTGCTGATGGCGTTCTGCTGTTACTGGATGTGCCTATCTTGCTCCTCCATTCTCCGCATGAACTCTTCTGGGATATTGTTCTGCGTCATATATGCAGAGGCGGAGTCTTCTAAGAATGAATCAGACGTCTGTGATTCAGCCATAATAGACTTGGTTATATCTTCTTCATCAGATGAGATCCCCGCCATCTGTCTATAATTCATAGGGATCGCCACACCACTTTTGAGTCGAGGGTGCCGAAAAACTCCTCGCTCTTCGTATGGGAATTTCGAACTCGAAGAGAGCTCTGGGTCAGAAGCTTCTTCATCGGAGACTTTCTTCGCCTTCTTTTTCTTCTTCTTTTCTCCAACACTTATCATGTTGGAGGTCATTGCGGGGTATTTCGGCTCAGAAAACTCGAGTCCGCGTCGTCTCATTTTTACCAATTGGGATGACGATGCTGATAGAGACGACAATCGCCAAACCACCGAGGATCAGGCATGAGTTGAACAATGACAGTGAGACAGTACTGCATGGATCAGTCGTTCACAGTGGCATTGAGATACATGGGATTCTTCTGTTTAGAAGTTCCCTAAGATCTTTTGTGCTGGAGTCCTTTGTGATAGGCTCATTTATGAGGGACGGTGTAGTTTCAACCTCGCGGATAGGCATGCGTCTCTTACGAATTTGAAGTTCGCGAGTTTCTTCCGATTTTCCCCTTGGGACGTGAATGTATGCTCCGCGTTGACTATGGACAACTTTGACGGGTTCACTCCGCTTCCTGTAGGAAACGTGAGTGAATCCTTCTGCATCTTCACCAACCTCGCCCTTAGTCTTTCATATTTAGATTGTAGGTTTCTGCCGAGATGAGTTGACAGTTTCCTTTTGTTGCGCGTTCCTGTGAAGGGCACGAGCCTTGCTTATCCTCAAGTTTCTCCTCATTGTACGAGTGAGAGGAACCTTCTTCTCCGCATGACAGCTTTGCGGAGCGGGTGGTGGTCGCTTCCCCTTGTTGAAGCGGGGACCTTGGTCCACTTTGCTTGAGAGATCAAGAGTCTTTATCAGAACTGGCAAAGAGCCCGTCGTTAAGGAAGTGGATTTTGGACTATCTTGGTCCGTTGATTCCCTCAACTGGGCTATTGCCATCTCCTTGGAAATTGACCCCTTGGAGATTTTATGGTATCCCCTTAGGGAAGTAGCGCTCTTGGAGCCTGAAGAAAGAAATTCTTCATACATTTCCTGGTCGACGAAAATGGTGAGCGAGTCGACCATACTGGCAACAGGAATGTTGTCAGATTGAGCCACCACCAAGTCACCGGAGGTGATGGTAGTCCCCAGCGGAGTCGCCAATCTTCTGTTCGCCATAAAAATTGAATTTTTCTTTACTGACAATCTTTCAATAAAGGATTACAATCTAACGGTTTCCCGTTTACAGAAGATGAGGAAGATGGACTTCCTCTTTGTTTAAGACTGGGTTTCTAGGTAGCTATGGAGGACGATCCTGCTCTCCGTTGACATTCCGTACAATCTCTCTCAGTTGGCTAAAAGAAAGAAAAATGGGCTCTTTGCTCTTGATCACAAGGGATAATTTCTGGGAGAAGACGTATGTCTCTGTCTGTATCTGTCTGTCTGTGTTTCTTTCGCTTCCTGCCTTTTATAGGGGGCTTGGAGTAATGTCCCGCTATATTTGCTCGACCATTAGCTCCCACTACTCGAGAAGTGCCGCCATATTCGGGCGGTTGCTCCCACGACCAAAGTGACGCCGGTACATTCGTTTGGTAGTTAGCCCCACGATCCGAGGTGGCAACTCTGCTATTCGGGTCGGGTGACTTTGTATTAACCCCTACCCGAAAGCTATGGGTAGTGTCGCAAATCTCAACTTTAGATTCGCGAACCTATTCTGTCGTCTGGGTTACGAACCTCAATCTTCAGGTTCGCGGACTTTAGTTTGTTAGACTCGCGGACCTCAGTTTTTTAGATTCACGGATCCGATGAGTTGCGGGCTTCTATCTCTGAATTCGTGGATCTACTTTGCTTTTCTAGAAATTTTCGCCGACAAACAGGAGCGTGGTCGTGAACACTTGCTGAACTCTCTTTAGAGCTCAGGTTTGTAAAAAGGTAATCGGCCCACTTCTTGTGACCGATACCCTAATTACGCACACCTGCCATGTTAGCGCAGATGCGGTAATGGCACATCATCTCCCAATAAGTGGCGTAGATGCGCTCATCCCTCCCTTCAGCATATTCAGCTCCTCAGTAGTATGGATGTATTCTTCATAGGGGACTTTGCCCATTGATAATCTGGACACTTCAAACATCTCGTGGAGAGCAAGTCCCAGCTCACCCACTGGTGTAAAGAAAGTGCCAGTCTCAGGATTGTACATCTCTAGGAGACTAAAGAAATGATAGGAGCTCTGGAAAATCCCAATTTGAACATTTCTGATGGCTATATATAAGCCAATCTCCCTCATAACTGGTTTATGGAAATCTATCATATATTGGACGAGGCGGGCCCACCACATGTTGCTGGAAGAATAAACCCAGCCCGGCATCCTGAAGTCGTTGGCTGGGTATTGGCCTTCTTGCGTCATGAACTCACTTAGGAAAGTTCGTGCGCGAGTTGGAACCTCCCCTACTGGATGCTCCTTGGTTATTCTACCTGGAAGCAACCCGGTGATGCATCTCGTGGGACCATTTTGGTAAGCCCCATGTGTGCCCAACTGGCCCATAGGGACGTAGTCATACTCCTGGTTTAGCCCCCACTCCAACTCACGATGCATGGCTAGCCTTTGAAGATAGACCAGTAGGTAACTGCGCTCCATACTGGGTAGAAATATCAGCAAGTCACCAGATTGGTAGAGCCACGTGCACTCCTCTTCAAAGAGGATCTGGTCTGAGTGCCCCATTATATCTCCAAAGAGAAATGTGGGCTTCTCCAACATTTCTCGGTTGGTGGCCTCGAAACCTGCATCAGTAATGATCTCTCTTGCAGTAGCAGGGTGGTACCTGATTAACTTCTCCTTGCGTTCCCTCAGACCTGGCTTGTAGGCCGGGAGATCAGTAGTGAAGCGAAATTGGGCCGTCAGATCTGCACCCTCAGCAAATCCGAAGTAGTGTCTATGAGGGAGAGCGTCTACTGGATACCCTACTGCAAAAGAAGAATCAAGAGTTAGAAAAAGTTTTTATAAATTTAGAAAATCTTCTAAGTAGAGAAACGCGGAGCTAAAAATAACTTCGTGCGATGCTAAGGAAATAGCCTAGCATTTTTGTAAAACGCGAAGCTAAAAGGTAACTCCGCGTTGATATATAAAATGCGAAGTTAATAACCTCGCGTTTACAAATGCGAAGCTAAAGTTTATAGTCTTGCATTGAAACGCGATAGCTAGCAATAATAGTCCCGCGTTTCCAAACGCAAAGATAACGCGATAGTTTCGCATAGAAAAAGACCAGAGCCGTATGGCCGGAAAACAGCAATCTCGCCGGTAAAAGGAGCGATTGCTCAGTTAAAACCAAGCCAAATCACCCCAAAGTCACTCTAAAGAGTCTAAAAGTTGAGATTTTTACCTCCAATGGGCGCGGCATGCACTGGATCACCATTGTGACCGCTGCCTCGTCCGCTGCCACCGCTGCTAGCACCGGCCGCCGATGGAGAGGTGGCGTGTGATGAGGAAGTTTTCTTGTGTGCCATTGATCTAGGGATCTTGGGGAAAATCGACGGGAAATTGAAGAAAATTTGGTCGAAAATCGGTCGGGTCACCTGAATCGCCTGGTCGCCTGAGCTCTGATCTCTGGAAAACTCTTCAAATGAAGTGAGGGAGAAGAAGAGTTAAAACTTTATTTAAATGAAAAAACCCGCCCCTTGGCATTCGGCGCGAGAATTGGAGCAGTAACTGAGCAAAACGCGAGGCCATTAGCCTCGCGTGATAAGCAAAACGCGAGGGTAACTTGATGTTTTAACTCCGTGTTCAATTTAAAGATCCAAAGTATTTCAAAATTTGCTAAACTTGATGTTTGAAAACTTTGGAGGAGGTTCTGTTAGTAGTGAAAATTTCTAAATGAGATTTTCCACAACAGAATGCGGAGCTAACTTTGTAGCTCCGCGTTTAGCTATTTTAGCCTTGCGTATGAGTAAAACATGGAGCTAATCAATAGCTCCGCATTCTGGTTTCTGAGCTCCGCGTTTTGATGCGATTAGCTCCGCGTGAGCAGATAACCAGAATCATAAATTGATTGAGATTGAGATTTGGACTTATCCAGATACCCAAATTGAGTCCAATCAGAACTCTAAATCAAGAGATTTAAATCAAAACTAAGATATTTGATTGGAATCCTTGATGAATACAAATTCTATTTAAATAGAAACTCTCATATTGTCCCATGGCTATAAATACCCACTTGAGGAGGTCTTGAGGATCTTTTTTTGGAGCATTAAAGGAGTTCAAGTTACGCGTGAGAGCCTTGAACAAATGAAGACCAGAGAAGATCAAGAAGAGTCTGCCGTCATCTTCAAGTAAAAAGATCATCGTCGTTAGATCGCCAAAAGGAGCTACTTCAATAGATCTCATCGCTGTGAGAACCCACTTTACATTGTAAAAGAGAGCGATAAGTTATAAATCCTCTCATCTGTTCTTTTCTTTTTCATCTTCATTGTAATTTAAGTTGTATTCAATAGAAGGAAGAAATTTTTTTGCTATGAACAATAGGGAAAATGGCGAGAGGCAAGGGGAGGGGGGGGGGGGATGGAGAGTGGAGAATGGAAGTTAGGGTTGGTGCTCACTAGAAAAAAATGTTAGAGTAAATAGTTATGAGAGAAGGAATATGGTTAAAATGGAAGTTGGTGATACTCACTAAGAAAAATACACCATTTTTAAAAGTTATATGGTGCTAGTACTCACTATGAAAAAGTGATGCGCATTTAGAATTTTCCTAAGTAGCTTGTTCCAAAGGTAGATTCTAGAAGCAGTCCATATCAGCTTTGACATGTTTGCGGTCGAAATTAGGAAGCCAGTTGATTTCATTTGCTCCTCTTTCTCAAAAACGGAAAGAAAGAAAGAAAAAATTTAAGAAACAGTATATTTTTTTCCTCCTCATTTCTTCTTTTACTTTTCTCTGAGTAGGCTTGCAAGGAGAAAATTCAAAATTTTATCACTACTTTATGACATTCCAAATGGCAATTAATTAACAACTTTTTCCACAGAGAAAAAGGAAAAAGGTTTTTCTTCTCCTTTCTACTTATTATTTCTTTCCCAATAATGATAACGACTATGGTACCCAACTCTAAACGGCAATTGATGGACAATTTATTTGCTTAAGAAAAACGAGAGAAAGTTTTTTTTTTTTTTTTTTTTTTCCCCTTTCGTCTCCTTTTTCCATTCATATAAGGAGGCAACAAAATTCAAAATTCTACACTGGTAACACTGCCATGTTAGGCACAGTCCAAATGGCAATTACTTAATAACGTTTCTTCATTTGCTAAGGCGACCATCGAATGCAAGTTGATGCATTTTATTCATTGTTGGAAGGTCGAGTATCATCAGGGGTTGAGTTCTCTTAATATAACCCAAAAGTTTAAGTTTACATGAAGTATTCAATTTTCTATTTAATTTCATCATTTTTTTAAGCTAAAACGGTTATTTAATTTCATCTTTATTATCTATTTATTCAGTTTGAAATTATTCTCATCACCAAGGCCCATAATATTCATATGTTGATAAGTTATAATTCGTATAAGGCCAATGAGCATTAGTTCAAACCGTATTGCCACTCCTCACAAATGGTTCATGTACGCAATATTATTAATTTTTAAAGGATAAATTTCAAATTATTATTATTATTATTATTATTATTATTATTATTATTATTATTATTTATTATTACTATTTATTTCTCTTATAAAAATAATTATATTTTTTTTTTATTTATTGTTATTGCAATTATGATGATTGTCAATTGTGTTACTATGCTATCATTACTATGGGATTTATGATTGATTTAAAATATCATTATGATTAGATCATATAAATAGAACAACTAGATTATTTAATGGAGATAAGATTCCTTCATTTTCTACTATTTGAAAAACAAAATATTTTATTCAAATTTATATCCTATCCTCTTCTCAAAATTGGATATGTCAGAGCTAACAACTCGTAATCAACTCTCAAAAATCTCATGTGTGTAACGGCCCGCCTTCCAGAAGGCTGGACAGTTGAGTTAGCAATGTATTCGTGAAAATACACTAAGTCTCAGTATAATATCAATCATTGCCACAATTAGATACACAATAATTATTTAATAGAAAATAAAAATTTTATTCAGTTGACAAAATTGGAAATTTTATTCAATTGACAGAACTTGGATTACAATGGATAATGACAAAAAATAAAGAAAGTTAAATTTTGCCAAAGCAACTTAAAATGTACAAGACTGAAAGAAAAGAACAGCAGTATGCTAGCTTCAACTGCTCCATCAGATCTTTAATTTACTCCTCCGATCTATCTCAAAATCTGAGTACACACACCCAGATCATTAGATCGTGATCAAATATAAAGATAATAGCATATAAAAAGATAAAGAGTAAAACAAACTGAAATAAACATAAATAATACATATGAATGCAGTATAGAATATGGATTAATTTATTAATTACATTCTTGATAATATTTAATTTAATTACAATCACACTCTAGTCTACAAGTCAATTATTTCAATCTAAGGTATCATATATTATTAGAAAATCTAATTGATGTTATATCCGTGTTTTAATTGTCTCCAATACAGACCAAGAAAATTGGTCACATAGTTGCTCGGAGCTGACTTGGACCTATAGAACAGCAATAGTAATATACTGATATGATCCAACAAATCACCATGTTGTCATGATAAGTGCAAAAATCATTGTGCAAGTTAACAGTTCAGGCAAAACACAATATTTACATTCAGTTAGTATCTCTCCCAATCTAGTATTATTTATAGTTATTAAACCATGCCAAATCTCGTACAGTATACTTCTAGTCAATATTCAATCTTGATTCAACTCGAGCTCATGTGTAGTTCAAGTTCATTATATTCAAGTAATGTGTATAAAGAAGTTTTTAATTTTAATATGTTACCTAAATTTTAACACTAATTTCAGGATTCTTCTGACTATATATCGTAATGGCATACAACCAAGTAAGAGTAAGGAATTTTCTGTATAAACACGTTTTTTAATTAAGTAACTATTTTTCTTTAGAACGTTTTACTAAACATAGTTGCCAAACAATATTACAATAATCATTTCACCAAAAAAAATAGTATTCCAAATTATATATAAATATTCATAAGCAAATTTTATGAACTATATTTTATTTGAATAAAATTTGTGAAATTACCAAAATTCATGCAATTAAATAACATTTAATTATATGAATATATATATATATATATATATATATATATATATATATATATATATATATGGGATTACTGTAGGTGAGCCGTCAGTTCAGGAAAAATTACGTGAGCTAAGACAAAACTATAATGATCCAATGATTTTTCTTTAATTTTTTTTAACAATTACTATCTCTACCTTCTTAACTTCTTTTGGATTAAATTTCACAAATTTTGGAGTTACGTTTATCTTTTCATCAAGTGCATACAAAATGTTTTATTCATTGAAAACCGTTAATTTTAAATTAACTTGATGGAGGACTAAATCAAAACTAAATGCCAAGAAATTGGGTATGAGTGAACCCTATGGGGTAGAGATCATAATTCAAAAGAATTTTTGAAAAAAATATTATTGGAGATAGTGGAAATGAACTGCAGCTCAGGTAACTTGCGTGAGCTGTCAGCTCATTTCCATTTCTCTCTCTCTCTATATATATATATCTATCTATCTATATATATATATATATATATATATATATATATATATATATATATATATATATATATATATATATATATGAGGAATCCAAAATAATAGAAGCAATGCATGCAAAAGTGAATTTGAGAAGAAACTCACCTTAACCAAAATGCGTTCGTCAAATAAGTTTACTCTCTAGTTTCTAATAAAATATTAATAACTAATTATTATAAAAATAAACATTGAATTTTTGTGATTTTAGGTTAGCAAATTTGAAACAATGAAATGAAAAGGAAAATCATCTTATTACTTCTATAAGATAAAGGATGCAAAGTTTAATTAAATTCTAGTTAGGGATTATTTAGCTAAGTCCAATAACCTGATTAAGGAATGGAGATGGGTCCTATACCTCTTGATATATAAGAAAGGAAAAAGAAGGAGGAGGCCTAGCGAATAAGCTCCAGTGAGAGATGCTCCAATAATGATGTTGTCAATAGGATGGCTCTAGCAACATGGTGCATGTTCGGATAGTATAGAAGGTTCACTAGATAGCTCCTCTAATGGTTGATGGTGATCTGATGATCGACAACAATCTGACAGTCGATGATGCTTCAATGGTGGCAGGACTCTAAAAATGACAAAGATGAAGGGAAGGAGCGAGACGTGTAAAAGTAAGTTGGGTGTTGTAAGGAGAGTTTAGGAGGTATGTTGAAGAGAAGTTTATGGCGGTTAGAGGGATTTAAATAGGATTAGAATGAGATATATAGGGGATAGATTAACTGAATTAAAGAAGATTTTTGGAGGAAAGTTTGAAGTTAAAGGCTAATAAATATGAATGATTTAGAAGGTTTTTAAAGATACACTGGAAATAATTCAAAAGGATGGGAGAAATTTAGAAAGATTTTTAAAAATATATTTAAAATCTTTCAAATGTCTCATAATTGTCTCATATATTTGAAATAGATTTGCCTTCGCTAACCACGTGTGGTCGGCATATATCTTTTTGGCCAGTGATTACACATTTTTCCTAGTACGATATCTTTCAATTTTTATTATTTTATTTAATAATTTAATTGTAAATTTTCAAAAATTTTATAGGAAAAATTTCAACTCACCAAGGAACATACTTACAATATATGAAAATTGCATATAGGATTTTCTTCCCAACTATAGTGCGGGTTCTCTCTCACTACAGACTATTCTCCACAAAGCATATTCATATAATAATAAGTTTTACAATTACTATGTAATTTCTTACACTCAATATTTCGTTTGTTTCCTATGATTAGAAGAAAGATATTGTTGCGATACAGTGAATAGATTAAATAATGTTACTTTTGTTTGAACTAGAAAAACCATATGTTCGCCATAAAAAATGCAAATGATTCTTTATTGAATTTCTTAATAAAATATTACAATTTCAAACGGTTTCCTATTTACAATAAATGAGGAAAGTTGAATTCCCTCTTCATTTAAGGTTGGGTTCTGTAGTAGCTATGGAGGACGATTCTACTCTCCGTTGACACTCCGCACTAATTTTTTAGTTGGTAAGAGTTTTGAACTCTCGACAGTAAGAGAACTCTCTATATCATATTGATCTCCTAGTCTCTGATTTTCGGTCTTCGGTCTATTTTTCTGCCTTGCTTCGAGCTTTTTATAACGATTTGGAGACTCTTGAGCTGATGTAACCAGTTGGCCTCCACAATCTGAATATTAATTTTTTGCCTTTTGATTTGGTAAATTTGTATTAAATCTCCAAAATTTGTAACTCACGTTTTTAATCTTCTAAATCGTAACTGAAATGCGAAATGCGAATCTCAAACTTTAGATTCGTGGCTCCTTTGATTATGACCAGGGACGCGATCTCGAACTTTAGATTCGCAGCTCCTTTGATTATAGCTGGAACGCGAATCTCAATTTTTAGATTCGCAGCTCTTTTGGACTCTAACTGGGATGTGAATCTCAGACTTTAAAATCGTGGTTTTGTTGTGATAACATATTGGTTGTTTTCATAATATGCTTGGGTGCGATGATGAGACGCTGTAAGGCCCAATCTAGTTAACCCAATTTGCGGATCTCTAGCTAGATATCCATGTTTTGGCTATTTTGAGAGATAAAACGCGACTCTATGAGTGTTGCGTTTTAATCTTTCGTTGCTTTGGAGACGCGAATATTCATGAAAGATGATCTCGCTAGTAGGAAATTTTGCCAACGCCATATATTGAAAATCCAACATGTTGAACAAAATTAAACAGATTGTAGACACAGAAGAAAGTGAATAAATAAATAACTATGTAAAAGAAAAGTTAGAATGACATTACTGTAAATCATTAGAACAGAAGATCGAGTCTAGTGTTGAATTTTATGTTCTTAAGACCATTTCGTTATCTACTATATGGGCTTCTGGAACTCAATAGGTGTCAGTCTCCTAGTATACAATGATCATACTACAATTAAAAGGAAGCAGTAATCCAATTGCCTGAACAAACCAAATTTAAAACTATACTCTCTGTTGTATGATTGGAATGAATGCTTAATGAAATTCTATTTTAAGAAAACGAGTTTCTTCTTGTGATTTTCTAAAATGCAAAGACTTTGACTATTTATAAACTTTGAAACAGTTTAGAGATGCAACCCTTTGTGGCCAAATGGTGTGTGGTTTGAAATTCAAATTGTATGAATAGTTGCAACTATTCAAAAGGTTATATCTCTTCATGTTTAAATTTCAAACAGTCTCTATTGGCCAAGTGGTGCTTGAACCATAGTGACTTTTTAAGCAATTTACACCCGCTCATGTTGAATTTCAAATTCATACCTTTTGGTTAAATGATATCTAAATAATTGTAACCTTTTAAATGATTACACAATCTATGTTTTAATTGTCACATTATTCAACCATTAGCACTCTTTCAAACAATCACACCTATTCGACCCTTCACACCTGATCGAATAATCGTATCCACTCGAACGTTCATAGCTATTCAAATATTCTCTTTTAAGCCAATTTACATTTACTCTATTTATTGATTTGAATAAGCAAACATAACATAACTGGCAAATGGATTCTCCTATCTTTTTTACTCAAAAAGTACTCAGATTCAAAACATGAATTCTAAAGATCTCCCACATGAATGAAATGGCTTAAATACTAATGCAGATAATGCAAATGAAACAGAGAGTATAATAGAAAGTTATCACATCGAGAGAGGTAGTTTTTGGCATTGAAACTTTCCTAATGAGATATTATCGAGTTTATTTACTAATCAATAAATATGATGTCTTGAACTGTTCAACTTTTGAAGTAAAACTCACACGACTCCTTTCAGGCATTATTCTTTAGGTTGTGTCTGTTTTGGTCTTGGACATTCTGATAATTTTTTGAGTGCTCTAGAGAACTTAACCTTTGTCATGCTCACATAAGCAGTCCCTTCACACTCATTATAGGTGATATATCATTAAGAGTATTGCTATACTCCACTTGGATTTTCAAAACATAAGAATAATTAAAAACATAACTTATCCTTGCACACATTGCAGGTTAATCACTATTTACCATAGGAAAGAGATAGGAATTAATTCCTCAGTGATTTGTTTGAGATCCCCCACAATTCGATTGTCCTTTTGAACTTAGATTTTGAGATCTCCAGTTAGCTAAATTGAGTTGCTATTATAGAGTTACTCTATTTAATTAGTAGGCTGTAATTTCATTCCCCTTGATAACTTATATATTTGATCTCTGATCAAGCATTTTGTTAATGGATATGCAATATTATCTTTTGATTTTACATAATCAAGAAATATTATTCCATTTGTAAGCAACTGTCTTACAATATCATATCTATGACGTATATGTCATGATATTCCATTATACATTACATTCTATTCTTTTTCAATTGCTAATTAACTATCACAATGGATGTAAATTACTGATACAGGTTTAGGCCACATTGGAATATTCTCTAAAAAGTTTCAAAGTCATTCTGTTTTGAAGTCATTCTGCTTCTTCTATTATAGCCTTATCTAAAGTGATAAATTCAAATTTCATAGTAGATCTGACTATATGTGTTTGTTTTGAAAAGTTCCAAGAGATAGATGCACCTCCAATAGTAAAGACATAGCCACTTGTGGATTTGACATCTTTAAAATCCATAATCTGGTTAGCATCAGTGTAGCCTTCAATCACTACTGGATATCTTGTATAATGTAACCTATAATTAGTAGTGTATCTCAAATATTTGAGTACTCTAACTATTGCTTTCTAATAGTTCTTCCCTGGATTACTCATAAACTACTTAGTTTGCTTACTGAGTATGTGGTATCAAATACATAAGACCGCCTATGATCTGAGAATATTTTAATTATAATATATTAGCACCTGTATTTTTTGTAAGATGTAAATTCACATCAATAGGTGTTTTAGCTATATCATTATTTTCCTTAGTAAATTTATCAATATTTTCTTAATATAATGTGATTGAGACAAGGCATATCAATTAGATATTTTAGTAATTTTAACACCAAAAATAACATCTACAATACCTAAATCTTTCATGTCAAATTTTCATACTAATATAATTTTCAACTCTTTAATTAGAGCAATAGAGCTACCGGTGATGATCATATTATCCACGTATAAACACATAATGACATTGTTATGCATATTCCCTTTTATATACACACTTATCGCATTTATTATAACGAAATCCATTTGACAATATAACTTAGTTAAATTTCTTATTCCATTATTTAGGTGCTTATTTAAGTACATATAATGACTTAACAAGTCTGCACATTTTCTTTTCTTGTCCTAAAACCACAAATCCTTTGGGTTGTTCCATATAGAATTCTCATCCAATTCACCATTAAAAAATGATGTTTTTATATCCATTTGATGAAATTCTAGATTATATAATACTGCAAACTAAATTATTATAGTGTACGCCTTCTTTTTTGTCTATAGCCTTTTACTACAAGTCTGGCTTTGTATTTATCTATAGATCGATTAGCTTTCCTCTTTTTTTTTTTTTAAAGATACAATTATATTCTAATAGTCTGCTTCCTTGAGGAAGATCTACAAATTCTCAGGTGTAATTTTGAATAATATATAAAATTTTTACTGTTTACGACTTCTTTCCATAATGGAGCTTTAGGTACAGATATAATCTCTTTATAATTTTGAGGTTCCTTTCTAACAAATATGTTAGAAAATCCAAACCAAAGGATTTACTAATCCTGACCCTCTTGCTCCATCGAAATTCATTCTCATTACTTTAATTTACATAATCAAATTTTACTTCTATTATTGCACTATCACAAGTTCTTTTAGGAGAATTTGATTCATACTGTTTACTAGGAAAAATATTTTCAAAAAAT
Source organism: Dracaena cambodiana (assembly GCA_036321105.1). Lineage (NCBI taxonomy): Eukaryota > Viridiplantae > Streptophyta > Magnoliopsida > Asparagales > Asparagaceae > Dracaena > Dracaena cambodiana. The sequence continues at coordinate 39,266,173 of JAYEPQ010000007.1, forward strand.
ACTGCATTCCTAGACTCAATAATAGAGTACTTATGTATCTCTAGATAATCTGATTTGAATACAAAGGAACTATATGCACTGCTATTATGTGCATATCCAATGAGCTTAAAATCAATTGTCTTAGGGCTAATTTTAGTCCATTTAGAAGTAGGAATTGAAATATTTGCAAGATATCCTTACACTCTTAAGAATTTATAACTAGGTACTCGATCTGTCCATAATTCATAAGGTGATTTATCCAATTTCTTTTGAGGTATTTTATTGAGAACATAGCTGCCAAAAATCAAAGCTTCCCCTATATGTTTTGGAGTAAGCCAGAACCTATTAACATGACATTTATTATTTCTTTCAAGGTTTTGTTCTTATGCTCAGTAACTATATTTTACTGCGAAGTGTAAGGAGCAGTTGTCTGATGTATAATGCCATGTTCTGCATAAATTTGTGCGAATGGTGACTCATACTCATCACCTCTATCACTTGCTTAGAGTTTTTTTTGCTAAGTTGGTTCTCAACTTTATCTATATTGTATAAATATTTCAATTGTCTCATCTTTAATTCTTATCAGATAAACATAATAATATCTAGTGTAATCATCAATAAAAATAATTAAGTATTTCTTCTCACCTCTAGTTTGAATAGACTTTAAATTACATATATCTGTAGTTTGAATAGACTTTAAATTACATATATCTGTATAAATCAACTCTAGAGTTTCAATGCTTCGTTCTATAGAATTGTAGACACAAGAAAATATAAAATTAAAGAAAGAAGAAAAGAAAAAAGAAAAGAAAGAAGAAAAGAAAAATAATAAAAATAAAAAATGGAGTGGTGAATTGGAATAATTAAGTATTCCTACCCCTGTGTGCACACCCCCTTATTTTTTTTTTCTTTTATCTTTTCTTTTCCTTTTCTTTTCTCTTTCTTTTCATTTTCTTTTCTTTTTTTTCTTGTGTCTACAATGAAAAAAAAATAAAGAATAAATATTTCGGTTGCATATTTGTTCCCGCTACATTCGTCAGAGGTAATTTAGTACAAATGGGCCCTCCCACTGTAATCGCCAATTCTTTTATACCCGAAAATTATAGATTTCTTTCCATTACTAATTTTGTTTTTAAATACTACAGTAAAAAAGAAATTACAAGAAAATTTCGAGATTAAAAGAATAGGGAACGAATTAATTCGATTCCCCTTTTAATTAATTATGTTGTGGGATCTGCTAGCAGTGGAGTCTCGCTTCTGTACTTCATTGACGGTCCAATCTGGGAATTCCTTATGCCAAACTTTGTTGGAAAGAAGACGATCGCTCTCTGAAACTTCTTCTCTCTGGATCTCGCTCTCCACTTTTTCTCCTTGGAAACTTTGTTCTCTAAAAACTCCTCATTTATTGATATCATGGGCGAAACTCACATGAAACAGAAACACCCACGTTCTCAGAACTATGTGTGTCGGGTGTCCATGGACGTGCAAATAAGGGTGTGGGTTTCCTGGATGCGTGCAGGTCCCCTGCGCGCGTGGCGTGCGCGTGGGGGCCTGCGCGCAGGTCACCCTGCGCATGGGCCCTCGCACCCTGCTCCATTTCTTTTTTTCTTTTATGCCGCACACGCAGGTCTCCTCCCCCGCGCGCGCATGGGCGCCCATGTTGCATATATATATATATATATATATATATATATATATATATATATATATATATATATATATATATATATATATATATATATATATATATATATATATATATATATATATATATATATATATATATATATATATATATATATATATATTCTTCTTTTCTTTTCTTTTTTTTTCCTTGTGTCTACAAGAATGAAAAGAAGGCATAGCCATTTTGAGTTCAACACATATTTCACATTTATCATCTAAATTAATATTAAAATTAGGCAATATATTTAAATTATATAATCTACCTAATATATGATAATTAATATGATCAATTTACCATACCAGATATAAGAAAACTCAATCACATAAGTGGAAGAATCATTATTATTATTGGTCTTAGGGGTAATGGTCATTACATTCATTTTAAATAATCAGTTATGTATCCCTTACCTATATACATACCATTTTTTGTAAGTGCAAATTTATCAAACTCAAATACAAGCCTAAATCTTTTCTTACTCAATGCAGACCCACAAATCAGATTATTGCGAATATCTGGTATATGAAGTATGTCAGTCAGAGTAAGTTCTTCCTCTGAAGGTATCTTTAATATAATCTTTGCTCGTCCTTCAACCTTGAAAATTGCAGAGTTACCCATATAGAGAAGTTCTTCATCCACTATTTCATATGTTGAGAACATCTACTTGTTGGCACAGATATGGTGTGTGGTCTCAGTATCCATCCACCATTCCCTGAAATTGCTACCAACTAGGTTAACTTCTGAGACAATAGATATAACATTCACGTTTTCAATATTTGCACAAAAAATTATCTACTTCGATCAAATTTGCATTAGAATGCTTCTTCTTCTTAGAAGAGTCTAGTGACCTGCGCACACGGCACAATATCCAGGCACGTCACAGTTGTAGTGCTTGCCACTAAACTATTCAAGTCACCACTCTCAGATATTTCAACGGTGAACTCACACTTCCTGACATGAGGCCTTTTGGATTATTCTATCACATTAGCTTCAGAAATTAAGTATTGATTTCTAATTTTCATTTCAAAAATTGTTGTTGTCTCCTTTAATCCTCTATCTTACAATTAAATCTTCTAGTGTCATTTTCTTATATTTATGCCTAAGATAATATTTAAATTCTTTCGAAGATGGTAAAAACTTTTCAATAATTACAGCTTCTTGGAAAGATTCACTAATAATCATACCTTCAGCATAAATTTCAAGAATTATTACTTGAAGATCTTATATTTGGTTAATCACATTTTTAGAGTCACATTTTTAGAGTCAAGCATTTTATAGTCCAAATATTTACCAATTACATATATCTTTGAGCTGGCATCTTCTATATTATATTTATTGTCTAAATACTTCCACAGTTTCTTAGCAGTTGGAAGTGATCTACATACATTTTATTGTATATTGTTCAATCTATTAAGGATATACATCTTATACAAGAAATATATATATATATATATATATATATATATATATATATATATATATATATATATATATATATATATATATATATATATATATATATATATATATATATATATATATATATATATATATATATATATATACACATCAACCGCTTTCACAGACTACTGGTTATCATAATTAAAAAACAACATAATCTCTATCAAATACTTGACCAAATTAAGTGTAGTGAGATATATTTTCTATGGTCATATCTTGAAATAAGTACCACTAAATTTTTCTGCTTTCTCATACTGGTTTGAATGCACAGTTGGAGTAATCACGATAGGGGTTACAATAGTGGACATATCTATCAAGTGTAGTCGTGGCCATCTACAGGAACTAAATTTCTATTTTAATTTTATAGAAATTTATTTTAAACTGGTAACTCAAAATGAACTTTTGAATTAAGTGAAATCTTTTACCCAAAGATGTGATATAAGATATTATCTTTTATTCTTTAAATTTTTTGAATTAGAGAATCTAATTCCTTACTGAAGTTCTAACAAAAAATTAATCACCAAAATTAAAAACAGATCACAAAATATTATTCAGATTTTAGATCAATTTTTTTTCTTTTAACAAAATCAGATTTAAGGAGAACAACTTCCTATCTTTTTTTCTTAAAAATCAAGTATATGCTGAGATATAATAACCTCTTACGTAAATTGTAGAGCAACTAACTCTCTTAATTAAATAGTTATAAAACTATAAATTCCATATCTAGTTTTCTAGTTCAAACCAAAAATAACAGATTGTAGATATAGAAGAAAGTGATAAATAAATAAACTATGTAAAAAAAAAGTTAGAAGGACATTACTATAAACTGTTAGAACTAAAGATCTAGTTTAGCGTTGAATGATATGTGCTTAAGACCGATTGGCTCTCCATTAGATAGGCTTCTGGAGCTCAATAGACATCAGTCTCGAAGGGGAAATTCTATTTGCACCCTGCTATTTACTTTTCACGCCCTGGTTACTCTTTGCACCAGACTTCTGTTTTGAAATATGAGCAATTTACTCTCAGCGTACAAATTATTTTTCAATTTTGCCCTTCACTCCCTTTAACCTCCTTCGGCAGAATTTTTCCCCAAATTCAACCGACAAACCCCCAAATTTAACCTCCTTCATCATCATTTCGCGCGCCGGAACTCGAGAAGGGGCTTCTACACGCAGATCGCGGAGAGGAGGACGAAGTGGGAGGCGCTGAAAATCAGTCACCCTCACTCTCCCCTTACCGTCAAGCAACACATTGCTAGCTTTCACGTCCCTGTGCACTATCGTCGGTTTGCACTCATGGTGCAAAAATACCAACGCCCGAGCCACCCCGACCGCAGCCTCCAGCCGCCTCTCCCACCCGAACCGGTCCCAATCCGTGATCACTCCGTCCAGGCTACCGCCTTCCATGTAATCATACACCAGCAGCTTCTCTGATCCGAAGAGGCACCATCCGTAGAGCACCACGAGGTTCGAATGCGGCCATCCAGACCCTTTCCGCCCCATCAGAGCCTCCATTTCAGCCCGATCGCCAAGAAATGAATTCTCAGTCGATATCTGGCCGCTGATCGGAATATGGCCGGAGAGCAACGAATTGTAGGAGACATTGAAGTTGCTGAGATCCGAGAGCTGGTTCAAGCTTGTCGTGAGATCGCCGGAGAAATTATTATACGAGAGATCCAAGCTCTCCAAGCACTTGATCCCACCGATCTCCGCCAGAATCAAGCTGGAGAATCTATTATGCGAAGCGTTTAGGACCACCAACGGCAGACCCCCAAATCGATAACAGAGAGGAGAGAGTTGGTGGCAAATGATTAATGTGTCTTTCGGAAATTTTTAATAAGTTTTATATTGGGATTTATAAGGATAATTTAGTCCAAAAAAAATAATGTTAAACTTGTAATTATTTGTAAATTTTAAAACAGTGCGTCAAGAGTAATTTTCGGTGTGCAAATAGAATTTCCCGTCTCGAAGATACAATGATCACACTACAATTAGAAAGAAGTAGCAATCCAATTGCCTGAACGAAACAAATTTAAAGTTGTACTCTCTTTATATGAATGGAATAAATGCTTAATGAAATTTTGTTTTAGAAAATAAATTTTTTCTTGTGATTTTCTAAAATGCAAAGACATGGATTATTTATAAACTCTGAAAAAGTTTAGAGACATAACTTTTTGTAGCTAAATGGTGTGTGGTTTGAAATTCAAACGGTATGAATTGTTGCAACTGTTCAAAAGGTTATATCCCATCATGGTTAAATTTCAAACAGCTCTATTTGCCCAGTGGTGCTTGAACCATTATGACTTTTTAAGCAATTTACACCTGCTCATGTTTAAATTTTAAACTCATACTAATTGTTTAAGTGGTGTCTAAACAATTGTAACTTTTCAAATGGTTACATAGTCTATGTTAGAATTGTCACATCATTCAACCATTAGCACTCGTTCAAACAATCACACCCGTTCGACCCTTCATACCCGTTCAAACAATCGCATCCGTTCAAACGTTCACACCTGTTCAAGTATTCTCTTTTAAGCTAATTTACATTCACTCTATTCATGGATTTAAATAAGCGAATATAACATAATTGACAAATGAATTCTTCTATCTTTTTGGCTCAAAAAATACCCAGATTCAAAACATAAATTCTAACAAATATATCTATAGAGAAAATCACACATTTTGACAGGGAACAGATCCTCTCCGGTGATGACCACCACGAGCATCTCAAATATGCTTGCTACAACCTATTAATTTGTTCCCCCCAATAAAAGCATAATTCCAATAGTTTTGACATGTTATTTGCACTCTCCGTTGCAAAGAGGTGTGCATATTTGTTATAAATGTATAAATATTCCATTTAATTTTGCGTCAATTTTGACCAAATAAAAGATTAACAAAACCCTTTTACCAATTAAAAGAAAAAAAAATCTTCATTGCTCCGTCTTATAGTTTAGAAAGGAAATCATTAAACTTCCTGAGTGCACAAGTATAGCATGAGCACCATTCTCCAATTTGATAATGATAACAAAATAAAGTACCGTGTACACTAAGAAATTCTCATGTTTATGTTCTAATACAAGTAATTGCCGGAAAATGACTGTTATCTCTCTCATTTCTAAAATCTAGAATTAATTTTAAAAATAAATAGTCTGCAACTTTATCCTTCTTGCTTTGATTGTTTTCCTACCAAATCATCTAAGCCTTCAATTTTTAATGTTTCTCAAGAAAAGCATATCGGCCATCGGTTTTCAAAAATGTGTTTCTGTAAAAAGTCACCTTAGTCATTCATTTTTCTATTTTTTCCTTTAATTAAAAAAGGATCATGGCCGTTGATGTTTTAAAGGCAAATCAAACTACTAAAATTCTTTGATCTTCTAGTAAGAAATAATAAATTCTGGTTTTCAAACTCAATTAAAACTCTTTTTTTTTTTGTGTCTACCATGATTTTGTATAAATTACAAACCATAATATTTTAAAGTTTTATATCAAAATGCATAGTTCTAAAATATTATAACTTACAAGATAAAATTTTATGATGCTATGGTGCATAGACAGTTTGGGATTTTATGCGCGAATTAAAACAATATAAATTTAGATGTATTGAAAAATGGATCGAGACTAGCAAGTAAGTGTAAAGGATATAATCAACGCTTTCTCACCTATATTTAATTAAAATGCCAATTTTTTTTAAATCTACTTTTTTTTTTTCTTTCTACTTGTTTATAATCTTTTATGTTTAATATTTGACTTTTAATAGTAACTCAATTTGGATAATGTTTCTACATTTTGTAAATAGTTTGGCTAGGAAAGAAAAATGAAAAAAAATTCTAGTTTAGTATCAAGACATCCTTTTTCTTCTTGGAAACGAAGTCCCCATTCACCCAACCCATAGATGAAGTCTAAGTACTATTTAGAAGCATCTACTCCACTCACAACTAAGCTAAAAGAAACTGCAAACGAAAAGAGAAATTATGGAGAAAAGAAAGACAAATGACAATATGTCCTATTGAAGATGGAGCCATAATCTACTGAAAAGATAATCACATCAAAAAACAAATTAAAACTCATGGAGAAAGCTTGGAAGATGCTTACTATGATCAGCAGCTTGATGAGACTTTCGTAGGTGATGAATGAAATCAACTTGTAACTTGCAAGTGCAGCAATTTTATTAACCTTAAATTATCTTGCTAGCTAGCTAGAACTTAAAAGCTTTTTAAACATTGGGCCCATATGCTTAATATGACAAGGTCAATAGAACAAAAGTAATAATAATTAGAGTGAAGAAATAAAATATATAGTCTCATGAGCACCATGCTTCTCACCAGCAAAAATAAGTAAGCAGACATTGAGTAATGGAAGTATTTGTGGCTTGCTTTACTTGATCAGGACGTACTGCTGTCATGTAAATGGTGCTAAAATGAAATGAACTTTCTTTTAATTATTCTCTGCTTGAGTGAAATGAACCTACCAACAGATGAAACAGTTAGTAATCTAGTACATGTTGAATTCATGTTTGAACATTGCAAACTTTGAGCCAAATTTTCACTAGTTCAAAACAGTGAATTAAGTGAATGGAAAATAGCTTCAAATTAGGATTCATGGAAAGGTAATAAACAAAAAATATAGTCTCACATCGGTAAAAGAGTTGTTAAACTGTGAATTTATATAGGATTGTTTATTCCAGGGTATTTTCTTATGTAATAAGATGAGAAATCTTGAGGACCACAGGTGGTGCTATGCACCACCCGCACGCGCGTATGCGAGGCCGAATGGACGCTTTAGTGGGACACTTGGCACGTACGCATCGTCGCGAGGAGCTGAGGAAATTTAGATTTTTGGTGCAGTTCAGGTTGCCTCTATTTTGCCAATTGGGCTTGCCAATTGGGTTCAGACCCGTTAAAATCCAAACAACATAGATACAGTTGTTAGCCGTTAAGTTTCAAATTGAAAAGATACGATACAACAGTTTTATTAAATGGTCATGACTATTTAAAATTGACTCTGTTAGTTGTTGGTTTGAATGCCTATAAAAGGGCTTGTCCATTTTCATTATATTAACCAGTTTCTGACAAAAGTTCTATCTTGAAAAGTTTTGTCTTGCATTTATACACCAAAAACTGATAGTATTCTTTAAGCTTGATTCGCTAGAAGCAACAGGACTACTGCTTCCATCCTGATGCAACAAATCATTGTATTCTGAGAGATTGACGTCCACTGAGATTCAGAAGTATAGTAGTGGAGGGCAAATTGGTAATAAGGAAATAGCGTTCAACGCTAAGTTCGATCATCTTTTTACGGTAAAGTATTCTAACTTAGTTTATAATTATATATTCATATATCATTCTGGTTCTTTCTCAAAATTAATAATTTATATTTATATAATTATACATATATATAATTCTGTTTCATTTTCTAAAGTAACAAACCAATTATATTTTATTTTATTTGGTTCCTATTTCCATATCTGAAAATTCTAACCATACAGAAAAAATAGTATTTCAATCTTTTTTGAATCACTGAACAATCTTTCTAGTTTGATTAGTTGTTAGTTCGATTTAATCTATTCAAACTAATATATAACAGTATCTAATCTATATTCAACAATCTTAAGACCAGTCCTAATAGATTTGAATATTATTATTTTATAGTTGAATGAATATTTAATTAAGATAAATAGTTTCTCTATCATAATACCTGTCATAATACTGTTGACACAATATATTATTATATCTATGCATTTACTTGCTTCTTAAAAAGATAGAAAGTTGTTATTAATGAATTTGTTTTTGTTAAAAGGAAAAGATTTGTTCTTAAATCTTATTGTTAATTTGATTTAGACAAAAATTAAGAGAGAATATATTTTAAATCTAATCCGAAGTAAGATTTCTTTTAATTTAAGATTTTCTTTTAGTGGGTTAAAATTTTCTTCAAAATTAAATTAGGGTGTGTTTGTTTGCATGAAAGTAGAAAGGAAGTAGTAGAAGTAAAATCACTTTACTATTTCATATGTTTGTTTGCACAAGAAATAAAGTGGAAGTTACTTCTATAATGGTGAGGTGGATCCTACGTGGCATCTTTACTTCTCAACTTTACTTCACATTGATTTTGGATGGAAGTGGAGTTAGAAGTAAAAAGTAATAATATTTTTTTTCTTTCTTCCAAAAAAATAAATATTTTATTTCTCTTTCATCTCTTCTCTCTTCCAAAAAGTAAAAAAAACAAACACTAGAAGTATATGAAATATAATACTTCCACCTTATTATTTTTTGAAATTATTTCTAATTTTCTTTCTTACTTCCACTACTTCCAAACACCCAAACACACCCTTAGACAATTTTGTTTGGCCATTGTTACTATATCTAACATATCCACTGTTGTAACCCCTATCATCGTTATTCCAACTATATCCTCAAGCCATTATGAAAAGTAGAAAAGTTCAATAATACAAATTTTAAGAGATGGCAATAGAAAATGTTGTTCTATCGTACTACATTGATCTGGCCAAATATTTGAAAGTGACTATGCCGGTTCTTAATGAAGATAGCTAACGGTCAGTGAAGGTTGTTGATGCATAGAAATATGTAGATTTTTATGTAATAATTATATCCTAAACAGATTGGACAATATACTATGCAATATATATAGTTCAACTTCTTCTGGTAAGAAACTTTGGGAGTCCTTAGATAAGAAATATAATGCAGCAGATGTCGGCTCTAAGGAATAAGTAGTCGGTAAATTTCTGGATTATAAATGGTTGACTCTAAAAATGTGATCAATCAAGTACAAAATATTCAAGTGATAATTCATGAAATTCATACTGAATGGATAACTATCAATAAATCATTCCAAGTGGCTGCAATTATTGAAAAATTGTCACTATATTGGAAAGAATTCAAGTATTACCTAAAGCATAAACGTAAAGAAATGTCACTAGAAAATCTAATTGTACGATTGCAGATTGAAGAAGACAACTGCACTTCCGAAAAGAAAATTGGAAATCCATTCTCTATTTCAAAAACTAATGTGATGGAACAATCCAAGAGGCCTAATGATAAGAAGTGTAAATACGCCAGAGAAAACTCTAAGGGTGGTGACTCAAAGAGATTCAATGGTAAGTGCTACAACTATGACAAGAATAGATATCGTGCACAGGATTGTCGCGTGTGCAAGGCATCAGACTCTTCTAAGAAGAAGAAACATCCTAATGCAAATTTGACCGAAGTTGATAATCTTTGTGCAAATGTTAAACATGTAAATATTTCATTTGTTGTCTCATAAGTTAAGCTATTTGGTAGTAATTCAAAAGAATGGTTGGTAGACACTGGAACCACATGTCATATCTGTGCCAACAAATAGATGTTCTCAACATATGAAACTGTGGAAGGAGAACTACTTTACATGAGTAACTCTGCAACCTCTAAGATTGAAGGACGATAAAAAATTATACTGAAAATGACTTCGGAAAAAGAACTTACTCTAACTAATGTACTTCATGTACCAGATGTCACAAGAATCTGGTTTTTAGTTCAGTTATGAGTAAGAAAGGCTTTTAGGCTTATATTTGATTCTGATAAATTTGTATTTATGAGAAATAGTGTGTATGTAGGTAAAGACTACATGACTAATGTTCTGTTTAAAATAAAATTGTAAGGATCATTGCTCCTAAGGCTAATAATAATAATAATAATTCCTCTGCTTATGTGATTAAGTCTCATTTATCTGGTATGGTAGATTAGGTCATGTTAGCTATCATACTTTGCATAGATTGATTAATTTAAATATGCTGCCTAATTATAATATTAATTTTGATGATAAATGTTAAATATGTGTTGAAACCAAAATGGCTAAACCTTCCTTTCATTCTATAGAACGAAGCACTAAACCTTTGGAATTGATTCATATAGATATATGTGATTTAAAATATGTTCAAAATAGAAGTGGAAAGAAACACTTCATTACTTTATTGATGATTGTACTAGATATTGTTATTATATCTAATAAAAAGTAAATTTGAGGCAACTGAAATATTTATATAATATAAAAATAAAGTTCAGAACCAACTTAGTAAAAAGATAAAAATGCTAAGAAGTAATAGAGGTAGTAAATATAAGTCACCATTCATATAAATTTATGCAGAACATAGCATTATATAGCAGACGACTGCTCCTTACGCTTCGCAGCAAAATGAAATTGCTGAGCATAAGAACAGAACTTTAAAAGAGATAATGAATGTCATATTAATAAGTTCTGATTTACCCCGGAACATGTGGGGGAAGCTTTGTTTTCTACTAACTATGTTCTCAACAAAATACCTCAAAAAAAAATTGGATTAATTACCTTATGAATTATGAACAGGTCAAGCACCTAGTTTTAACTTCTTTAGAGAATGAGGGTGTCCTACAAATATTGCAATTCCTACTCCTAAAAGGACTATAATTAGATCTAAGACAATTAATTATATATTTATTGGATATGCACATAATAACAGTACATATTGTTTCTTTATATTCAAACCAGATAATCCAGAGATACATAAGTATTCTATTATTAAATCTAAGAATGCAGTATTCTTTGAGAATATTTTTCCTAGTAAACAGTATGAACCAAGTTCTCCTTAAAAGATTTGTGCTAATGCAATAAGAGAAACAGAATCTGATTCTGTAAATGGAAGTAATGAGGATGAATCTAGATGGAGTAAAAGAGCCGGGACTAACAAATCTTTTGGTTCGAATTTTCTGACATACTTGTTGGAAAAAGATCCTCAAAGTTATAAAGAAGAGGCAATGTTTACACCTGAAGCTCCTATTTAGAAATAAAGCCGTAAATAGTGAAATTGAATCTATTATTTAAAATCACACCTGGAAACTTCTAGATTTTCCTCAAAGAAGTAAACCATTAGGTTACAAAGGGATTTTTAGGAGAAAGATAAAAACTGATGGGTCTATAGATAAATATAAAGTTGACTTATAATAAAAGGCTATAGACAAAAAAGGTATAGACAATTTTGATACTTACTCCCCTGTAAGAAGAATAACGTGTATAAGATTAATAATTATATTTGCAGCATTATATAATTTAGAACTTCATCAAATGGATGTAAAAATAGTATTTTTAAATGGTGGAATGGATGAAGAAATCTACATAGAACAACTCGAAAGGTTTGTAGTTTCAGGACAAGAAAATAAAGTGTGCAGACTTGTTAAGTCATTGCATGACTTATATAAGTACCTAAATAATAGCATGAGAAATTTGACCAAATTATGTTGTCAAATAGATTTCATTATAATGAATGTGATAAATTTGTCTATATAAAAGGGGATATGCACAGCTATGTCATTGTGTGTCTGTGGTGGATGACATGATTATTACCAATAGTACTGTTGTTCTAATTAAGGAGGTAAAAATTATGTTAATACAAAAATTTAACATGAAAGATTTAGGTATTGTAAATGTTATTTTTGATATTAAAATCACCAAAATATCTAATCAATATACCTTATCTCAATCACATTATATCAAAAAGATACTTGATAAATTTGATAAGGAAAATAATGATATAGTTAGAACACCTATTGATATGAGTCTATATCGTACAAATAATACAGATGTTAGTATATTACAATTAGAATATTCTCATACCACAGGCAATCTTATATATTTAATGAACTGCACAAGACCTGATATTACATATTCAATAACCAAACTGAGTAGATTTATGAGTAATCTAGGGGAGAACCACTGGAAATCAATAGTTAGAGTACTCAAATATTTAAGGTACACTAGTAACTATGGGTTGCACTATAAGATATCCAGCAGTGATTAAAGGTTACATTGATGCTAACTGAATTACATATTCTAAATACGTAAAATCCATAAGTGAATATGTCGTTACTGTTGGAGGTGAAACAATCTCTTGGAAATCCTCAAAACGAATATGTGTAGCTAGATCTACTATGGAATATGAGTTTATTGCTTTAGATAAAGCTAGAGAAGAAGCATAATAGCTTCAAAACATTTTAGAGGATATTTTAATGTGGCCTAAACCTATGTTAGTGATTTGCATCCATTGTTATAATTAATTAGCAATTGGAAGGGTACAGAATATAATGTATAATAGAAAATCATGATATATACATCATAGATATGATACTGTAAGATTCCTACTTACAAATGGAATAATATCTCTTAATTATATAAAATCAAAGGATATTATAGATCTATTAACAAAAGGCTTGGTCAGAGAACAAGAATATAAATTATCAAGAGAAATGAGACTATAGCCTACTAAAAAGAATAACTTCGCAATGGAAACCCAACCTATCTGATTGGAGATCCCAAGATCTAGGTTCAACGCGGCAATCGAATTGAAGGGACCTCGAATGAATCATTGAGGAAATAATTCTTATCCTATTCCTATGGTAAATAGTGATTAACCTACAATTTATGCAAGGATAAGCTGTACTTTTAATGATCCTCATATTTTTGAAATCCAAGTAGAATATAACATGATACTCTTAATAAAAGATCACATATATGAGTGTGAAAGGGCCGCTTCTATGAGAATGACATATGCTAAGTTATATAGAGCACTCATAAAATTACTAGATTGTCCAGGGCCAAAATGGACACAATCTAAAAGATTCATTTAAAGTTGAAAGGAGTCATGTGAATATTATTATCTTAATTTACATCAAAGGCTAAACAGATCAAGACATCATGTTTACTAATTAGCAAGTAAACTTGATAATATCTCACTAGGAAAGGTTCAAAGTCAAAAGATACCTCTCCCAATGCGGTAACTTTCTATTATACTCTATGTTTCATTTGCATTAGTATTTTAAGTTATTTCATTTATGTGAGGGATTGTTGAATTCATGTTTGAACAATGCAAATTTTGAGCCAAATTTTTACCAGTTCAAAAATAATGAATTATGTTAATGAAAAATGGTTTCAAAATAGGATACATAGCAAGGTAACAAACAAAAAACATAGTTCCACATCAGTAAAAAGTTATTAAACTGTTGGTTTATATAGGATTATTTATTCCAGGGTATTGCTTATGTAACAAAACGAGAAATCTCGAGCACCACAAGTGGTGCTATGCACCACTTGCACGCACATGGGCATGCGTATGTGCAAGGGCGAATAGGCATTTAGGGCGCATTGGGCACTTTAGTGGCGCACTTGGCATGTATGCATCAAAATTTAGTTAAGTATAGAAAATGACTAAAAAGAATGATCTATTTTGAGCAATACATGTCTTTCACATACAACAATAAAAATGAGTAATTATTTTTTCTTGAATGGTAGTTCCAAAAAAACATATTTCTATATCAAAAAAACGTATTCGTAGAAATATTTGGAAGACAAAAGGATATTTAGCTGCAATAAAAGTTTTTTCTTTAGCAAAGTCAGTTTCTACTGGAGATTCAAGATTTTTTTTGTGCGACAAACAAATAAGAAAATCTGGGAATAATCGGAATTTCCCGGGCTAGAAGAATTTCGTTGCGAGGACTGAGGAGATTTAGATTTTTGGTGCAATTCATATTGCCTCTATTTTGCCAATTGGGTTTGCCAATTGTTCAGACCCGTTAAAATCCAAACAACATAAATACGGCTGTTAGCCGTTAGGTTTCAAACTGAAAGATCTGACTATTAGGATCCAACAGTTTTATTAAATGGTCATGACTGTCTAAAATTGAGTCTGTTAGTTGTTGGTCTGAATGCCTATAAAAAGGCTTGTCCATTTTCATTATATTCATCAGTTTATGACAAGAGTTCTGTCTTGAAAAGTTTTGTCTTGCATTCATATACCAAAAATAGAGAGTGTTCTTTAACCTTGATTCGCCAGAGACAACAGGACTGTTGTTTCTATCATGTTGCAAAAGATCGTTGTATTTTGGGAGACTGACGCCCTCTAAGATCCAGAAACATACCAGTAGAGGGCAAATCAGTCATAGGGAGAGAACGTTCAATGCTACTCTCGGTCATCTTTTTGTAGTAAAGTATTCAAACTTAATTTACATTTATATACACATATCATTCTGGTTCTTTCTCAAAACTAATAATTTATATTTATACACATATATAATTCTGTTTCAGTTTCTAAAGTAATAAACTAATTATATTTTATTTAATTCGGTTCAGATTTCCATATCTGAAAATTCTAACCATAAAGATAAAACAGTATTTCAATCTTTTTAGATTCACCGAACAATCTTTCTAGTTTGATTAGTTGTTTGTTTGATTTAATCTACAAACTAAAATATAACAGTATCTAATATATATTCTGTTAATGTTTCCAACAGTACAATATACAATAATTTGGCCTTTAGAAACTTGTTGCTTGAATATAACACTGTGTTGATGCATTTACCTGTAGAACGGTAGCAATAATCTGGAATCGGATTAGATGTGCAAGCCACAACTAGAAAACCCCTGTAGAATAAATTTTTCTATTCAATGGATGATAAATTATTGGAAATTTCATCCGTTTCCATGATATTTTCGCAAGCCACAGCTAGAAAACCCCATTAGAATAAATTCTTCTAATCAATGGATGACAAATTGTTGGAAATTTGATCCATTTCTATGATATTGAAAACTGCATATTTGTTCTATTATCAAAACACTCATCTTGGAAATTTCATGATATTGGTAACTGTAAATTTGCTCTATTTTCAAAGTACTCATCTTGAAAATATTCATGATATTGGTAACTGTAAATAAATTATATTTCTAAAGTACTCATCTTAGAAATTTTCATAGTTTAGGCAACCTCACATGCCTATAAAAAGGAGATAGGTTTAAAGATAAAGATCATCCAAAAATCCAAGATCCAAAACAAATAAATAAATAAATGATCCATCCTCTAGTGAGTTTTCATAGAGAGATTGTTATTCAAAAATGTTGTTCTCTTGAGAGAGATCTTCTAGTGAGTTCTAGAGAGAGCTTGTAATTTTACAATATTTTAGACGCATGCCCTTTGGATTATGTAATGCGCTTGCCACATTCAAATATATTTAGTGAGTATTTTCTCCGACATGATTGAACGATTTTTAGAGATCTATATGGATGATTTCTCTATCTTTTGAGATTCACTCCAAGAGAGTCTATACTGCTTGGAGTTAATTCTCATGTGTTGTTGTAAGAAACACTTGACATTAGTTGATGCCATTTTATAGTCCAAAATAGCATTGTGCTATAGCATGTCATCTCCAAGAATGACATCTAAGTTAACAAAGTCAAGGTGAATCTAATCACAGATCTTCCACCTCTGCGATCAGTGAAAAATATACAATCTTTTCTTGACCATGCTGGATTCTATAAATTATTTATTAAAAACTTTAGCAAAATTGCTAAGCCTTTGACATATCTACTAGTCAAGGATGTACCATTTAATTTCACTCCTGACTATCTGAGAGCTTTTGAGCAGCTCAAGGATGCGCTTACCACCACTCCCATCATTCATACATCAGACTGGAGTCTGTTTATCGAGCTTATATGTGACGCATTTGATTATATTATCGGCACAGTCCTTGGATAACATATTGATAAGCAACCACATATGATCTATTATTCAAGTAGGACACTAAATGACGCCCAATTGAACTACTCCAACATAGAGAAAGAACTTCTGATAGTCGTCTTTGCATTTAAAAATTTTTTTTCCTACTTGATTGGAATACGAATTATAATATACACTGACCATGTTGATTTGAAATATCTATTGACTAAGAAAGATGCAAAAGCAATGCTCATTCGATGGATCTTCTTATTACAAGAGTTTGATCTTGAGATTCTAAATAAGAAGGTACTAATAATCTAATAGTTGATCACTTGTCTCGTCTGCCCAATGCTCCATCTAGTGCTTACTCCATAAATGAATATTTTTCCGATGAACAATTGCTTGCATTAACTCGTGAATAATGGTTTGCCGATTTGTGACCAAAGAGACTCCATCTCAATGGTCTAAGCAAGACCAATATAGATTCTTGTTCCAAATAAAATTATTTTATTGGGACGGTCCTTATTTGTTCAAATATTATCCAAATCGGATCATGCAACGATGCATACCCGATTATGAGATACAAAGTGCCCTCTCTTTTAATTATGATCTTGCTTGCAAAGGACACTTTGGTCCTAAGAAAACAGCTAGAAAGGTGTTGCAGAGTGGTTTTTATTGACCAACTCTTTTCCGAGATGCTATGAAAAATTGCAAAACATGCACATGATGCCAATTTGACGGCAAAATTTCACAGCATAATATGATGCCTGTGTAATCTATCCTTGAGATTGAGATATTTGATATATGGGGTATATATTTTATGAGACCGTTACCTAACTCGTTAGGAAACCAATATATATTGAAAGCTATGGATTACATTTCTAAATGGGTTGAGGCAGTTGCTACTAAATTGAATGATAATAAAATTATTTTCAAATTCTTGCAAGAGAATATCTTTTCAAGATTTGGCATTTCTAGAGCTATTAGCGATAACGCATCCATTTCACTAATCGATCATTTGAAGTGCTTATACAGAAATATTACATTATCCACAAGTTAGCTACACTATGTCATCCACAAACTAGTGGACTAGTGGAAGATTCCAATTGCCAAATCAAAGTGATATTGGAGAAGACGGTGCAATACAATAGGAAAGATTGGTCATGTAAATTAGCAGATACATTATGGACTTACTGAACTACTTATGAGACCAATCTAAGTATGTTTCCATACCAGTTAATTTTTGGCAAAGCTTGTCATTTACCGGTGGAATTTGAGCATAAGGCTTTATGGGTTATAAATTTCTAAATTTTGAATTATAAAAAGTTGACGTGCAGTAGAGGTTGCAATTAAATGAAATAGACGAGATTATGAGGGATGCTTATGACAATACTAAGATTTATAAAAAGAAGACTAAAGTTTTTTGTGACAAAGCGATTATTTACAAATCATATATACCTAGATATAAGGTTCTCTTATATAATTCGAGGTTACATTTATTCCTCGGAGAATTGAGGTTTAGATGGAGTGGACCATACGTATTACAGACTATGAACCCTCATGGTGCCATCAATATTGAGAATCATAAGAACGATAACATATTCAAGCTGAACGAACAATGATTAAAGACATTTTTTAGAATCTCGAATGCACGATAACATTGAGATCATGACACTTCACGACCCCAATATATGCTTAAAGCATGTAAATATTTATATGTAGATAATGTTGTATATTTATAACGAGTAGCAGGGTTCTAAGCAAAATTTTTTGGATCTGAAGCAGGCAACAAGTGCAGTAGGGGCTGCAGAAAATTCTCTACTCACTATTTATACCTTCACAATCCCCCACCTTCCCCATCTCCTCAAAACTCTCTCCTTCATATCCACAGCCGCCAGCAACCTCTTCCTCAGATCCAGTATTGTCAAAAGATCCACCACCTCCCCACGATCATCCTCTAGCAAGTCGGCGCCCACTGCTTCACTTTTTGCTGCCATTCAGCAACAGTTTAGTGGATTTCCCCCTGAATTTTGGGGGAGCTACGATCTCTCATCCCTCTCTAATCTATAAAAGGTTAGGCTTCAGATTAGCATTCATGGCTAGGTTTACAATAGAGAGTGTTTTAGGGATGTTTTTACAACATTTTCTGTATATTTTACATCGCTATTTGAAATGCTTGGTTGGGTCTGTCTCATTTACCAACCCACATTATTCTATGTCCTTGACCTTGTAGAGGGGTTCTATGACAGTTTTGCAAAGTCTGATATTTCGGAAGATTGCAAATTGTTTTAATTGAAATGGCGAGGTCAAACACTCACCATGCACGTAGGGACCATCTCTGCCGCCAATAGTATACTTCTCCACAACGGGAATCAAACTCCATTTATGATTGAGGAGTCTCTGAAAAAGATGGATCCTAACTGCACAATCACACGAGATAGGGGGATCACCAGTAAGACTTTACATAGAAATATTCATGCTACTTGCTACTGGATCAATCAGAATGAAATGGGGTCACACACTTGTCATCATTTTATACACCCACCTTACATATAACTGATTGCATAATGAACTATGACCTAAACTTCTGCATGTGTACACAACTAATTGACACGATAATAAATGCAAAAATGTGATCAAGACCTAATTTTCCTTTATCGTATTTGATTACACAGCTGTGATGCACGTTTATGTCGGATACGGAGTTTGATGCTTATGCACTGATAAGTATCATATATTGCATATTTATAGCCTCCATATTGTCTATTTTTATATGTAAATAATTCTACTTGGGTATTTTTAGTATGTTTTTTAGATTACACATATTTCTATGAGGAGATAATATAAACTCAGAGATGGATTAAGAAACTAAGTCCTCTATGAGGAGATAATATAAACTCAGAGATGGATTAAGAAACTAAGTCCAAGAAGAAGTAAAAGTAAACAAAGCTACAAGAACGTGAAGCTACAGAGAGTCAAAGTCAAATACAATCATTCAAATTAAATAAATAAGGCCAGAGCTTCATATAGAAGAGAGATGAAGCTCAGAACACACTTCTTCGCCGCCAATTGGCGGCTAAAGCCACTATTTGGCAGCAATGTGGGAACCCCAAATGCTGATATTTTTACAGTGCCTTCGATGTAATTTTTTAGCTATTAGTTTGTACTCATATTAGGGTTTGGTACTGTGAGATCTATATATTGGCCGTGTCCTTATAACCTAGGGGTTTTTATGTAATTTTGGAGAGACTATTTGATTAATAAAGATTCGGGTATGGCCGAAAGGTGACGGCCGCCATATCGAGCTCAAGAGGTAATTCCATTGTGTTCAGTGCTTTCAAGTGAGTGGAGATATTTTTCTTTACTTTTTAGATAGATTTAATCGCTTTCTAGTGTAGATCGTTAATTACTTTCAAAGAAAAATAGGATTTTCAATTGCTTTCAGGAATAGAAATAGGATCTTATTAATTAGGAATATGAGTAACTAATTAGCTTAGTCTTAGGATTTAGATGAAACTAGAGATCAACCTTATATTAATCTATTTGTGTTCTTTCTAAAATAAAAATAAAAAAGATATAATTTTTCTATTAAACAATAGACTCGTAGATTTAGACTTTGAGAAGTTATACTTAATTTAAGTATTTTGATAGCCAATGCTTAGTTAGAGTTTGTAGTTGTTGGTTTTTATTTATTTTGTTGAATTTATCTAATGATTTGGTTTATTTCTATGAAAAATAATTTTTTTGATGGATTATACTTGCCAATAACTTGATAGTCCATATTTAAGATGCTTTAAGTAGAAATTAAATTTAAAAAATCAATTTTTTATGAAAGAAAGAAGATTTAATAGATAATATTTGGTTATGAACTAGTGGATTCTATATTCTAGGCTAATTAAAATAACAAAACATCAATCTAAAACCAATAGTTAGCTTATTATAATAATAGGATTAGCAAAATAAAAAATATCTTAGATCCTTGTGGGAACGACCTCTTTGCGCTACAACTGATACTGTGCACTTGCAGTAGATTTATCACATCAAGTTTTTAGTGTCATTGCCGGGGATCGACGGTGTTTTCTTACTTTTTCTAATGTTTTATGGGTTAACAATGTGTACTGAGTGCCCAAGGACCTGGAAGTTTAGATAAAGAAAGCAAAAAGGAAAAAGAAAAGCCTCAGTAGTATGCAAAAAAAAAAGTAGGAAGCCAAGCTACCTATTTTTGCCGCCAGACAACAGCAATAATAGCCATTTGGCGACAACTCTAGTGAGAATCTCCCCCTATTTTTCTTTAGTTCTGTATTTTGAGTCTCTGATTCTATAAAAAAATTAAAAAATAGAAACAATGGGATCACGTTTTTTTCTTTGATCATATTTCTTCCACCGTTTCATCTCACCACACCCCACTACTTGCATTAGTCTAGAAAACTCATGCATCCACTCATGGTTGTTGGTTCATGTCACATTGGACCCGTGATCAATTTGATCGACTTGTGATATATGATTTGTTAATATGAGACAAGATGGACCAACCGATCCCAATCCTTCAGGATCGATGTTACTCGTTGCGCACATTAATACCGTATCAAACTTCCACGTGCAGCAGGTGATCACTATGAACTGAAACCACAGTACATCAGCATACTTCCTAAGTTTACTGGTTCTGATTTTGAGGATGCATATCTCTTTATCAGTGAATTTCAGGAAGTATGTGTGATGATTGAACTACAACGCTTGTCGGGGGACGCAATCAAGCTCCACTTCATTCCATTCCCTCTCAAGGATAATGCCAAGAAATAGTTGTACAGTATGCCTACTGATTCAATTACTTCTTGGAAGGAATTCGTTATAGTTTTTCTCAAGAAGTATTATCCCACACATAAGATGACAAAAATTCGAAATCAAATTAATCAATTCTGTTAAGTACTAGGAGAATCCTTCTAGAAATACTTGGAACAATTCAAAAATTTGTTGGCTCAGTGCCCCTACTATGCGATAGAAACGTGGCGGTTGTTTCAAATCGTGTATGAAGGACTCAATTACACATCCAAAACTCTTCTTGAGTCAATGTGTCAGGGCGAGTTTTTGAGAAAGAATGAGGATGAAGCGTGGGACTTTCTTGAGGACCAATCGTGGAAAACTATGTAGTGGGAGAGTCCCGTTGAGAAACCCAATTCATCAACTTCTATACATAAGAGTGGGATCCATAACATCGACAGCTCGATGCCGCCAAAGTTAAGATTACAGCCCTTATGAGGAGAATTAATGTGTTGGAGACTCCTAACACTCCACCGGTGGGTCAAGTCAATCAAATACAAGTTCCCACATGCTTCAACTGCGGGACTCTAAACCATGTTATGGAGTGTCCGTTATTAATGAATCTCATCAGTCAAACACTTGAGCAGGCTAACACCTTGTATCAATGACCTATAAACAATCCTTATGCTTCTACATATAATCCGTGCTAGAGGAACTACCCAAATCTCTTATGGGATCCGGAAAAATATTAACGAGCTCCCAACCCTAACATGCAGGCTCAACACAATGGTCAATTCTTGAGACCTAACGTGGGTGTATATCAACACCCAAATACTACGAATCAAGGGAACAAGCAGAATAGAGCACCTGCACATAATCAATCATATCCACAAAGGGAGTCAACAATAATTATATACGGCTAACGAAACTTGAAAGGAATGTGGAGAACCTTTTTAATACAACATCCAATTTAGATACACAAATACAAAGTTTAATGAAAGTGTCTACTAACTTTATATAATGGACAGACCAACAGCTTCTTACAAGTTCTCAGTCGATCAAGAATGTAGAGTAACAGGTTGGATAGTTAGCCACGCAGCTGAGTGAGCGAGGTCCGGGTATCTTTCTGAGCCAACCAATAATGAACCCTAACTCTAACTCATCTCAGTCTATTTTATTCGGCGTTCTGAAAGTCGTATGCTTCTCATTATTTGGATGCATTTTAATCTGGTTATAGTCTAAGAAGCCATCCATAAAGGACATCCTCTCGTAACCACAGGTATTATCAATCATCACATCAGTAATTGGGAGGGAAAATTCATCCTTAGGGCATGCGGCATTTAGATCCCAAAAATCGATGCATATCCAGATCTTGTCGTTCTTCTTGCGAACTGACACTATATTGGCCACTCAGACAGGATGTTATTCTTCACGAATAAATCTTGATTTTATGAGCTTGTTAACCTCAGCAACTATAGCCTCCATTAATTCCGGTCGGAAGCGTTTTTGCTGTTGTTTGACTGACTTGGCGCCTTCTCTAGTATTTAATCGGTGTGTAGCAATATGAGGATTGAGCCCGGGTATATCCTCGTAGCTCCATGCGAACACATCTATGTATTCTTTAATAAGAGATGTAAGTTTCTCTTTCTCTATTGGAGTGTGTCACTTATAAAAATGGGTTTTGGATTCTCTTCCATTCTCATATTAACTTGTATCATTTATCTTCTGTGGGTGGATCACGCTGTTCAAAATGGACATCCCAAAGAGTATCCATATGTTTAGCCCAGGACTCATCTTGAATATCAATTGGCTCCTCGTGGCTTTCTGGTGCGGCTGAAACCATATTTGCAGTTAGAGATTGAAACCAAACTCTCGTACTTAGATCGGAATCGTGATCTAATGGATAAAGATCTCCGTCGGTTGAAGAGTTTTCTTCGAATTTATTTAGCAGCGTGGAAGGAGTGGATACGTATCCCTACCCCCTTCAAGTTTTATGATAGTAGTCTGGGCTCTTCCCTCTTGGTCTAAATGAGGGTAAAAGATTTCGTCTCCCTTTTCAAAAGTTTAATTCTGGTTTCTAGGTAAAATTATAACCCATCATTTCTATTATCTGTCAGGATTTCTGTTCATATAGGTGAACTTGAGTTGATGTTTGTTCATCACTTTTACTACTTTGTATTGGTAGTGAAAATTTCTGAGCAAAAAGGAATTTTCCACATAGAACGCGGAGCTAACTCTGTAGCTCCGCGCATTAGTTATTTTAGCCTCGCGTTTGAGCAAAACGCGGAGCTAATCCAAAGCTCCGTATTCTGATGAATTTAGCTCCGCGTTAACTCCGCGTGAGCAGATAACCAGAATCATAAATTGATTATGATTGAGATGTAGGCTTATCCAATATCCAAATTGAGTCCAATCAGAAATCTAAATCAAGAGATTTAAATCAAAACTAAGATATTTGATTAAAATCCTTGATGAATACAAATTATATTTAAATAGAAACTCTCATATTGGCCCAAGGCTATAAATACCCTCTTAAGGAAGTCTCGAGGGATCTTTTAAAAGCATTGAAGGAGTTCAAGTTACGCATGAGAGCCTTGAACGAATCAAGATTAGCAGAAAAGATCAAGTCGGCCTTCATCTTCGTCAAGCAAGAAGATCATCAATGTCAGATCATCCAAAGGAGCTATTAGATAGATCCCATCGCCACATAGAACCCACTTCATATTGTAAAAGAGAGTGATAGATTATAAATCCTCTCATTTGTTCTTTCTTGTTCACTTTCATTGTAATCTAAGTTGTATTCAATGGAAGGAAGTAACAATTTTGCTACGAACAAACTGGCGACCACAGTGGGAGAAGGCTCTTTCACCGAAAAGAGATCGTGGTGCAATCTAACGTTGAGAGGATCGGATCCGACATTGATATGCTCGTCATGAAGATCGACCAGCAGAAATACGAGGAGTACCTCTCCTCTGAATTAGGTAATCTGACTGAAACGCGGCGCTATCGCCACGTGCTCTCCAATATCCGTAAATCGGGTAATCGAAAATCCACCATTAAATAGGGACCCTTGGAGACCGCGGCCATGGAGCCATTGTTTGGGCAGAAAACCCTAGCAGAGGATGACCACTCTTTTGCCGAAGAAGGATCGGGGACTGGATTGACCAGAACCCAACTCCGGAATCGAAATCGGAGAGCTAGGTTAAGCCCTCAAAGCTCGCGTTAAACGCGGGCTAATCAGGCAGCAGAACGCGAGGCTACAATACCTCGTGAACTGGCTTGCGTTAATCGCAAGACCAGTCAGTATCGCATTAAACGCGAAGCTGGAACTTGCGTTAATCGCAAGGACAAACCAGCATGTGATTCTCCACGTGAGGCTATTTTATCTGGACTTAAAACCAGAGAAACTCGCGTTAACCGCGAAGATAAAATGCTGACAGAGCCAGCGTGCAATGGTGATTCTCCACGCGAAGCTAACACTGAGCTTAGCGTAAAACGTGAAGCCAGTGAGATTTGCATTAATCTCAAAAATCGTGTTAAACGCGAAGATATGACTTGCGTAAATCGCAAAAATAAGTCAGCATGCAAGAATTTTCTTCCACGCGAGGCTAATATTCCAGAAGTTAAACTTTTACAGAAATGCCAAGCCAGCGTGAAACGCGAGACTAGCGTACAAAAACGCGAAGCTATTATTCAGCCCCGCGTATCAAAATGCGAAGCTACTTCTCAGCTTCACGTGCTAGAACGCGAAGCTAGTTCTCAGCTTCGCGTGTCAACCTGAATACAAAATCAGGGTCGATAATCACACGATTAGACCAGAACTTGACACTAATGATTCCAAGAAGCTCCAGTGGGCCCTTGGACCCTCTCAACAGATGAGTGGGCCTCACAATTCCGTATTCAAGGCCACTGACCTCAGAGAATACCTAACCAAGAAAAGAAGCATAAATCAAGTTCAGTCTGATCCTATTTGTCATTACGAGCAGCTTATAACAGCGGTCTCTGCTATAATGAATAGTTATTGCTACAGCAAGAATAGGGTATTGGTGTTCGACCGATTAGCTGAGTCAGACAAAAACCCTGCTAAGAAGACAAAAACTGCTCTCTGAGAAAAAAATGGAGAATTGTAACTTCTAACATGGTCGGAAAGGGGAAGAAAATCATAGAAAGGAATGATGATTCGGAATCAAATGATGAAGAATCTCATCATTTTACCCGACTTAAGTCAGGCGCTGTCCTGGCTCGAAATTATAAGAAACTCGTAAAAAGATCTTATGACGACGACAGCAGCAATTCGGCCATAGCTTCTCCTCATTCTTCGTCGTCATTTAAATTGCAGAAATCAGCATCATATATGATGGACAAATCTGACGATATCAATCCAAGATTTGAGGCCCAAGAACAGATGATCTGAGATCAACAAAAAACGATCAAGGATCTCAAAACAATGCTTTTAAAGGTGGTCGAAAACACTCAAAAAATAGTCAAAAATAAGGCCAGAAGTTCTTCATAATCACCACCAATGAAAAAAAGGAAAAGATAAATGAAAACGATAAAGAAGAAAAGGCTGATTCGGCACATGAGGACGAGGATAAATATTCTTTCCATGACCCTCATGAAGAGAAAATTGAGAGGTTACAAAGCCAACTTGATGCCTTGATGCGCAAGAAAGAACTGAAGGAATCGGGGGTCTCAAGACCGTACCCGCCTGAATGGGATCTGGCACCGTACCGTGAAAAGTACAAACCGCTCAAGTTGGAGCCATACGACGGGAAAGGATCTCCCAGTCAGCATATCTACTACTTCTTGTCCCAAGCAGAATATTTGATGGGCAATGACCCAGTAATGACCAAAGTATTTGCAAGTACCTGCGAGGGCCTACATTCACATGGTTTATGCAGTTGGCCCCAAGTACTATCAATACCTAGTATGACATTGAAAAATAATTTCTCGCACGTTTCTTCGAGAATGATACCGAAATATCGGTTCGTTCCCTCCTTGCAACAAAGCAAGGGGAGTAAGAAACGGTAAAGGACTTCATAGAAAGATTTCGGGAGAAGTCCTTGCACTGCAAACATGGAATGGTCCAGGAAACTCTAGTGGAAACTTGTCGGCATAATCTCAAGACCAGTATGCTCTTAAAAATGGGAGCTATAGAGTCCAAGACTTGGAAGGATTTACTTAAACAGGGGGAGCAAGCAGAAAACTTGATCCGCCGAGTTGAAGAATCTCGTGGAGTAAGGAATCCTGGAAACAATAGGCCGCACACGCAAAAAACAATAAGAATAAGGGAAAAGCAGTAATGGCATCAGATGCCGCTCCACAAAAGGCAACCCGAAACCCCAAAATCAAAAGGGCACGAGATAAAATAGGCCCCAACAAGAGAGGACCTACACCTTTAAGGCGGAACAGACACCTACACTTTTCCATCTGCTCCTTAGGAAGGGAATGTTGAAACTTTCAGAAAATAGAAAACTGAAGGATGCTAGTAAAACCAACGACCCCAATTATTGTTTATACCACAGGAATGTTGGACACCGTACCAAGGACTATTACCCTCTGAAGAATAGAATCCAGGCATTGATAGAAGTGGGAGTCTTGACGCTGAAAGAAGAATAAAAGAAAGTCACTGCTAATATGGCAACCCTGATGGTAGGGATCCATGAGTTTCCTGCAGGAGTAACTCCGATACCAGAAGGGAAACTGGTCATGAAGAATCATGTCCCACATGAAAGAGCACAGAAAGGACTTGTCCCCATAACTACACAAAGAAGGAAAGTCATGAGGGTCCACCCTGATTTATTACAAGATGAACAATGGACCGCCTCAGGGAGCTAGAGGAAAAAGTGGACTAGTAATACTATTTTTGCAAAAATAAAAGAAGAGTACATAGTCACAGGAGCATTCACAGACTCTGAAGAGGAGGCCGAAACTATGGCCGCCCAAGATGAGGTCGGTCCCTCCGGCACTCGATCTGGTAAAGCCTACCTCAAAGACTACACCAGAGTAGACCCGAAAAATATGTACGGAGAACTCGCAAAGCCTGCGAAGCAAAAAGGGCTTCGTTTCCAAAAAAATCCTTAAAAGACGAAGAGGTCAAGGATGCTACGTTTAAATTTGACATAATAGCTCAGCTGGCAAATATCCCAGCTCGAGTTATACTTTACGAGTTGCTGCGATTATCGAAATCAACTCGCGAAGCATTAAGAGAGGCTTTGATAGACTCTGAGTCGTTCCTAGCACAGATTGTTGTGCCAGCCGATGAAGAACAGGACCCCTGCCCCCGCTGTCATCAAGTAAGGAGGTAGGTTCCGCAGAGTACTTTTTTCTCCAGAGGACATGCAGGTGAGAAATATAAAGTATAACAGGCCTTTATATTTTAGCGGATACGTCGGATCTATAAAGGTGGACCGCATTCAAATCGATCCGGGGTCTGCATTAAGAGTCATTCCCAGAAGATTAACTCAGCTATTTGGAATTTCGTCCCATCATTTGACACCAACAAATACCATGATATACAGGTTTAATGCTAACGATAGTTGTCCCCTTGGGAAGATCCGGTTTTGATGTCAAATTGGAGATTTGAGGACAAAAGTTACGTGCTATGTTATAGACATAGACACGTCTTATAACATCCTACTGGGGCGACCATGGATCCATGCCTATATGATAGTCTTATCGACTTTCCATCAATGTATGAAGTATTGCGATGAATAAGGAGAAGTCCAGATGCTAGTTGCAGATAAGCAGTCATTCAAAGGGCTAGAAAATTACTTTATTGATACTATGCTCTACAAGCCGGCCCATGAAGTCCCCAATAACAATGGCAAAGGGCCTCAAGAACCTGACGACAGCAGAAATGAGGCGGACACTGAATACGAATATCCAGAAAAGGATGATGGGGGTGACTATGAGATAAACCCTTACATAAATTTTAAGGTTAATTTTGATAATAATGTACCTGATGTAGCAGAGGATGAGTGGATTATTAATGAAAATATAAAATTAGTCTACCAGCCTACTGTTGCTACAGAGTCTGAGCCTTCTTGTACTTCCACCGAGGCGGATGACCTGTCCAAACTTGAAGTTCTGGCAGTATATCATTTGCCAATCAGGTCATCCCTCATCTCTCGGTCTAAAATAACAAAAGGACGAGATCACTTCTTCGAAGTACCTCCGCGACATGTATCGCAAAAACCAATTGTTTTCGGCAAAGTGATCGCGTTGCCCAACCAAAGACAAAGTAGTGAAAGTGATGAACAAACATCACCATAATTTCACTTATACAAGCAGAAATCCCGGTGAATAATGTAAAATATGGGTTATAATTTTACCCAAAAATCGAGATTAAACTTTGGGAAAGGGCGATGAAATCTCATACCCTCATTTAGACCAAGAGGGAAGAGCCCAAATTATTATCAGAAAATTAGAAGGGGGTTGGGCTATGTATCCTCACCTCCATACAAATATGAAGAGAGCTCTTCGGCCGATGAAGATTTATATCCGCTTGATCATGATTCGGATCTAAGTACTGGCGCCTGATTTCAATCTTTAATAGCAAATATGATTTCAGCCGCACCAGAAAGCGATGAGAAGCCAATTGATGTTCAAAACGATTCCTGGGCTAAACACATGGATACCTTCTGGGATGTTCGCTTTGAACAGTGTGACCCGCCCACAGAAGATAAGCTAGTACAAATTAACATGGGGACGGAAGAGAATCCGAAGCCCATTTTCATAAGCGACACGCTAACTCTTTTAGAAAAGAAGGAACTTATATCCCTAATTAGGAAATATATAGATGTGTTCGCATGGAGCTATGAAGATATGCCCGGGCTTGATCCTCAGATTGCGACATACCGGTTAAATATTAATGAAGACGCCAAGCCAGTTAAACAACAGCAAAGGCGTTTTTTACCAGAATTGATGGAGGTGATAGTTGCTGAGGTTAACAAACTCATAAAATCAGGATTTATTCGTGAAGAGCAACATCCAGATTTGGTGGCTAATATAGTACCGGTTCGTAAGAAGAACGGCAAGATCTAGATATGCATCGATTTTCTGGATCTAAACACTGCATGCCCTAACGATGAGTTCTCATTCCCAATTACCGATGTAATGGTTGACAACACTTGCGGTTACGAGAGGATGTCCTTTATGGATGACTTCTCAGGCTATAATCAGATCAAAATGCACCCAGACGATAAAAAGCACACAGCTATTAGAACACCGCTGGGGGTGTACTGTTATACAGTAATACCTTTTGGATTGAAGAATGCCGGTGCCACTTATGAACGTGCAATGAGCATAATATTCAAAGAACATCTGCGCAAAATGGTAGAATGATATGTCTATGATTTGGCGGTCAAGAGCAAAATCAAAGAAGACCACCTTCAGAATCTGAGAACAGTCTTCAATCTTATACGAAGACATCACTTGAAGATGAATCCCGCTAAGTCCTTCATGGGGGTGTCCAGTGGGAAATTCCGTTCTCCAGACTTATGAAAAAGGGGGTTTTCTTCGTATGGGACGAGGCATATCAACAGGCATTTGATGACCTTAAAGAATACCTCACGAAACCTCCCATCCTCATGGCACCTGTCCATGGACGACCATTCCTTATATATGTAAGGGTCATGGATAACGCGTTAGGAGCGTTGCTCGCTCAATATAATGAGCACGGTCATGAACATGCCCTTTATTACTTAAGTCGAACAATGATCGGAGCCGAGCATCGGTATACTTCGATTGAAAAAGAATCTTTAGCCCTATTGTTCGCCGTCCAGAAAATGCGACACTATCTTTCAGGGCAAACAATTCATGTCATAACACGGGTCAATCCCTTGAAAATTTTGATGACAAAATCAGAATTTTTAAATGGCCGATTGGCAAAATAGGCGTTACTGCTATCGCCGTATGATATCCACTTTGTTCCTCAAAAAGCTATGAAGGGACAAGCGATTACCGATTTCCTCGCAGACCATCCAATTTGACCCAACTCTAGGTTATCAGCGGATATCTCAAAACAGACGTCAGAAGTCAATGTAATTAGCAAAGAATAACCATGGCAGATGTTCTTTGATGGTGCTGTAAGACGATCTGCTGCTTGGGTGGGGGTGGTACTAATTTCCCCACTGCCTAATGGTTACTCATTAACAAAACCATGCACAAATAATGTGGCGGAATATAATACGCTCATTATTGGTTTAAAAAGGGCTCTCCAACTGGGGGTGAGCTATCTAGAGGCATATGGACTCTAAGCTCATCGTCAATCAGATGACGGGCGAATACGAAGTCAGACATGAAGCCCTCATCCCCTATCATCAACTAGCCATTGAGTTGGCAGGATATTTTGAGCAGTTTTGTATTTATCATATACCTCGAAATGAGAATATCTATGCTGACGCTCTTGCCGCATTGGCTGCAACTTTGGCAATCCCGCCATGCGCAGTTAAAAGTATAACTATTGGGAGTAGAGAACTTCTCCATCCAGATATGGTTTTCCAAACCAGGCAAGTATGTCAAACAAGCTTAACTCTGGAACCCCGTGATTGGCGATTTCTGTTCGTGGATTACGCCTTGTACGGGATGCTGCCAGAGAATCCAAAAGAAGCCACCTTAATAAAAAAGAAGGCCCAAAGATTTTATTATGATACGATGCTTCAGACTTTATATAGAAAATCAAATGACGGTCTCCTACTGCGCTGCATTTCAAGAGCAGAAGCTGATGAAGTACTGAGAGAAACGCATGATAGAGTGTGTGGAGCTCATCAGCCTGGTCCAAAATTTGGGGACCGCATAAGAAGGGTAGGATACTGCTGGCCAAACATGATCATCGATGCAATGGCATACGCTAAACGGTGTCATGCATGTCAAGCACATGCCAATTTTATTCATCTACCCCCAGAATACTTGCACAATACTATTGCTAGTTGGCCATTTGAGACATGGGGAATGGATATTGTGGGACCAATAGCTCCCCTGTCGTCCAGAGGACATCGGTTTATACTTGCAATGACCGATTATTTTTTGAAATGGGCTGAAGCCGTGCCCATGAGAGAGGTAAAGACAACATATGTTTTTAAATTCATTAAACATCATGTCATTTACCGTTTTGGCATTCCTAGAATCATTCGTGATAACGGACGGCAATTCATTAGCCAGGGATTCTCACGATTCTGTGATAAGTTCAGAATCAAAGATATTGCTTCAACACCATATAACCCCGCGGCAAATGGATTGGCCGAAGCCGTTAATAAGACTATTATTAAACTCCTTCGGAAGTTCGTTTCCTTCAACAAACGAGACTGGAATGAAAAGTTAGCAGAATGTTTGTGGGCTTATCGCACTACCGTTCGCACCCCAATAAAGACTACCCCTTTCTCCTTGGTCTATGGAAGAAAAGCCGTCTTGCCTCTGGAGGTTCAAATACCATTGTTGAGAGTGGCATTAGCCACAAAGATGACAACAGAAGAACGCCATCAACAAAGGTTACAAGAACTTGAAGCACTTGATGAAAAGCGTCCCCAGGCTCAGCAACAGATTGAGTTGTATCAAGCCCGAGTCTCGCAAGCGTTCAACAAGAACGTTAAGCAAAGAACCCTTAAGTAAGGAGACTTGGTTTTGGCCATTAAAAGGCCAATGATTCTGATCCACAAAACCAAGGGTAAATTCGAACCCAAGTGAGAAGGATCGTTCATCGTGGAGACGGTATACTCTAGTGGAGCTTATCGCTTAATAAAGCAGAATGGCGACAGAATGATGATGTCAATCAACGGAAAATTTTTGAAAAAGTATTACGCATAAAAAAAGTTGAAATTATTATTTACTGTCATATCTGGTTCATATCCCTAGGAGTATAACCATCCACTCGTTCAAGTTACGCATATGAGTACTTGAACTTCTTTATTAAACTAAGACATGTGCAATTAGGCGCCTCTGTCTAAGTCAATGATCCTAATCCAATCATTCTGGTGTAGGCAATTAAACGCTCTCACCAAACTATTAGTTTACTCTATTAGAGAGCTTAACCGTGGTTAATAATTGTAACCCGGTTGGTATCGGCAATCTAAGTTACGCAGATGAGCCTTGGATCGTTTGACCAAAACTATGAATTATTTTATGACAATTATTTGTTGAGCAAGAAAAATTTTATAGCCAACAGATAAAAGAATCAAAAGAATAATCTTTATTCATGAATTAAAAGAATAAAAAGTACAAAAATAAAATGAATTTAAAGAATGATTGAGTCCTTTATTACAAAGAGTAAATAAATATATGGGGAGTTAAGGCTCTCCCAAAAAACTTCAACTTATTTGTCGTCTCTTCAATAACTCGACGACGAGTTTCCTCCACGGAGTGTTGAGCCTGTCGGCGTAAATCATCGTTATTTATTGCAAGTTGCTAGGCTAACCGCTGACGAGATTCTTCGATAAAACGGCTCCTCATCATGCCTTCCTACTCGAGTTGTCCTTATTGAAGGATCAGCTCTTCCCGCTTCTTTACGGATTCTCCTAGCTGAGACTCGCTGGCTTCTAAAATAGCCTGAGCCTTGGCGATAGTCTCTTTGGTTCTAAGAATGGCTGCTTGGCTCCCCTCAATTTCGAAATGCACCATCTCCAGTCCCCTGAGAACTGACTCCTGGCTGGCTCATAGTTCTGCCAACTCCCGAGACCAGTCTTCCTCCTGGTGCCTTAGCTCCTCCTGACGAGCCGTCAACTCTACTCGTAGCCGCGCCAGCTCAATCTTGGTGATCGCTTCCACATCCGCTTGGCGAACTGTGTTAAGCGTTTGCACATGTTCTTCTAAAGCTTCTAGGCGGGCTCAATAAGGAACTGCTCGGTCACTCCTCAATCCTTTCAATATTGTCCAAATAACTGGACAACATTGGGCGTCCAAGCTCGAGGAAATCCCTTCCATCCAGGATCATCCCAATACATCTCTTCAGTAGGCACATAAAATCATTGACATTGTGATTGAAAAACTCTTCAAGGGGGTCCGCAGTGTCTATATTTAGTGCAGGCAGTACCAAGGAAGATGTCACCGGAGGAGGAGTGGCTTCTGCAGGAGTCGAGGAAGAAGAAGCTCGTCCCTATACCAGACTCATAACATGTGGGGCCAGTAAAGCCAACAAAGACTTGGCAGAACTGGGAACCCGAGGTGAAGTATCATCGGTACTGGCAGGACTAGCAACTCCGCCAACAGGAATAGATGTCGGGGTCTCTCCGCCTGAACCTCCTGATGTAGCAGAAGTGGCCTCAATGGAGAACTTTAAATTGTCTTCATCCCCTGTTGGCAGGCAAGTTTGAGCAGGGGGGCCACCGGTGTCTCAACAGCTACTATTGTCGACGGCGTTAATACAGCTGGTAGAGAAGTAGAGGGCACACCAATGACGACCGGGAAAGTGTCCTCAGAGCGAACCGCTGGTGTTGGAGATGGTAGGCTCGGAGATAGGGAGCATCCTTTAACACGGCAGCAATGTCCGTCCTGTCATCACTCCCTAATTCGTCGGTTGGAGGGGTTGATGAAGGAACGGGACATGGGGGCCAATGTGAAGTAGTCTGTGTCAAACTCGTTCGAAGAACTACCCAATCCGCCCACTAATCCCGTAGTCCTGGAGTAGTCAACCAGCTCCTCGGACTCCACCCTGGTAGTTGAGTGTATAGGCGAATGAAGTTGACTACCTAGATCTCAGAAAAGCAAACAGGAAGTGTCACATACATGTAAAAGGAAAAAGAAGTTAGAATATAAAATTGAAAATGTAAAAAGGAATCATACCAGTGGATACAAGTCCTGTTGTTGGACTTGAAGGAGGAGCTGAGACCGTCTCCAGGAGCACACCCGTTTTGCTACCTATAGATTGTGTCGTAGTGTGCTCAGCAGACTCCGTGATTGGCAGAACCGGAGCATCGGGGGCACTAGTAGCTTCTGCGGGCCTGCTCTCCTCCGCTGGCATTGTTGGCAGAGTCGAGGCAAGTAAATCCGTAGCAAATTGGACTGCCGCATCGTGCGAAATCACCAGTGTGTCCCCAGCCAGCTTCTTCTTTTTGGCCGGCTCACCCCTAGCGGGTCCACGATGCTTAACGGTCGGACTACGAGAACGAGTGACGATGGGTTGCGGAGCACCTCCAACATCAGTATCATCGTCACCATCATCATCGTCACCATCAGAGTTTCCTGCATCTGATGGATCCGCCGCGGTACCAAGGAATTCATCCATTCCCTTCACTCGGACCCTCTTTGCCCCTTTACGGCAAGAGTAAAAAGTTTTTATCTCCTTACAACAGCTGTGGTTGATGGAGAAGTCAGGCACATCAGCATTAGCAATGCTGTAGCATGTGCAGAAGCTTAACGCCATGCTCAGCTCCGACGATTTCTGGGGCAGCATAAATTCAGCTCCGGTTCCTCTGGCGACAAAATGGAACCTGCCCCGTGCTCCTAGGTACAGATTTCTCTCGTACGCCAGCCCTTTGTTCGGATTTGCTATATAGAGCTGCGTATATCCAAATTGACGAGCAAATCTGCTAGGGATGTACGGCTCTATATAGCACATTCTGTCTTGTCTGTATACCAAGTGTCCGGGACGAATATTCAACAACCACCAGAAGGCCCCCGAAGATAAGTTGGTGAAGTTATTTGCTCCCAAAATATCTTTAAATTTGGATCCATACTCTCCTCCAGGAAAGTCTGGGAAGCAGCAGAAGATCTCATAGTTCTGGTGGTGGCGGAGTGTTTTGCGGATTATCGACATGTAATTGCTCTTCCATGTAGAGCGTTCGTACTTCTCCATGAAAAACGGTTTGTCGATCAGGCTGTAATCCGCGGCACTCATCAGTGACGGGCAGTGCATGACTAGCCATGCCATTAAATATGTATAGGGCATCTCTACCCTAGGGTTCGGTGTCTTCACCGTCGCAGTTTCTTTTGCTGCTTTATCCTTTCCAGCTTTGCCCTTATTCTTTTCTACTGGGATGAATC
This sequence comes from Dracaena cambodiana, assembly GCA_036321105.1. Taxonomy (NCBI): domain Eukaryota; kingdom Viridiplantae; phylum Streptophyta; class Magnoliopsida; order Asparagales; family Asparagaceae; genus Dracaena; species Dracaena cambodiana. Next base: position 39,301,541 of record JAYEPQ010000007.1, read on the forward strand.
TGTTGCAGAGGGCTCAAAGTCCGCTCTGGAAATTGCCAACCACTGCTGGCAAGAGCCCGAACGGTCATCTGTAAGCCAATAAGACGGCAGGATAAACAACGTTCTTCGCAATGGCCTCCTTGGGCAATCAGGGGACGACACACCTCTTCAACCATAACATTAAAAAGCCAGCAAGAAGACTTCCCCGAAATAGGAAACTGGGCCTGATAATGGAAACTCTGGAAGACCGTATCAGGGTTAAATCCCCTTCATTAGATTCGGTCGTATAAGTGGTGGCTTACAGTTTGGAGATGCACTCCTTTATTTCTTCAATGCTAACTGACGAGCGTCCGCGAACCATTGGAAGACTCTCTTTCAAATTAATGAAGAGGTAGTCTGCCCACTTCTTATGGCCGATTTCCTGGTTCCTTACCCCAGCCAGGTCGGCACCGATATGGTAATGACACATCATTTCCCAGTAGGACTGGTAGATGTATTCATCTCTCGCCTTCAACATCTTCAATTCTTCGGCGGTAGGGATGTATTCCTCATAAGGAACCTCGCCCATCAACAACCCAGACACTTCATACATCTCGTAGAGAGTAAGTCCTAGCTCACCCACTGGTGTAAGGAAGGTGCCAGTTTCGGGGTTGTACATCTCCAAGAGACTGAAGAGATGATACGAACTTTGGGGCAATCCAAACTGAACATTCCAGATAGCTTTGTATAGGCCAATCTTCTTCAGCGTCTGCTCATGGGTGTCCAGCACGTATTTGACGAGCCTGAACCACCACATGTTGCCCGAGGAATGGATCCATCCGGGCATCCGAAAATCCTTGGTGGGGTACTGTCCACCCTTGGCCATGAATTCACTAAGAAAGGTCTTAGTTCGGATGGGGACTTCACCAACCAGGTGCTCCATAGTAACCCTGCCCGGAAGAAGCCCTGTGATGCATCTAGGGGGACCATCTTGGAAAGCCCCATTTGCGCCGAACTTGCCGGTCACAACTCCTTCATAGTTCCGAGTGAGTTCCCAGTCTAACTCACGTCGGGAAGATAACCTTTGGAGGTACACCAAAAGATAGCTGCGTTCCATATCAGGCAAGAACATCAGTAGGTCACCGGCCTGGTGAAGCCACTTACTCTCTTCTTTGAAGAGGATCTCATCAGAGTGATCCATCACGTCTCCGAAAAGGAACGCTAGCTTCTCTAGGGCCTTTCGGTTCGTCGCTTCGAAGGGAGCATCAGTGATGATTTCCCTAGCAGTCGCGGGGCTATATCTAATCAGTTTCTCCCTGCGCTCCCTTAAACCTGGCTTGTATGCAGGGAGATCAGTGGTGAAGCAGAATTGGGCCGCCAGATCTGCACCCCCAGTAAACCCGAAGTAGTACCTATGAGAAAGAGCGTCCACTGAATAGCCGACTGCAAAAGAAGAGACAAAGTTAGAATCTAGAAAAATCTTCTAAGTATAGAAACGCGGAGCTACAAATAACTTCGCGTGAAGCTGAGAAAATAGCCTTGCGTTTTTATAAAACGCGAAGATAAAAAGATAACTTCGTGTTGGTATGAAACACACGAAGCTAAGGCTATAGTTTTGCATTCGCAAACGCGAAGCTAAATCTGTAACCTCGCGCAAAAATGCGACAGTTAGCAAAAATAACTTCGCATTTCAAAACGCAAAGATAACGCGATAGTTTCGCGTGGAAGAAGGCCAGAAACCTCTTCTTCTTCTCCAAGCCGTACGGCCAGAGTGCGGTGATTTCGCCGGTGAAAGAAGTGATTGGCCAGTTAAAACCGAGCCAAATCACTCTAAAATTGTTTTAAAGGGCCCAAAAGTTAAGATTTTTACCTCCAATTGATGCAGTGAAGGCCGCTCCGCTTCTGTGGCTGCTGTTGCGGCCTTTGCCGCCACTGCTTGCGTCGGTTGCCGGTGGAGATGAAGCGCGAGAAGAGGTGCTCTTTTTGGGTGCCATTGGTCTTGAAAAAATCGATGAAAAATCGAAGAAGATAGGCAAAAAATCGCTCGGGTTGCAAGGATCGCCGGTCGCCTGAGCTCTGAGTTCTTGAATTCCTTCGAAAGAAGTGAGGAAGAAGAAAAGTTAAGACTCTATTTAAATGAAAAAGCCCGCTCCTTGGTATTCGACACGAGAATCGGGACTGTTACTGAGCAAAATGTCTATTAGCTTCACGTGAACCTACAAAATGAAAGGATAGTTTGGTATTCTAACTCCGCATTCCAGTTTGAAGATCCAAAGTATTTCAAAATTTGCTAAATTCTAAGCCATTTTGAAAATTTGGAGTGGGTTTTGTTGGTAGTGAAAATTTTCAAGCAAAAGGAATTTTCCACACAGAATACGGAGCTAACTCTGTAGCTCCTCGCATTAGCTATTTTAGTCTCGCGTTTGAGCAAAAAGCAGAGCTAATCCATAGCTCCGCATTCTGATGAATTTAGCTCCGCGTGAGCAGATAACCAGAGTCATAAATTGATTATGATTGAGATTTACGCTTATCCAATACCGAAATTGAGTCCAATTAGAAATCTAAATCAAGAGATTTAAATCAAAACTAAGATATTTGATTAGAATCCTTGATGAATACAAATTCTATTTAAATAGAAACTCTCATATTGGCCCAAGGCTATAAATACCCTCTTAAGGAAGCTTTGAGGGATCTTTTTAGAGCATTGAAAGAGTTCAAGCTACGCATGAGAGTCTTGAACGAATCAAGATTAGCAGAAAAGATTAAGTCGGCCGTCATCTTCGTTAAGCAAGAAGATCATTAACGTCAGATCATCCAAAGGAGCTACTAGATAGATCCCATCGCCACATAGAACCTACTTCATATTGTAAAAGAGAGCGATAGATTATAAATCTTCTCGTTTGTTCTTTCTTGTTCACTTTCGTTGTAATCTAAGTTGTATTCAATGGAAGGAAACAACAATTTTGCTACGAGCACTTTGCCTTTGGTTAGGCGATGCAACTACTTTACCGAAGACAATTGGTTTCTGAGATACCTGTTGAGGAGGTACTTCAAAGAAGTGATCTCATCTTTTTGTTATTTTGGACCGAGAGAGGAGGAATGACCTGATTGGCAAGTGATATGCCGCCAGAACTTCAAGTTCAGACAGGCCATCTGCCTCAATAGAAGTACAAGAGGGTTCAGACTCGGTAGCAACAGCAGGCTCGTAAACTAACTTTATGTTTTCATTAATAACTCACTCATCATCAGCTGCATTAGTTACATTAATACTATCAAAGTCCATATTAAAATTCATACGAGGGTTTATCTCATAATCACCCCCATCATCCTCTCTTGGGATTCATATTCGGTATCCGCCACATTGCTGCTGTAACCGGATTCTTCAGACTCTTCGAGGATCTCATAGGGGTCCTCATGGGCCGGCTTATATAGCATGGCATCAGTGAAGTAATTCTCCAACCCTTTAAATGGTTGCCTATTTGCGATTAATGTCTGAATTTCTCCTTACTCATCGCAGTATTTCATGCATTGGTGGAGAGTCGATAGGACTATCATATAGAAATGAATCCACGGTCACCCAAGAGTATATTATAGGACGTGTCTGCGTCAATGATGTAGCACGTAACTTCTGTCCTCAAATCTCTGATCTGACATTGGAGTCGGATCTTCCCGAGGGGACAGCTATCATTAGCTTATATCATGGTGTTCGTCAGTGTAAGGCGATGGGGTGAAATTTCCAGTAACTACATTAATTTTCTTGGAATGACACTTAGCGCAGATCCCGGATCGATTTGAATGCGGTCTACTTTCGTAGATCCGACATATCCGGTGAAATATAAAAGTCTATTATGCTTTATATTTCTCACCTACATGTCTTCTAGGGAGAAAGTTATATGCGAGACTTGCCTCCTCACTTGATGATAGTGGGGGCATGAATCCCGTTCCTCATTGGCTGGCTCAACAATCTGTGCTAGGAAAAATTCAGAATATGCCAAGGCCTCTCTTAATGCTTCTCGAGTCGATTTTGATAATCGCAACAACTCGTAGAGCGTAACTCGAGCTGGGATATTAGCGAACTGAGCTATGATGTCAAATTTGAATGAGGCGTCATTGATTACTTCATCTTTCTTTGGACTTTTCTGGAAACGAAGTCATTTTTGCTTTGTAGGCTTTGCAGGTTCCCCATATATATCTTTAGGGCCTACTCTTGTATAGTCTTTGAGATAAGCTCTGCCGGATCGAGTGCCAGAGGGACCTGCCTCATCTTGGTGAGTGGCCATAATATCGGCCTTCTCTTTAGAGTCCGTCAGTGCATTCGCAATTATGTACTCTTCTTTAATTTTTGCGGAAATAGTATTACTAGTCCGCTTCCTTCTTTGGCTATTTGATACGGTCCATTGTTCATCCTGTAGGAGATCAGGATGAACCTACATGACTTCCCCTTTTTGTGTCGTCACAGGAGTAAGTCCTTTCTGTGTCGTCTCATGCGGGTCATAATTCCTTACGACAAGTTTTCCTGATTGTACCGAAGTTACTCCTGTAGGGAACTCGTGAGTTCCTACAACCAGGGTCGTCATATTGGCGGTAACTTTTTTCTGCTCCTCTTTTAGCGTCAAGACTCTGGCCTCTATCAATGCCTGAATTCTGTTCTTAAGAGGGTAACAGTCCTCGGTCAAGTGTCCAACATTCCGGTGGTATAAGCAGTAATTAGGGTCATTAGTCTTCCCTGCATCTTCTGGCTTTCGGTTTTTCAAAAGCTTCAACATTTCCTTCCGGAGGAGGAGGTGGAATAGTGTGGGCGTCTATTCTGCTTTGAAAGTATAGGTCCTTTCTTGTCAGGGCCTATTTTGACTCGTGCCTTTCTGGTTTTGAGGCCTTGGATTTGGAGGATTCGTTTGTTTTGGAGCGGCATCAGATGCCATTACAGCCTTTCCCTTACTCTTATTATTGTTTTGTGGGTGCGACCTGTTATTTCTAAGATTTCTCGTTCCACGAGATTCTTCAACCCGGCGAATCAAGTCCTCTGCTTGCTCTTCTTGTTTGAGCAAATCTTTCCAAGTCTTAAATTCTACGGCTCCCATTTTTAAGAGCACGTTAGTTTTAAGGTTGTGCCTGCAAGTCTCTACTAGATTTTCCTGGGCCATTCCGTATTTGCAATGCATAAATTTTTCTCGGAACCTTTCTATAAAATCTTTCACTGTTTCTTGTTGCTCTTGCTTGGTTGCAAGGAGGGAATTAACCGATATTTCGGTGTCATCCTCAAAGAAACGTGCAAGAAAGTGCTTTTCAACATCATACCAAGTATTGATAGTACCTGGGACAACTGCATAAACCATGTAAAAGCAGGCCCTCGCAAGGTACTTACAAATACCTAGGTCATTACTGTATCATTACCCATTAAATGTCTTACTTAAGACAAGAAGTAATATATATGTTGACAGGGGGGATCCTTTCCCGTCATACGGCTCCAACTTGAGCGGTTATATTTTTTGGGGTATGGTGCGAAATCCCACTCAAGCAGGTACGGTCTCGAAACCCCCGATTCTTTCAATTCCTTTTTGTGCATTAGGACATCAAGTTGGCTCTGCAATTTTTTGATTTTTTCTTCATGGGGATCATGGAAAGAATATTTATCATCATTCTCATGTGTCAAATAAGCTTTTTCCTCTTTAGTTTCTTCATTCGTCTTGAATGGTATCTCCTCGTCTTTCTTTGGCAGTTTTTCCAAGGAAGAAGTTTTAGCTTTATCTTCGACTATTTTTTGGGTGTTCTTGACTACCTTTAAGAGAATCATTTCGAGATCCTCGATCATTTTTTGTTGATCTCGGATCATCTGTTCTTGGGCCTCCAATCTCTTATCAATGTCTTCAGATTTATCCACCATATGTGATGCCGATTTTTGTGGTCGGAAAGAGGCAGAAGAGCGAGGTGAGACTATGGCAGAATTGTCGTTGTCGTCATCACAAGAGCCTTTTACGAGTTTTTTGTAATTTTCAAGGGGCGACAGTACCTGATTTAAGCCGGGTGAAATGATGAGGTTCTTATATATGACTTTCTTACCCTTACCAACCATATTGGAAGTCACTGCTTTCCATTCTTTTTCTTTAATCTCTCGGAGAGCACATTTTGTCCCCTTTGCAGGGTTTTTGTCTGTCTTGGTTAATTAGTCAAATACCGACACCCTTTTCTTATTGCAGCAACAATTGTTCAGTACAGCAGATAGTGCTGTCATAAGCTACTCACAATGACAAACAGGGTCCAGTTGGACTTGATTTATGCTCCTCTTCTTTGTTAAGTACTCTCTGAGGTCAGTGGCCTTAGATACAAAATTGTGGGGCCCACCTGGTTGTTGAGAGGGTCCAGGGGCCCACTGAGGTTTTTCGGAGTCATTGATATCAAGTTTTTGTCCACAAATGCGATTATCAGCTCTGATTTTATATTCAAGTTGTTTTACGCAGAGCTAAATGTTAGCTTCGCGTTTTGAAGCATTTACGCGAAACTGGGAGATAGCTTCATGTTTTACGCTAACCTTGCATTTTACGTTGGTTTGACGTTTCTGAAGAAATTCATCTTCAGACTTTTGCTTAGCCTCACGTGGAAAATCACACACTGGCTTAGCTTTGCGATTTACGCAAGTTATATCTTCGCGTTTGACGTGATTCTTGCGATTAACGCAAGTCTCATTAGCTTCGCAATTTATGCCAAGCTTAGTATTCTGTTTAATTTCGAGGTTGATAACCTCGCATGGGGAACCACACGCAGAGTTATTTTCGCGATTAACGTGATTCTGGTGACTAACCTCGCAATTTACGCGATGGTGAGAAGCTTTACAATTAACGCAAATTTTACTAGTTTCGCAATTTACGCTAAGCTCAGTTTTAGCCTAATGTGGAGGGTCTCCGTAACAAACTAGCTCTATGCTCGAGCTATCCTCGCACTTTACGTGAGTTAAGTCGAATTTTCTAGTTTTAAGTCCAGAATCAGTAGCCTCGCGTGGAAAATCACACGCTGGCTTAGTCATAAATTAGCATTTAACACGATATTGACTGGTCTTGCAATTGACGCAAGCCAGTTTGCGAGGTGCAGTAGCCTCGTGTTCTGCTACTTCATTAGCCTCGCGGGCTCTGAAAGCTCTCCTCCTTGCTCTCCGATTTCGATTGCTGAGTTAGGTTCTAGTCAAACCAGTTTCCAGGCCTTCTTCGGCAGTAGAGAGGTCACCCTCTGTTAGGGTTTTCTGCCCAAATGGTGGCTCCATAGCCGCAGTCTCCAAGGGTCCCTGTTTAACGGTGGATTCCCGATTACCCGATTTACGGATATTGGAGCTCACGCGGCGATAGCGCAGCGTTTTAGTCAGATTACCGAATTCAGAGAAGAGGTACTCCTCGTATTTCTGCTGGTCGATCTCTACGACGAGCATATTAATGTCGGATCCGATCTTGTCCACGTCAGATTGCGCCACGATCTCCTTTTCGGTAAAAGAGACGTCTCCCACTATGGTCGCTAGTTTGTTCGTCGCAAAAATCTTACTTCTTTCCATTGAATAACTTAATTACAATGAAAGGGAACAAAAGAAAACAAACGAGAGGATTTATATTTTATCCCTCTCTTTTACAATGAATTGTGGGCTCTATGTGGCGATTGGATCTATCAAGTAGCTCTTTTTGACGATCTGACGTAGAAATCTTCTTTCTCAATGAAGAAGATGGTCGGCCCTGGATCTTCTCTGCTGGTCTTCACGAATTCAAGGCTCTCACGCGTAACTCAAATTCTTTAAAGATGCAAAAAGCTCCGAAAAGGATCCTCTACAGCTTCCTCAAGAGGGTATTTATATCCTTGAGTCAATATAAGAGTTTTCAATCAAAATAGAATTGGAAGGTAATTGTATTCATCAAAGATTCTAATCAATTCTAATCAAATATTTGATATTGATTTAAATCTCTTGATTTTTAATTCTGATTGGACTCAATTTGGATAGTGGATAAGCCCAAACTTCAATCTCAATTAAATTAGAATTCTTCTCTCGCGGAGTTAACGCGGAGCTAAAACATTAGAACGCGGAGGTATGAATTAGCTCCGCGTTTTACTCAAACGCAAGACTAAATAGCCAAACGCGGAGCCGCAGAGTTAGCTCCATGTTCTGCGTGGTTTTCTTCTTTTTTATTGATTTTCTTTGGAGATTTTACCACCAACAAATGTAAGTTATGCAATTTCATATTTATTTAATAAAGTATTAATCTATGTAAAATAATGTTTATAAGTTGGAAAATAAATTTTTATATCATAAAAGAAATAAAAGTTATTTAAATATTTACTAATTTTACAATAATTTTCATATTTATTTTCATAAATTATATTAAGTGATCAACTATAATTTCAGTCATCGCCTAAGGAAGAAAATAAGATTTTAAATTTATTTTTAATTATTATTAATTTTGTAATTTATATTTTGTAATTTATATTTTGTAATGCTCAATATATCTTATTTGTTATTGTCTAATTTTAGTTCAACTAATAATTCAATAGAATCAACAATAAATAATAAATTTTAGTAATTAGAGAGGAATTACAACAAACAAATAAGGAAGTAATCGTGAATTAGCAGTTTAGCAATTCCACAGGTAATTAAACAAGTAATTAAGTTAATAACTAAATAAGCAAATAATAAGTAATCAAATAAGAAAATTGCAATAATTGAGTAATAGTCAAAACAAATAATCAACACTAATATGGAAATTGCTCATAAAAATAACAACAAATAACGTAATATAACTTAATATAACGTAATATAACGTAAAATAATGTAAAAAAAAACACTGTTATAGTGTACTGAGTTATTTTTTATTGGTAAATAGCATTGAGTTTCCATTAGGTATCATAACATAATATAGTGGGTTTCATTACATGTTATTTTCAACATTGGTATGTCCATTCCGATTCTCATATAACATAAGCTAAAAGGATGACACCAAAATACATTTTCAAATTCAACTATAAGCTTTTCAAAATAACTAGTCTGAAGAGTGTTCTCACTTTTTTGATGGTAGAAAAGATTACTCACTAACTGAACCCAATCAAATTACAAGCTTCCTTTGGTCATGGCAAATTGTCAAAGCCATTATTCACAATCAATTGTATGTGCCACTGTCATACCACTTAGCCCGAAAAATCTGTGCTCAAGATGGTTAAAATCATCAAGAGTGTTCCCCAATTTTTTTAGGGGTTTATTTGAATTAAAAAATAATTATAACCCGTTGTAAGGTGAAAGTGGGCATCTTTTCAATTTCAAAAACGACAGGGACTTTTTGTAATTATAACCCGCCCGCACTGGGAATTTCGAGAGGAGCACGCCTTTCTCCCTAACACAACACTTAGTGTTGGTAGGCTGTTTAAAAACTTCTTTCATATTATAAGTTTGTTATCGATTTTTTTTAAACTGGAATATCCTTTAATCTCTCTCCTTCTTTTTTCAAACTGTAAAGCAGTTCAATTAACCAAAAAAAATTAGATCCTAAAATCCACAATATGGTGCTGGCCGGCGGGACGGTGTGGCAGCAGCACAAGCGGCGGTGTGGAGGCACATAGTGGGTTTCGAAAGAGGGAAAGAAAAAGTGGGTTTGGTAATCAATTCTACTCACTGGGAAAAGAAATAAGGAAGAAGAAATAAGGAAGGATAAAAGAAAAATTTGGATGTGCTCACTAAGCAAAACTCCCTCTTTAAGAAAAGAAGGCCGACTCATTGGGAAATGTGGGCTCATTAGGAAAAAAAAGGTGTGCTCCTCTAGAAATTCCCGCCTCTAGTGTAGAGGTCGATTATGCACTTCCAATTTGTTTCCTATATGCAGAAGCCTTGCAGAAATAATACTTAAAGATTCAGTCTTGGACTGATCTATAATTGTAACGAACTAAATAATAAGTATTTTAAATGCCAGGGACTTAACTAAAATTTCTATTTCTTCCTTCTCTCTTTCTGGGTTGGACCCATCAAGATCATTGCCGGGCTTGGATTGGCCAAGGCTGCCTCTTGTGGCTGTCTTCCGACCTGGGGGTTGCGAGTTAGGGAGGAACAACCTCAGTGTTGGGAAGGCAAGTTTTTCTTTTTTTTTCCTTTCTTCTAAAACTATAACCTGAACAGTGGAATCATCTACAAACTCAAGGGTTTGCATGCTAGAAGAATTAACTTTATATCTTGGATGATTCTAAGATAGTAACCTGAAGAAATACATAATATTTGAGGAGAATCCATGCCTTGGATCAATATGTTTCTCCTCTTTCTCCAACCTTTTTCTTTTCCTAACTCTTCTCTCCTCTCTCTCCTCTCTGCTCCCTCTCTAGTTCAGCTGGTTAGAAGGTCTGTGGGGAGGCAAAAATGTTAGCTTGGGTCATTGTATAATGGTGAAGGGAGGGGGACACTTGTCCCCTATCAACTCCCATGCCATATGCAAATGGGTTTTTCTGTTTGGGACAGGCAACGCAGGTTGTGGTTCGTGGGGCCAAAGTAGATCCATTGAGGGGTGGAATGTCTCCAAGGTGCCCACTGATAGATACCTTGACAACCCTATCGTTAAAATAATGAGCATGCCAGAAGATCGAAATGTTTTAGTTTGAATGTTTCACGTTGAAGATGGCCCATCCAGTTTGTTGGAAACTTAATCCGTTTTAACTTTCCAGCTGCTTGTTCAACTAACTTCACAGTTACTGTGCAAAAAGAGACATGGAGCTTCTAGAAGATGTTGAAGATGTTCTCTTTCAGCCCTAACTTCAGATATTGCCAATCTATTCGCATGGAAGATAAATTACCTATGTATTAATTATTAATGCTACTTAGATTTCTTGGATTACAAAATTTCTTAATTAACTTGGATTACGAAATTGATAATGTGGGCTTTAATATTTTTGGTTCTTTAACTAATTTTTTAGATTTCTTGAATTGCATAATTTTTAATTTGGACATTAATATATTTTATCAGAACAACAACTAAACCTTTTATTCCAAGTACTTAGGATAGATTATATGAAGTAGAAGAGAATCATGCCGGATCGATCACATTTTAATCATACAATAATATTATTTATCCTTTGCCAATACATATACATTATACTTTTTGGATATGCAACGGTATAATTTTTTTAAAAATCCGCAATTAAATGCGCATCTGGCATGAATTGAATCTGGATTGCTCTGATACCATATTGAAAGTCTCTTCCACTGCACCAAAATTCTGAAGTTATGGTGAAGGTTGAGAGAAATTATTTTGTATTTTAACGGTGTTAAACATTTCATAGTGCTGGAACCAATGCAGCTATTAGCCTCTGGTTGGCTGCTTCTATTGGAAACAATGATCCGATACCTTTGTGAAAGGTTGCTTTCTTTTTCATCTTGTTCTTCTAGTTTTTAATGTTGGTATCTGAGTATCTCATTTTGTCATCTATTCATCCTTTTTCAGCAAGGTTGTCTCACCAACAGGTCAAATAGATCCGTTGCTCAGCTCTTACCATGAGTATGAGGACAGTGTTTCTGGTAATTTTTAATTCCCAACTTTCTAAATTTTATTTGATTAAAATGTGTACCCTTAGCTTAATTGGTTTACCTTTTTTTCTTAATCAGTATACCTTCTATTTAATTTGTTTACCCTTTGGTTTTAGTTGTCTATTTTCCATACTCTTCAAGTAATTTATCTAACTTTATAACTAATCTACCTTTTCTTTGGATATGTCTACCTTTTCCTGTGCGCCAATCCCAGATACATAGGTAGATAGGTCCATCAAATTAGGCAGGCTAATTGAGAGATAGATTAACATGAAAGTAGATAAACAACTAGGAAAGGTACACAAATCAACCTAACAATTCAGTCCTGGGAGGCCAACTCTGTTCAATCAGACTGAAAATTATCGGTGGATTTCGAGGGCGTCGCAGTCACCGGCAAGATTAGTGGATCCGATCAACCGTCGACTAGGATAATTACCCTCCCCACCGGTAAAAGACGAAGTTTCACATAGAAAAGAATTGGTAACTCATCGGAAACAGAGAAAGGGACCACGACAACTATGGCACCAGTCAACAGTACAGTACACGACAAAACCCAATACCATACAAAACAATTTGAGGAAAGAATAGAGACAATCTTCGGAGTTGGAAGGGAGAAGAACCTGGACAAAGAAAAAAGTCGGGTCGAGGGCCACCTGTCCCATCGACAGGCATGCAGGAGCCCTCTTCCCAAAGTTCTCTATCTGAAACAATTCAAAACCATAACTTTCTGATGGAAAGGAAAGTGGTGTGGATGGCAGATTACCCACTGGTCATTGACGAATAGGGTTCCAATTTTGGAATTTTGAGGAGAGATGAGGAACGAAGATTTTTTCTCAACACTAAAGACAGTGCCGGTCCTGAGCAGGTGCGGGCTGTGCACCTGCCCAGGGCCCCTAATCTAAAAGGGGCCCATAATCTTTAGATTGACCAACGGCTAGTTTTTTTTTTAATTTTAATTTATTTTTTCAAAGTTCAAACGGCTTGTTTTTAACCCAACAGTAGACTCTATTCCAAAACAAAATCCACACTAAACCAATATCTCCTCCTCTCTCCCTCTCTTTATCTCTATAAATATTTTTTGTTATTAAGTTGTCGAATGTATTGGCTCCCAGCTATTCTAGCATTCTGCTGCTTAATTCTTTTCAAGGTGCTTTTGTTCTTTTTTCTTATATAATTTTGTTATATTTTTTCTCAAAAAAATATTTTCTCAAAAACATTTGTCTGGGAGTATTGATCTTGATACTATTATTGAGGATTTTACATCTAGGAATGCCCGAAGGAATTGCTTTTTATGAATTATGATTAGTTTTTGTAATAGTAAAACTATACACTAATTTTAATTTTGGTAATGAAAATATTTATTTAAAATTTTAATAAGACTTGTTAGAGCCCCTTTCTCATTTCGCCCCGAACCTCTAAAACGTTAGGACCGGGCCTGACTAAAGAGATCAGATTTCATACCTGCTTGGAGAAGGCAATGTAGCAGATATCGATAAGATGAGCTTGAGGAAAGAGGACAGAGAGGCGAAGTGGCTGGGAAGGAGTCCTGACGGGAAATTGATGGGGACAGTTCAATTTTTGGAAAGGGTGCAGATGGGAGAGGCCTTTCCCGTCCTTCTTTATCAAGGGGAAGGACTATTGGTGGGACCCAATTGCTGGGGAATTTTGGGGAGGCTAGCGAGCAAGAGGAGAATATAAGTGGGACCCGCCGCTCTCAAAGGGAATAGACAGAAGAGGGCGGGTCAGAACAAATGGTGGCCCACATGCTAAATAGGAGAATGGAAGTGATCTATAGCAGTTTGGGGAGAAATGTGGGGGCCCATAGTTTGGCTGAGGTGAGAAAAGATCCTAAAAATTCTAAATTATAGGATGTGGGCTTGGATGGCGAATAGGGCCCATTTACTAGTGTGGAGAGAGAAGCTAACAATATTAGTGGAGCAGCTGGCCTACAAAAAAATAACAGACCAAATGGTGAAGGGAGCTCTAAAAGTTACTTGGACTTTGGTCAAGAAATTTCTAACAAAAACATGGAGTACATGGATTTGCTAGTAATATTAAATAGTTTTGACAAAGATTTTACAAGGAATACTATTGCTAAGCTCCTCAAAAATGTTATGTGTAAAGAAAATTTGAGGCAAATAGGCGTATCAGGAAAAAGCAGTCCTCCAGATTAATTAAGTTTATCAGGGATGTAAGGACGACGCTCTATAATGAAAAATAAGAGACACTGCTGATAAAAAAAGACACAATAGTTGCAACACAGGTGGAGATTGAGAACCTGGCACGAGACCGACAGAAGTACCTGAGTTCTGGAGGCACGGTGGAGGAAAATCTAAAGGATAAGGAAGATCAGAGGGAGGACGAGAGTGCGGATGAACTAATGGGCCAAGGTGGACATGCTACGTCCCTGATCACGCCATCCAGGAGAAGTAAAAGACTAGAGGAGAAGAGAGGTGGATAGCATTACTAGTAGGGTCAGGTTGTAACAACTGCTACAAAGCGAAAGGCAGAACAGGCAGACCCTCCTCTAGGTACATCTAATCTTGAGTTTAATATTATTAATTGTTTTCCTGATGATGTGTTAATTGGTTTAACCCATACATGCAATATTGATTTGGGAGTAGGAAGCACGAACCAAATACACAATCTCATACTGTTAAAAAATCTAGAGGCCGTGTCTTTAGAGGACCAAAGTGAGGGCATGAAGTGTTAGGGAGCATGGTAGGGCTGACCGTGGAGAAGATAATTCACATATTTCAATGAACTGCATTTTTTGGAATGTTAGAGGCCTGGGAAACCCGGTCGACCGAAGAATAATTGCGAAAGTAATACGCACCAATAAGATTAACATTATATATATGGAGGGAGACAAAGCTATCAGATCCTGATCCCCAGGTCTTGGGTTCAATCGCTTTTAGAAAATTTTACAATTTTTATATCTTGAATGCAAAGGAAGTATCAGGTGGGATCCTAATTGGAATCAACAACAACTAACAGATCCTGAACTCTTGGATGGAGGAGTACTCATTATCTGTCAGGGTAAGGAGAACTACGGACTGATGGATCCAGATAGTGACTGTGGTATACGGACCAAATGAGAGAGGGTTGCACACAAAGTTCTAGAAGAAACTCACAATAATTAGGAACAATTACAATGATCTATGGATTTTGGGAGAGAATTTTAACATTACTAGATTTGCAAGTGAAAGGAAAGGGGAAGACAGGTCACGTAAGGATAGGCAACAGTTTAATGGCTTCATCAGCCAATTGGACCTCATATATTTGCCTTTATCGGATTGGCTATTCATATGATCAAACATGAGGCTCATTCCGGCAATGGCTAAACTCGATAGGGTATTGGTTTCTGATAATTGGGAAATCAAATTTCCTCTAGCCAAGATTTGCTCTCTTCACTGACTGACGTAAGATCACATTCCAATCTTGCTCACCTATGGAGAGAAGGAACAAAAAACGCAGAAGCAATTTCACTTTGAGAGATAGTGGCTGTAGCATAGAGAAGTTCACGACCTCATTAGAGAAAGTTGGTCTTAACACACGGGGACCATTGACGCAACAACAAACATTAGTATCAAATTGAGTCGCTTACGCAAGGTTCTATGGAGATGGGAAAGGCATTTCAGAAGCAAAGGAAGGAGCGAGAAGGATGGCGTTTTGAAGGAGATGGACTTATTAAAAAAACTAGAAGAAACTCGCAACTTGTCATTGGATGAGAACAGCAGAATATTACATCTAAGAAGAAAGCTTGAAAAAATATATAAGAGGGAGGAGTTACGATCGAGGCAGCGAGCGTATGCTAATTGGCTAAAGGAGGGGAATGCAAATACTGCATTTTTTTTTCATAGATGGGCAAGCATGCGATATAGAATGAACAAGATACATCAGCTAAAGATGAAGGATAGACAAGTTAGTGGGGATTCATTGAAGGAACATATATACTGACACTTTAAACGGTTGTTTAACAGGAAGAACACCTTTCGTGATCATTTGAAAGAGGATGCTTGGGAGAATTAGGTGGAACTCTCTGATCTTGATGAGGAATTTCGAGAGGAGGAGATCAAAAGAGCAGTATAGGAGTTGGGCCAAGACAAGACACCAGGTCCCGACGGATTTCCGTTATTCTTCTTTAAATTTTTTTTGGGAAGATATCAAGAGGGATTTAGCTTGGCTAATGAAAGATGTATTCAAAGGGATAAGCAGATTACATAGAATCAACTATTCGGTTATTACCTTAATACCGAAGAAGTGCTCACAAGGACAAATTGGTGATTATAGGCCGATTGCATTGTTAAAACTATTAAGATAGTCTCTAAAATACTGGCTAATAGACTGACATCGAAACTCAAGTTATTAGAGAAGAATTACCAAACGGGTTTCATTGCTGGCAGAAATATTTTGCACGAAGTGGCCACGACCTATGAAGTCATTTATCAGTGTAAGAAATCCAAAATAAATGGATTCATTTTGAAACTAGATTTCGCAAAAGCGTATGACATAGTGATTGGAAATGCCTAATGGAGACTCTCAAACTCAGGGGACTTGGAGCGAAATGCAGGATATGGATTGAAATCTGGTTATACTCTGGTAAAATGCAGGTAATGATCAACGATATAATCGGGAAGGAAATAGTTTTGAAGAGGGATCTAAAGCAAGGAGATCTCCTTTCTCCATTATAGTTTGTCTTAGTAGCAGATGGATTAAATTTCATGCTACAGAAGTTGAAGGATAAGGATGAGATTGAAGGTCTCCCAGGGGCTCCCAACATGCCCTTTATTAATTTACAATACGTAGATGACACGCTCATTTTCGGACAAAGCAATATAAGAGAGGCTATAACCATCAAATGGGCTCTTTGTTGTTACGAAGTTTGGTCGGGTTTGAAAATAAACTTCGCCAAGAGCTTGTTGATTTGTTTGGGATCAAGAAATGTATCTATGCAATTAATCAGGGAGGCGTTTCGCTGTAAAGAAGAGCAATTACTGATCACATACCTGGGAATACCTATAAAAGTGTGAAAACTCTCGAAAAAGGATTGGTTCCCCCTTCTAGATTGCTTTGAGAAGAAGCTGGAAGGTTGGAAAGGAAAATACCTGTTATTGGGAGAGAATGTGGTAATACTCAATGTGATACTTTCTTCATTACCACTATATCATATGTCCTTTTTCATAATGCCAAAATAGGTCAGAGAAAAAATTGATTAGATCAAGAAAAGGTTTCTCTGAAATGAAATGGATGCATCATCCAACAAATACCATCTAGTCCTATCGAGACAGGTGTGTAGGCTAAAAGAGACGGGGGCTTAGGGGTCGTGGATCTCAGGACCTTTAACTTATCCCTGATGACCACATGTGGTGGCATCTAGTTATTCGGAATTAGGGTTCATTTCAGAAGTTATTGTTCAACAGATACGGTCCAAAGAGAGGCACGTTGTATGGGGTAACAAGGCAAAAGCATAATGCATCGGTTTTCTGGAAAGGGATGTTAGTAGTAAGGTACTTAGGTTGTCACAGTCTGGAATATAGATTGGAAAAGGGGAGCAAGATAACCTTTTGGCATGACAGATGGTGTTTGCAACTCCCTCTCAAGACATTATTTCCAGACATTTTTCAGAAAGCCAATGATAAAAAAGCTAGGGTTTGGGATTATTGGGAGCGTTCGAGATGGAGATGGAACTCAACGTCATTATCCGAACAAGATTTTGTCAGAGTAAGAATACTAAAACAACTCATGAATGACTCAACCCCCACTCCATTAGAAGAGGATAGACCGAGTTGGAGATGAGAGAATGATAGTATCTTAACAATGAAATCCACATACCGATATTTCATAAACAGTGGAGTCACCTAGGCAAACACTAAATGAATCTAGAAAGTTAAGTATCCTCAAAAGATAAGACTATTCATTTGCCTGGTGTGCAAAGAAACTCTCCTTACCTGACCGAAACTACAAAAAAGAGATTGGCTTGACCCCAATATCTGTGTCTTGTACAAGAGGGATGAAGAATCAACCGAACACATCATGTGTAACTGTTCTTTTTCTAGAAGTATATGGAACTCATGTGCTAGGGTATTAGGGTTGAACATCAATATTGTTTTAGATGTAAACATTTGGAGAAGACTCGTTAGAGGGGGTAACAATAGCCATGGGCTTAAAACAGTTATTGTTGAATTTTACTAGAATATTTGGAGAGAAAAAAATAATAGATTATTTAATAATAAATTTCATTCTAGTAAATACTGCACGAGACTTACCATTCATGATTTTATTATTTGGAAAGATGTCCATTCGTATGATAAGAGGCTCCATCTATCGGACGGCTTTTCGGGAGATGACATTAAAAATACTCCACCAGATGAGTAGGGGAGCACATCGGCGCAAGGTGTGATGGACTGGGGACAAAACCAGTTTTTGCATGCAGAATCAATGTACTTTATTTTCTTGTTTCTTTTTTTATGTAGTTTTATTTAGAACCTTGACTATGAAAGTTTATTAATGAGCCATTTTACTTGTGGCCCAAGACTTTGATTGTTATGTTATTATCTATTTAATAGAACACGGAGGGCTATATCATGCCATTTATCGTCAAAAAAAAAATTAGACAAATTATATAAAGAGACAGTATACTGTTTCATATAAAGTTATTAGTAAAGGTGAATGCTTTTTTATTATTCGCTTTTAATCAAATAAAAATGTATACAGAGTTATGGAAGGGGACTTATTCAGAAGAAAACAAATGCTTTACAATTAAAAGATACACAAGGATCTTCAAAATGAAAGACATATATTTTGAAATCATGTTTATTTGTCCAACACCTGTAAAGAAGTTAACCAAATAGATCTAAACATGACGAGCACGTAGATCATGCATCACATATCATCTATCACTTTGAGATCTCACTTCTTGTGCTTAACACCTGTTATGATATTTTAGCTAGAATAATTCCTTACGTACATTGATCACGCACCGCGCACATCGTCGTGGTGTACAACTTATGATGATTTTGGATGGATATAACAATAACAATAACTAAGCTTTTTATCCCAAGTATTTGGAGTAGGCTACATGAACCAAAAAAAAAATCACGTCGGATCGATCACTTTAATAGTCATTCTCCATTCATTTTTATTAAGTAATATCTTCTCATTTAAATCTCTAGAATCTATATTTTTTCGTATCACATTTATCCATATTTTTTTCGGTCTTCCTTTTGTTATTTTAATTTATTCTACATTGATAAACTCCCCTCGTCGAACTGATGCATTTATAGGCTTACGTTACACATGACCAAACCATCGTAAGAGATTTTCTCGCATATTCTCATCGATGGGAGCTACACTTATCTTAGTACGAATATCTTTATTTCTTATTTTATCTCTCTTAGTGTTGCCTCATATCTAACAGAGCATGCGCATATCTATTACACTTATCTTCTGTGAATGACGTTTCTTTATAGCTTAGCATTCCGTGTCATAATAAAACTAGTTTAAGAGCAGTCCTATAAAAATTTTCCTTCAGTCTTAACGGAATATTACGGTCACAATAAACTCTCATTGCACTCCTCCATTTCAACCAGCCAGCTTGTATCATATGGTTAATATCATTATCGATCTCTCTCTCAATCATTCTGAATAATAGAACCCAAATACCTAAACTGACTGCTCATTTGTATTTCTTTCCCATCTAGTATTACAATATTATAGTTTATGATCCGTCGTTTACTAAATTTACACTCCATATACTATGTTTTAAATTTACTCAATCTAAAACCTCTAGATTTTAATGTGTGTCTTCATAACTCTAACTTGGTATTCACCTATGTTCTTGTCTCATCAATTAAGACAATA
The DNA here is from genome assembly GCA_036321105.1 of Dracaena cambodiana. Lineage (NCBI taxonomy): Eukaryota > Viridiplantae > Streptophyta > Magnoliopsida > Asparagales > Asparagaceae > Dracaena > Dracaena cambodiana. Next base: position 39,320,889 of record JAYEPQ010000007.1, read on the forward strand.
TCATCAGCAAATAGTATACACTAAGGTATCTTATTCTGAATAACTCTAGTAAGCGCATCCATCACTATAGCAAATAAGAACGGGCTTAATGCAGATGCTTGATGCAATCCAATTGTGGTAGAAAAATCATTTATTAAACCACCACATGTTCTGATACTGACCACTACTCCATCATACATGTCTTTATAAATTATGTCAATACATTTAATGGGAACTACTTTTTTCATCAATATCCACCAAAGTACCTCTCGTGGTACTTTATCATAGGTTTTCTCTAAACCAATAAATACCATATGCAAATTTCTATTTGTGTCTCGGAATAGCTGTATAAGTTGACGAAATAAATAAATAACTTCTGTCATCGATCGCCCCGGCATAAATCCAAACTGGTTCTCCGATATTTTAACAGTTTGCCGCAATCTATATTCAATTATCCTTTCCCAAAGATTCATATTGTGATACATGAGTTTTATTTCCTGATAATTAGAACAACTCTCAATATCATACTTATTCTTATACTGACTGAAGTACTCTTTCTCTATTCGTTTGGATGGATATTCCAAGGTGTAATTTACCACTTGGTAGCCCTAAAAAAATTTGACTTCGAACATGTCCTTCAAATATGTGACCCTTCACCCGACATGAATAGCTGAGGACATCTGACACCCTACGTAGGATGACATGTCAAAATCCACATTAGGAGTCGCCATATGGAAATCTTGGAACAAAGGTTCTTAGGTTGTGGGGTTGATGGGTTATTGAAGAGCATAAAAATAGATGAAATGGAAAGGAAGAGACAAGTGAAAGGATCTGGTGGGAAAAAAAAAAAAGATTAGATTATGGATGCTGCCTCTCATTTTAGGTGCGAATTGATCAACCAACCCTACCTAGCGGAAGGATGAAGGAACGAGTAAAGGAATTTGGTGAAACAATTTAGATTAGGATAGGCTACAACTCATTTTAGGCGGGAATTGATCAAGCCATCCCGCCTAAACTGAGTGGTGGTTAGGATTTTGCTAGAATGCAAAAACAAAATAAAGCTGAAAGAAGAACATTTGTAAAATTTAGATGGTTCGAGAGGGAGAGATAGTTTTCCTACTTCTCTTTTGCTATTGCATCGGCAATGGTTAAATGTATCAGACGTTAGCAGTTTAACGTTTTCAAAAGCCAGGTGCATGTTGGTCAGTAATTGGATATTCCAAAGTACAATGTATATTTTTTTTAAGGACAAATTAAATAAGGCGTGGAACTCACGAGTTGTTGTTTTCTGTAGAAACAGGGTTTGATCTTTCCTTTATCATTGATAGAGAAAAATTACAGATTATCAAAAATTTCTCTTTTACGAATTACAATGAAAAGAAAATAAAAAACAGACAGAGAGGACTTATAGATCGTCGCTCTCTTTTTGCAGAAGATGTGGCGAGCTCATTCTTCTTCTTTATTGATTCTTAGAGGATGACGATCTGACGTCGATGGTTGGAGGCGAGCTCATTCTTCTTCTCTGTTGATTCTTAGAGGAAGCATGAACGCTTGGACGGGAGAGAGATCTGGCCAAAAGTCTTCACTTCTTTGGTTGCAAGACTTTGAGATTCTCGCGCGTAAATCGATTTGCCAAAGGTCCCTTCTAAGTTCTCTTGGAGGGTATTTATAAGCTTTCGGTTGTTGAAGAGATTTCCTTGTACATAAAAATGAGATCCGGTTTCCTTTTAGATAGAATCGAAATCTCTTTGTGATCTTGATGAGATATTCAAATCTTTTCTTGACTTAATTTTCTCCAGATTCATTGAATCAGGTACTGTTTCTGCACTCAAAATCAATTAAACTTAAATTAAAATTTAATTAGAGTTTGTATGATTATCAAACTCTAATAAAATTAATTTAGAATTTTTCATTCAAAAATTAATTTGAGCTTGATTAAAAATTGTAGAATTATCCAAACTCCAAAAAAAAAATTAATTTAGAATTTTTTAATTCAAAAATTAATTTGATTTTAATTAAAAATTTGGATTTGCAAAACAATTGGAGATTGGACCAAAATATATTGTATGCATGAAATCGGGAGTTTATTATGCAAAATCGGGTGACCGAACGGGGCAACGAGCGACCGAACGGGGCTATTGAAACAGAGAGATTTTTATTTTTTTGCTCATTGAGCACACCTTTTTACTTTTGCTCTGTGAGCACCTGGGAGCCTCGCTGGGAGGGGCTTCCTTAATTTTTTTTTTTTCTATTTCTTTCTCTTCCTTTTCTTGGCCTGAGATCGGTGCGAGGCTCATGCCATGCAATTTTATTTTTTATTTATTTATTTATTTATTATTTTTTTAATTAAAGGATTTTTGCATGGGCTGAGCCTCGCTTCCACGCGAGGCTGGGAGCGAGGCTCACAAAGTTTTTTTTTAATTAAAGGATTTTGGTTTGGTTTATTTTTTTTTTCTCAGCCTCGCATCCACGCGAGGCTAAGCCTGGGGTGGGTGCGAGGCTGAATTATTATATTTTTTGATTTAATTATTTATTTTATTTATTTAATTTATTATTATTTTTATTATTATTATTTGAATTAGGATTCGTATTTGGACTCAGATTTTGGATTCGGACTCGCACTCGGACTCAGATTTGGGATTCGGACTCGCACTCGGATCAGATTTTGGATCCGGACTCAGATTCGGACTCGAATTTTGGATCCGGACTCAGATTCGGACTCGAATTTTAGATCCAGACTCGGATTTTGGATCTGGACTTAGACTTGAACTCGAATTTTAGATCCGGATTATTTGTATTGTTCTACAAGACCCCCTCCAAAATTTTTAAAATTTTGTCTCTTTTTGAAATTTTGAAATACTTTGGATTTTTTTATTATTATTATTATTTATTATTTTTATTTTTATATTTTTTTGAATTTTTTTTTTTTGCATTTGATTGTTTCTACCCCAGTATGATAAGACCGGTCGAGAATTTTAACTACCTCTTGCCCCTTGCCTCAAGGGCGTTGGGCTGTCTGCTCATTTTTCTTATCATAATAGGTAACTATTCAATAAATTGTTGGATTGTGACTGGATGAGGGTCGAAAACCATGGGCAGAGGTGTTCAGACAACGTACCCATGGGGTCTCGGCAGAGATGTTCAGAAAACGTATCGAGGTAACGGGTTAGGGTTAGAAAACCGTGAGAAGAGGTGTTCAGAAAACGTACTCATGGTGCCTTGGCAGAGATATTCAGAAAACGTACCAAGAGGTTTCGGCAGAGATGTACTGTTAAACATACCGAAGGGGTCTTAGCAGAGGTGTTCAGAAAACGTACTGAGATGACCGTGTTAGGATCGGAAACTATGGGCAGAGGTGTTCAGAAAACGTACCCATGGGGTCTTGGCAGAGGTGTTTAGAAAATGTACCAAGAAGTTTTGGCAGAGGTGTACTGTTAAATATACCGAGGTGATTGGATTTAAGTTATAAGGTAGCTCTCCGGCCGACAGACAGAGCTGATGACTCGCCTGGCTGATAGATAGAGCCAGTGATCATGTTGAGACCATAGATTGCATTATTTGTGATTGCTCAAATTTTGCTGTCAGAGATAAAATCTTAACATGACAGGTTCACGGAATTTTTAGCAAACCCCTAGCTATCAACGGATTTGACATGTTTTTACCAATCGCCATTCGCGTTGGGCTAGTCATGCTATTCCCCTCAGCATGATGAGTTATTAAAGGTCCTGTTTGGCCTTAGATGCCAAACGTTACTTCTCCCTTTTGCTTTTGGAGCATTGGGTGATTTATGCTTTTACCTCAGCATGAGAGTTATCGAGTATTTGAATTCCTCTCCCCTTTGCTTTTGGAGTATCGGGTCATAACTTATCTTTATAAGATAGTATTGCGACAGATTTGCCACGGAATTTTTAGCAAACCCCCAGCTATAAATGGATTTGATGTGTCTTTACCAATTGCCGTTTGCGTTGGGCTAGCCATACTTTTTCCCTTAGCATGATGAGCTGTTGAGAGTTCTGTTTAGGCTTAAATGCCAAACGTTCCCTCTTCCCTTTACCTTTTTGGTATTGGGCAATTGATTTCATACTCTTACCCCCAGTATGATAGGGTTGGTAAGAAATTTTCAATTTTTCCTTCCCGTTGTTTCTGACAGCATTGGGTGGTAGATTCACTAGCCTTCCCTTTTTTTTTTAAGGTGGCTAAATGTAGTATTTCTTCAAGAATTTGCCATTGATTGGCATCATCATCCTGTCGCCGTCTTGATTGATCAGGCGATAGACTCCATTTGAGTAGACGGTTTCTACTACAAAAGGTCCTTCCTACTTGGATTCGAAATTTTCCTTAGTCTTGTGGGTCAGGATCATTGGTCTTTTGACAGCTAAGACCAAGTCTCCTTCTTTGAAAGTTTTTCGTTTGACTTTCTTATTAAATGCCCTCGAGATGCACGCTTGATATAACTCGATTTGTTGCTTTGCGTTCAAGCGTTTTTCATCCAATGCCTCTAATTCTGAGAGCCGCTTTTGATATTTTTCTTCAGTCGTCATTTTTGTAGCCAGCACTACTCGCAGGGATGGGATTTGGATCTCTAATGGCAATACTGCTTCGCAACCATACACCAAAGAAAAGGGCGTAGCTTTTGTTGGAGTTCGCACCGTCGTACGGTAAGCCCACAAACATTCGCCAAACTTTTCATCCCAATCGCGGCGACTCGAAGAAACAAACTTTTGTAGAAACTTCACAATAGTCTTGTTAAAAGCTTCTGCTAATCCGTTGGCTGCCGGATTATAAGGCGTTGAAGCCACATCCGGAATTCTAAACTTGCCGCAGAATTTCACAAAGTCTTGACTAATGAATTGAGACCCATTGTCGTGGATGATCCGTCGAGGCATACCGAAGCGGTAAATTATGTGGTGTTTGATGAATTTGACCACGTCCGTTGTTTTCACTTCTCTCATGGGGACAGTTTCTGCCCATTTGGAAAAGTAGTCAGTTATCGCCAATATGAATCGGTGTCCTTTGGAGGATGGCGGAGTGATCGGCCCGACAACATCCATTCCCCAAGTCTCGAACGGCCAACTGGCAGTCGATGTATGCAAGTACTCTGGAGGTTGGTGTATAAAATTAGCATGGACCTGACAGGCATGGCAACGCTTTGCCTATGCCACTGCATCTGTGATCATCTTGGGTCAGAAGTAGCTCAATTTTCTAATGCAATCCCAGAGTTTTGGTCCAGACTGGTGGGCCCCGCAAGTCCCATCATAGGTTTCTTTAATCACTTCCTGAGCTTCGCTTTTTGATAAGCAATGAAGTAAGATATCATCATGAGATCTTCAATACAGAGTCTGGAGCATAGCGTTATAATAAAACTTTGTGGCCTTATTTCTTATAGAAGCGGCTTCTTTAGGGTTCTCAGGGAGAATGTCGTGCAATGCATAGTCCACAAGTGGAAAATGCCAATCTCGTGGCTCAAACTTTATTCCAACTTGGTTTGCTTTGTCTACTTCTATGATTGCTTCTGGATGTAGGAGTTTGCGACTTCTAATGGTAACATGCTTAGTTGACCCGCTTGGTACCACCAGGGTTGCAGCCAGCGATGCAAGGGCATTGGTTTATGTATTCTCGTATCTTGGCACATGGTCGATATAAAATTCTTCGAACTTGTTTGCTAGTCGCATTGCTATTTGATGATATGGTATGAGGGCTTCATGCTTTACCTCATATTCTCCGGTCATCTGGTTAACGACAAGTTTTGGATCACCGCTTCGAGATGCCTCACCCCCAGTTGCCAAGCTATCTGGAGGCCAGTGATAAGAGCGTTGTACTCTGCCACATTATTTGTGCAGGGCTTGGTTAATGAGTATCCTTGATGCACTATATATTTGTGGGGAGAAACCAGTACGACCCTCACGCTGGCAGTATCTCTTCGTGTTGTCCCATCAAAGAACAGTTGCCACATTTGTTCTTCCGAGACCGCATTAACTTCCGCAGCTTCATCTGGGATGTCAGCTTGGAGTTTGAAGTTCTCTAGAACTGGGTGCTCGGCAAGAAAGTCTACTATAGTTTGGCCTTTCGTTGCTTTCTGAGGCACGAAATGAATGTCGTAGGGAGACAATAATAATGCCCAATTGGCGAGATGGCCATTTAATGATCCCGGCTTTGTCATGAGCAATTTTAGCAGATTTACTCGAGAAATGACATGTATCGTTTGGCCAACTAAATAGTGTCACATTTTTTGGACTGCGAACACTAGCGCTAGGCATTCCTTTTCGATTGGGCTGTACCGATGCTCCGCACCAATCATTGTCCGGCTCAAGTAGTAGATTGCCTGCTTCTGATCTTGATCATTATGTTGAGCCAATAGAGCCCCTAAGGCGTTGTCCATCGCTCGTATATAGATCAGAAAAGGCTTCCTTGAAACAGGTGCCAATAACACAGGCGGTTTTGTAAGGTAATTTTTAATGTTCTCAAAAACTTGTTGACAATCTTCATCCCAGATGAAAGAGATTCCCTTCTTCATTAACTTTGAGAATGGTTGGCACCTTCCTAACAGATTTGCTATGAACTGTCGGATATATGCCAGCTTGCCTTGCAATCCCCTCAGTTCCCTCAAGTCCGTGGTGGCTGCATTTCTTTTATCGCTTTGACCTTATCAGGGTCAAGGTGGATTCCCTTCGAGGTGACAACAAATCCCAAGAACTTCCCGCTCGATACTCCAAGAAATGACTTGGTAGGATTCATCTTCAGTTGATGCTTCCTCATGATATCAAACATCACTCTCAAATCTTGCAGGTGATCTTTTTTCTTATTACTTTTAACGACGAGGTCATCCATATAGCACTCAACGGTTTTACGTAAGTATTCTTGAAAGATGAAGCTCATAGCCCGTTGGTAAGTAGCGCCGGCATTCTTCAATTCGAAGGGCATCACTGTATAGCAGTATATTCCGACCGGTGTTCTGAATGTCGTGTGTTTCTCATCTTCTGGATACATTTTAATTTGGTTGTATCCTGAGAAACCATCCATGAAGGATATTCGCTCAAACCCACACGTGTTATCAATCATGACATCCGTGATGGGGAGTGAGAATTCATCTTTTGGACATGCAGCATTGAGATCTTGGAAGTCTATGCATATCCGTATCTTGTCGTTTTTCTTGAGTACCGGCACGATATTTGCTACCCAGTCAGGATGTTGCTCTTCGCGGATAAAGCCCGAGTCTATCAGCTTATTGACTTCAGACTCTATAGCTTCCATCATCTCGGGCTTGAAACGCCTTTGTTGCTGTTTTACGGGTTTAGCATCCGGCTTAATATTAAGTCGGTGCATGGCAACCTGTGGGTCCAAGCTAGGCATGTCTTCATAGCTCCATGCGAAGACGTCAATGTACTCTCTTATGAGTGACACGAGATTCTCTTTCTCTTGAGAAGTGAGACTCTCGCTTATAAAGATGGGTTTCGGGTCTTCTTCAGTTCCCATATTGACTTGAGCCACTTGGTCTTCAATTGGCGGTTCTCGCTGCTCAAATCAGATATCCCATTGGATATCCATGTGCTGTACCCAGGCATCATCTGGTTCTTCATGGCTTACTGAAACCATGTTCGTAGCAAGGACCTTGAATATTACACTTGTACCAACATCAGAATCCCATTCTATTATTCCTATAGGATTTCCTGATTCCGCTGAGTCTATGTACTCTCTTCCAGAGGATTCGGAGTAGTAACATATCCCAACCCCCTGCGGGTTTTATGATAGTAATCGGGATTCTTTCCTCGTGGGACAAACAAATGCAAAAGGTTTCGTCGTCCTCTTCCGAAGTTTAATCCCTATTTTCGGTTGAAATCGTAGCCCATGCTTTTCATCATTTAATGGGAGACTGATTCGTAATGGCCAAATTGAGGTACCGTTTGGTCATCGCTTTCACTACTTATGATATGCTCGGGCCGCAACTCAACTCGCTCGAATATTATCAGTTGTTGGTCTGGCCATCGAGCAGGCACCTCAAAAGTAGCCCCGTCCACATTGTGAATTTTGGTCTGCCCAGAAAATGACGACCGTATTGGCAGATGGAATGCCGCTAGAGCCTCCCACTCGGATATGTTATCCACTTCTGTGCTTGTACAAGACGAATTAGAATCCGAAGCAACAGCAGGAACATAAGCAAAACCTATATTTTCATTGATAATCCACTCGTCCGCCTCATCAGCAGTGTCGGTTACATCAAAGTCATTCACATTGATTACAAGAGGATTTATCTCGAACTCGCAGTCTTCTTCATTTGTTGGCTCGGGTTCAGTGTCTACTTCGTTGCTGTTGTCATAGTCCCATTTGACATTCTTTGTTGATTCCGCGGATACCTCTGCTGTATCTCTATATAGCATGGCGTCCGTGAAGTAGTTTTCCACCCCCTTAAAGGGCTGCTTGTCGGCGATCAATGTGTGGACTGCCCCCTGATCATCACAATATTTCATACATTGGTCGAGAGTAGAGGGTACCACCATGTTGGAGTGAATCCAAGGACGTCCTAAAAGCATATTGTAAGAAGTGTCGGCGTCGATAACATAACATGTCGCCTCTGACTTCAAACTTCCAATCTGGCAGCGAAATCAGATCTTCTCCAAGGGATGGCTCCCATTGGAGTTAAAGCCAAAGATGGAAGTGTTGGTGGGCGTCAATCGGCTGACTGAGATCCCCAGTATTTGCATTAATCTCCTTGGGATGATGCTTAAGGCAGACCCTGGGTCTATAAGAATTCGGTCAACTTTAAGAGAGCCCATATATCCTATATAATACAAGCATCTGTTATGTTTAAAGTTTTTGACCTGCATATCATTCGGCGAGAAGGTGATGCATGGAACCTGCCTCGTCACTTGATTGCAGTGCGGGCAAGGTTCTTCAGCGTTCATAGACGGCTCTTCGATTTGGGCCAAAAAGGCTTCAGAGTCAGTCAGCGCTTCCCTCAACGCATCTCTGGTTGTCTTGGATAATCGTAACAACTCGTAGAGAGTTATGCGAGATGGAATGTTGGCTAGCTGGGCAAGCACATCAAATTTAAATGGCACACCAGCTACCTCACTATCCTTCTTTGTCCCCTTCTGAAAGTGAAGCTCCTTCTATGTAGAGGGTGGCTCTTCATTCGTTGCGGTGGATTCGTTGGGCCGCACTTTGGAGAAATCTTTGAGATAGCTCCTCCCTGAGCAAGTTCCTGATGGGCCTGCCTCATCTTGATGAGTGGCCAAAGCCGATGCTTCCATTTCAGAATCGGTTGACATAGTTGCCTCATCATGGTCATCACTGATGATTTCATAAATCGCATGGCAAGTTTTTCCTTTGCTCAGCTTCTGTTTATTGGATGATGACCATTGCTCATCGTTCAAAAGATCTGGATGTACCCACATAATCTCACATTTCTTCGTGGTGACTAGGGAGAGGCATTTTTCCTTCATATTATGTGGGTCGTGATTAACTAGCACCATCTTTCCAGCAGGCACTAAGGACACCCCTGCGGGAAACTTATTAGTTCCAACCGTTAGAGTGACCGCGTTAGCCGTCACCCTTTTCTGCTCTGACTTTAGTGTGATTACTTTGGCTTCAATTAGTGCCTAGATCTTTCTCTTTACTGTATAGCAATCCTTTGTAGTATGCCCCACGTTCTGATGATAGAGACAGTACTTGGTGTCGTTGGTCTTCCCCACTTCCTCCGGCCTCGGATTGGAGGGAAACTGGAGCATCCCTTTTCTGTTGAGCAAATTGAAGAGCATTACAGTTTGCTCATCTTTGAAGTCGTAGACAGGTGCGGGGTACTGCTTGGACACGCCTTTTCTTTTTGATCTTTGGTTTTCTGTTGCGGAGGCGTTCCCACTGCCATAACCTTTTTTCCTTTCGATCGAAAGTTTTGAGAATATCATCGTCCTTCCGGGGCGTTTCTTGTGGGGCGTTGTTCTCCCAGGCGGCGGATGAGATTTTCAGCTAGTCGCCTTGCTTAACTAGCTATTTCCAGCTTTTAGATTCTACCACTCCCATTTTGACCAATATCTCAGTTTGCAGGTTGTGTTTGCATGTCTCCACCAATGTCTCCTGCGACATGCCATGCGGGCATCGCATTGACATCTCGCGGAAACGCTCGATGAAACTTTTAATCGTCTCATCCTCTTTTTGCTTATTTGCTAGAAGAAAGTGAATGGATACTTCGATGTCATCTTCGAAGAAGCGAGTTAGGAACTCCCTTTCCACATCAGACCAGACATTAATGGTTTCCGGGGGCAACTGCATAAACCAAGTAAATGCAGGCCAACGCAGGGTACTTGCAAAAATTTTTGTCATCACTGGGTCATTGCCCATGAGATGGCCAGTCTATGAAAGAAAGTAGTACATATGTTGGTTCGGAGATCCCTTCCCATCATACGACTCTAACTTGAGAGGCTTATACTTTGCTGGAAACGGGACGGACTCCCACTCTATCGGGTAGGGTCTCATGATCCCTATTTCTTTCAATCCTTTGCGGTGCATCAAGACTTCTATCTGGTTTTGAAGCTTCTCCATTTTTTCAGCGTGAGGATCAACGTAATATTCGTCCTTACTGCCTTTTTCCCCCGGTGTCCCGGTTAGATTCAATTTCATCCTTCTTGGTTTTATCACAGTTGGATTCGCTTTCATCCTTCTCTTTATTAGTTTTATCAAAAGAGGAAGAACCCCCTGCACCGTCTTCTGTGTTCTTTTAATTGTTTTTCAGGACCTTCACAAGCATTGCTTTGAGATCTTCGATGCTTTTTTGTTACTCCTAGATGAGGCGTTCTTGTGCCTCAATCCTCTGTCTCATCTCGGCCGATGGTTCGGCCATATGAACTGTCCCCCTGCCAGACCGAGAGGAAGCATATGATCGTGGCGTTTCTATGGCCAAGTGATCGCTAAATTCTTCATATTCTTCATCAAGACCTCTTGCCAATTTTTGTAATTGCGAGGAGCTGTCACACCTGTTCTAAGGCATGTGTGATGATAAGTCTTTTCTGTCTTGATGTCAGAGACATACCCACCTGCGACTGGCTTCTTCCCTTGATGTGAAAATGGGCAATTCTTGGTCTGAGTCTGAGTCTCGTCTCTGCAGTCGTCTTTTCTTTGGAATGTAAGATTCTGGTACTGACAGTCGGCTGAACACGGACATTCTCGGGGATTCACAGCAACAGTGAGTCAAAACTGTGACAATTAATTTTTCGCAGCAGCATGACTGATGGGACGTGCGGCTTCCCTTTTGTTCGTGAGATAACTCCGTAAATCCGGAGTTTCTTCTTGTGGTGCAGATATAACTATTTTTTGGGGATGGAGCCTACTTCTCGAGTGATGTCTATTCATCCAGACAGATGGCTCTAAGAAATCATAGAAGTTATATTTCTTAACTCCAAGTCCAGTTCGATGTTCACAATTAATTTTGGTATGTCTTGCATGACCCTGCTGGGTAGCCTTGCATCCTTCATTTCTTGTGTAAGGCTGAGGCTTGACTCTTGCCTCGCGCACTGGACGAGCCTGGTGTGTTAATCTAGCCTTGCATGTTGGCTTAGTTGAATTAGCCTCGCGCGCTGGCTTAGACTTAGTTTGGTTTTGAAATTTATTTATGTCATGCTGGCATCTGGTCTTATTCATACCAAGCTGATGAGTGCAAAGCTGAGTTTTGCTTGGCTGAGAGGTGCTAGGCTGATATTTGCCAGGATGAGAGATGCTAGGCTGACATTTGCCAGGATGAAAGATACTAGACTGACCTTTGCCAGGATGAGAGGTGCAAGGCTGCCCTCTACCACGATGAGAGGTGCAATGCTGCCCTTTGCCACAATGAGAGGTGCAAAGCTGACCTCCGCCAAGTTAATGGGTGCAAGGCTGACCTTTGCTAGGATGAGAGGTGCAAAGCTACCATTTGCCAAGCTGATGGATGCAAGACTGGCCTTCGTCAAGTTGATGGGTATAAGGCTAACCTTTGCCAGGATGAGAGGTGTAAGGCTGCCTTTGGCCAAGCTGATGGCTGCAAGGCTAATCTTCGCCAAGCTAATGGGTGCAACGTTGACCTCTGCCAGAATGAGAGGTGCAAGACTGTCTTTGGCCAAGCTGATGGGTGCAACGCTGACCTCTGCCAGGATGAGAGGTGCAAGGCTGCCATTTGCTAAGCTTATGGGTGCAAGGCTGACTTTCGCCAAGCTGATGGGTGCAAGGCTCCCCTTCGCTAAGCTGATGGGTGCAAGACTGGTCTTCGCCAAGTTGATGGGTGCAAGGCTGTTTTTGAGCCTGATATCCTCATTCCTTCATGCTAGACTGATTTTGAGTCTGGCATCCATCTCGCTTCATTCTAGACTGATTTTGAGCCTGACATCCATCTCGCTTCATGCTAAGCTGATTTTGAGCCTGACATGCAAAATAAGCTTTGAGTGCTCTGCGGCGTGCCTTTCGATTCCGGTTGCGAATTTGGGTCCGTTTTTGTGCGGCGATAGGTTCTCCTTTAGCATCATATGCAGCGAGCTCCCTGAATATTGGGAGAAACACAGTTGGTTTTGACGAATCATAGTTCGGAGATTCAAGGGACTGTTGATGAATCAACGCTTCCTTGTCATCCAAGACCATGAAGTCCTCCTTTTGCTCAGAGTTAGTCTTTTCGTGCTTTCTCCGCACAGATCTCTTATGGCGTGGACTCGATGAGTCCAAAGATACGTAATCTTCATATTTCTGCTGGTCAACTTCGATTACCAGCATCTCGACTGTCTCTCCAATCTTGTGGACATCAGATTGGACCACCATCTCCTCTTCAGTATAGGAAAACTCTCCCACTGTGGTTGCCAGTCTGTTTTCGGTAGAAACAGGGTTTGATCTTTCCATTGCCATTGACAGAGAAAAATTACAAATTATCAAAAATTTCTCTTTTTCGAATTACAATGAAAAGAAAATAAAAACAGACAGAGATGACTTATAAATCGTCGCTCTCTTTTTACAGAAGATGTGGGAATCGAGGTAGCTATGGGGATTGGTTCTTTTCCCGTTGACGATCTGACGTTGATGGTTGGAGGCGAGCTCGTTCTTCTTCTCTGTTGATTCTTAGAGGAAGTACGAACGCTTGGATGGGAGAGAGATCTGGCCAAAGGTTTTCTCTTCTTTGGTTGCAAGACTTTGAGACTCTCGCGCGTAGATCGATTTGCCAAAGGTCCTTTCTAAGTTCTCTTGGAGGGTATTTATAGGTCTCCGGTTGTTGAAGAGGTTTCCTTATAGATAAGAACGAGATCCGGTTTCCTTTTAGATAGAATTGAAATCTCTTTGTGATCTCGATAAGATATTCAAATCTTTTCTTGACTTGATTTTTTCCAGATTCATTGAATCAGGTCTTGTTTCTTCACCCAAAATCAATTAAACTCAAATTAGAATTTAATTAGAATTTGAATGATTATCAAACTCTAATAAAATTAATTTAGAATTTTTCATCCAAAAATTAATTTGAGTTTGATTAAAAATTGTAAAATTATCCAAACTCCAAAAAAAAAATTTAATTTAAAATTGAGAGCTTATTATGCGAAATCGGGCGACCGAACGGGGCAACAAGCGACCGTACGGGGCTGATGAAATAGAGAAATTTTTTATTTTTTATTTTTTATTTTTCCTCATTGAGCATACCTTTTTACTTTTGCTCAGTGAGCACCCTGGGAGACTCGCGTCAACGCGAGGCTGGGAGCCTTGCGTGAGTGCGAGGCTCCCATAATTTTTTTTCTCTTCTTCTTTTTCTCTCTCTTCCTTTTCTTGGCCTGAGCCTCGCGTGGGTGCGAGACTCATGCCATGCAATTTTATTTTTTATTTATTTATTTATTATTTTTTTAATTAAAGGATTTTTGCATGGGGCTGAGCCTCGCTTCCACGCAAGGCTCGCGTGGGCGCGAGGCTCACAAATTTTTTTTTTTTAATTAAAGGATTTTGGTTTGGTTTTTTTTTTTTTTCTCAGCCTCGCATTCACGCTAGGCTTAGCCTCGCGTGGGTGCGAGGCTGAATTATTATTATTATTTTGATTTAATTATTTATTTTATTTATTTAATTTATATATTTATTTATTATTATTATTATTATTATTATTTGAATTAGGATTGTTTTTTTACTCAGATTTTGGATCTGGACTCGCACTCGAACTCAGATTTTGGATCCGGACTCAAATTCGGACTCGAATTTTGGATCCGAATTCAGATTCGGACTTGAATTTTAGATCCGGACTCGGATTTTGGATCTGGACTCAGACTCGAACTCGAATTTTAGATCCGGATTATTTTTATTGTTCTACAGTTGCCATGGGTTTCTTCAGTTGTAGTTTTAGGTCTAGGGGATTTGCAGTTGAGGAGAAAAGTGTTGGGGGTTTTCAAGTTTATTCCCTAAATTTGTTTGTCCTGTGGGATTTACTTCTTATTGCATTGTCCAAATTGCATGCCATCTGCAATCGTAAATATTGGAGGCTAAATCTATAATTATTTTGTATTTCCCTCAACCCTCACTACAACTTCGGAGTTTTAGTGCAGTGGCAGTGACTTTCAACATGGTAACCCTCACTATAAATTCGGAGTTTTGGTGCAGTGGAAGGGACTTTCAACATGGTATCAAAATGGGCCTTCAATCTGCGGGGGCGTGTTATACAAAATAATTTCCCTCAACCCTTACCACAACTTCGGAGTTTTGGTGCAGTGGAAGGGTTTTTCAACATGGAAAACCACCAAACATGCCTAGACTTATCTGGTGTCTTATTGCATTTGCCGTTTTATGTCTCTATGAAGAATTATCCTTATGTCATGTAATCTAACACTGTATCTAGTATGATTGTGATGAAGTCTAAGAGAACTATTTTATGATTTTTTTTTTTGGTCAGAATAAAAGGCATTACAAAGGATGGCTCATTTCAAAAACCTCCAAAGTTGAGAACATTATTTAGTATTAAGACCACGAGGCAAAAGACGACGACCATTTACAGTGGCTTTTAGGAATTAGGTTTTAGGGGGAAAAAAACTAGTTCTTGCTTTCTCTAAAGTCATTGAACTAATATTTGTGTTCTCGCCATAGCCTTCATAGTTATGCTCATCTATTCATCTCTATTTTACCTGCACTGCATATCTGTGTCAGGAATCACTTTATCCAAAAGCTTAGCTATTCAGTTGTGGATTAACAGTATGCCAAGCTAACATGGTAATTTGCGCTCCCCCTCACATGGGCTGTTGGGCCATACGGAAATGCCTCTAGCTTTAGACTCTTGCTTGGAAGGCAGATTGGGGGCAAATAAATATCTTTTTAATCGACAATCCAAAACTCAGGACCTCTTAAAACCTGGAGCTCTGTTACTTTGTTAGTTAGGAAATCACTTTATGCAAAAGCTTAAGTTGTTGGCTCATGAGCTAACAATGTTTATCAAGCTGGCATGGTATTTAAACAGTTTATAAGATAATCCTACATCATCGTTTGTTCACTTCCTTCGTAATGGATCTTATCTTTCTCATTTTCTTTTTCCTATGAATGTTATTTATTTATTCTGCCAGTGCTCTGGATTCCCTAGTTAGATAGAGTTATGAGCTATTTAGATTTTTCGATAGGAGAAATCATAGAGATTCAGAAATAATTTTGTCTCTTAATTTCCTAATGCATGTAAATTATTGAAAATATGAGAATGTTGAAGGGCATTTTGCTTTCTATGAATATATATGCTATCAAAGTAAAGTCATGGGTGGTGCTATTGTTCATTGCCTTAAGCTGGTATTGATTGTTTCTCACTGCATGTCTCTTTGTCCACCACCTACCTGTTTGTTACTTCCCTGTTTATGAAATTAATCGAAGAGATACTCAAGTTCTATAGTTACGTAGAGGGTTATGCAAGGAAATGGGAGGCAGACCATTGGGCTTGATTTCATAAATTTGTGGTTTAGATTATCTTTACAATAACCTTATTTGGCCTTGCACCAACTCAGAACGGCCTTGTTTGACATAAGAGAGTAGGGAGGAGTAGGCTACTCACATCAATTCTTTCAAATCCATCTACTTCCATCTCTTGAGGATAGGCATGAGCACCGTTCTATTCGTGTATTGGCAATTTTTGCCTATGCAAAACCGAACCAAAGCTGAATCAGAACTGCACCAACCCAAACCGGTTCGGTTTGGTTTGGTTTTTCGATTAGGGCCTCCATTTCTTATGGCCTCTGTCACCTGCAGCAAACACTACCTAGAAAGAGATAAACAAGTAAATCCTAGAGCTATTATATGTTGTCATAAAGTCCTACTAACATACGCTAATATTTTGGTATATCTCTCACTTAAATCTTAAAAAACTAATGGAAAAAGATGCAGCACACTTCTCAAATCAATAGATAATTACTCAACATGATCCATTCTTTTCCTCTGTTTCCTCAAATATTAGACAATGGATTAGAACACAATTATCTCTTTCCCCCGGGTGATTGGTCCATGAAAAGTGGGATAGAAAGTAAAATGGAAAGTGGAGAGTCGGAATTCCACAAATTGGTACTTTCAATTACTTTCCATTGATTGGTTCAAGAAAAGACCGTATTAACGTATTATTGTATTTGCCTACATGGTACGAAAAGTTGGGGGGCTTGCAGATACAAAACTTTTTGTGCTGAATCTGGATAGAAGTTGCCCTCTCACATTTTTTTTAAAATTATTTTTGAGAGGGAGAGGCACCCTCCCTCTTGTTTCTCTCTCTATTTTCCATGAATCACTTTCCATAATCACTTTGTAGGAAACAATCAATTGAAAGTAAGAGAAAACTTTCCATGACTACTTTCCATGAAATAATCAAAAAAAATATATATATAAGTGGAAAACAAGTGGGCTTCGCCGGTCCACTTTCCATGAATCAATCAATCCCTCATTCTTAAAACTTAAACTGAAAGTAAGTCCAACTAAGAAATCAACAAATGAACCAATAATAAAGTAATAAATCTTGATTATTTTCAGCTAAATACTTTCCCTTTTGTTTTAAATGAATATTTCAGAAATCAATCTGAAAGAGGATGATGGGGTCATGTTGAATCAAAGAACTTGAGAGTCAAGTTGAGACTGAGACTTTGGAAAATCGAAAGAGGAGAATTGTTGGATATATATCCATACATGATCCTTGATTTGATAAATAACAAACTCTATGTATAGTATGACATATTTAGTGGAGTATATACAGGTGAGATTGATGCAAACGAACCAAGCGAGATGACGATTGATACGACTAATACGACCGACACATCCGATATTGACAAGTTTGAATATGCTCTATTTAACAAAGAAACAATGTGAATCATAAGAACAAATCTCACTGGAGAATTGTAGAGTTCGGAACGACCTTCGAAATAATAGTAAGATTAGCAAAATCAGAGTTCGGATTTGAAAGTTAAGATTGTTCAAAATAGGAAAGAAGCAGCAAGATAAATAGATAAAAACTGTGCAGCAATATCAACTTCAAGCCTAGTTTTAAAGTTGATGCAAATAAAATTGGAAAAAATATATAGAGAAAGTTGGAGAGTTTTGAGTTCTTTTTCCAACAATACTTGAGTCATCAAAATCATATTTCTGGAGCAAAAGTTATAACTTTTTTATTGAAATACCAGGCTAAACAGAGACTCGCGGTCAAGCGACCATCGGCGACTGCCATTGTTCTATCAACTTCATCTCTAATAGCATACAGCTATAGCTACCACTATCGAAGCCACTAGCGACAGTGCGAAGCCATGCGCATTTTAGGGCTTTTTGAGTTTTTTTTCAAGGAGATTTTACTTGAAGAATGGTCCTATAAATCCTAAACATGACATATGACTATTGTAATGTGATTTAGGATCAATGAATGAGATTTCTCTCCTATTCTTTCTATAGTTGAGATCTCTTGAGGAGTGAAGCAAATCTATATAAGGGATTTGAGTAGAAGAACAAGAAATACTTTTGGAGAATTTTTAGAGAAGAGTTTAGAAAAGAAAGTAACAATCTTTAGTGAGCCAAAGTAAGCTTCTTCATCATCTCAAAACTCTCAAAAAGGCATTTTACATCTCGGATCTACTTTTTTAGGGTGTTTTCACAGCTAGATTTTATCTTCGCTATTATCTTCAACGTGCACCAATTTTTTATCAATTGAAGTTAAATCTACTTGGACTGTAAGATCTAATCATACTTGTGCTTAATTGGTATTTGATATGGATAGTATCAATCATATTCTTTACAACTTGTTAATTAGAAGATAGTATAAGATCAATCAAAGACAAATCTACTTGGGCTGTAAAATCTTTTCATACCTGTTCTCTACAACTTATTAGTTGGAATATGACCCACTCAAAACGGTGTTAATTGAGAATTATAGTCATGTGTGATTAGAGTTTATACAGCCATATTTAAGCTAGGGAAAATTAAGAAATACAGCGTACTCAAGCCGGAGAGGGGTTGAGGAACACTAGCAGGGTGTTAGCATATACTAATTTTAGCAAATGTGACTACATTAGTAAACTAGGCTGCGATCTTGTACTACTTACTAGATCGAGCTTGTGATCTAGATTTTATCCATAGTAATCATGATTTTAAACATGGATAGAGTTCGTATCGGATGTGTTCTTTTCATATTGGATGGATGATATATCGGGGATACGAACACATATTTATCGGATAGATGATATATCAGGGATACGAAGATATATCAGACATTCATATCAAACATTATATATACACATCATATATATATTTTTGATATTTTAGAGAGTTTAATTTTGACTAATTATTATTATTATTATTATATATATATATATGAGAAAAATGGAAATGAGCTAACAGCTCACGCAAGTTACCTGAGCTGCAGTTCATTTCCACTATCTCGAATATTTTTAAAAAAAAATCTTTTGGATTATGATCTTAAATCCCTAGGGTTCACCGGTACCCAATTTCTTGGGTTTTAGTTTTGATTTGGTTCTCCATCAAATTGACACAAATTTTAACAGTTTTTAATGGGTAAACATTTTGTATCTACTTCATGAAAGTATAGATGAACTCCAAAATTTATGAAATTTAATCTTATTAAAATTGAAGAGGTAGAGATCTTAATTCTAGAAGAAAAAAAATTTGAAAAAAAATTATTAGATTACTTTATTTTGGTTGCCAACTCACGCAATTTTTTCTCAGGTGGCGGCTCACCTGCAGCAATCCATATACACACGCATGTATATATATATATATGAGAAAAATGGAAATGAGCTGACAACTCACGCAAGTTACCTGAGCTGCAGTTCATTTCTACTATCTCTAATAATTTTTTTTTAAAAAAATCTTTTGAATTATGATCTCGACCCTCTAGGGTTCACTCATACCCAATTTCTTGGGTTTTAGTTTTGATTTGGTCCTCCATCAAGTTAACAAAAAATTAACGGTTTTCAATGAATAAAATATTTTGTATGCACTTGATGAAAGGGTAAATGAACTCCAAAATTTATGAAATTTAATCTAAAAGAAGTTAAAGAAGTAGAGATAGTAATTGTTAAAAATAAATTGAAGAAAAATCATTGATCATTATAGTTTTGCCACTAGTTTACGTAACTTTTCCTGAGCTGGCGGCTCACCTACAATAATATATATATATATATATATATATATATATATATATATATATATATATATATATAGAGAGAGAGAGAGAGAGAGAGAGAGAGGTATTAAAGAACATGTTAATGTATACAAGTATAATACTATAGAATAGATTCAATTAGATTTGAAAACATAGATTATGGAAATAATTGAGATTCAGGTTTGATAAGGATAGTAGTTGAAGATTAGTATCTATAATAGGAAAAATGAGAATGACAATAGTAGCAAAATAACAGTAGTGAACAAGTAAAGACTAAAAAAGAGGATAATTGGAAGAAGAAGAGATCTTTGAAGAAGATTCTAAGTCTTGAGTAATACTTAAATAAGCTCCGCAATATAGATATCTAACATTGGTAACTCTTTGCATGTTTGGCTCTCATGTTTCCATTAAAACAATTAAACATCTGATTGATTTAAACAAAGATGAAAGAATTGGGTTTTTCCTTATACATGGGAATAATTTTGGGTATGAATACCAAATCTATTTTCAAACTAAGAACTCAACTAAAAAAATAAATAATATTGGACGATATATCGGGATGATATATCGGGCTATATATCAGGCGATATTACAAATATCGGCCAATATGCGCACAAAATGATATGACTTCTTTTTATAATGTATTGTCCCGATTGATCCCGAAAAACGATATATCGGGGGAGATATCGACCGTATTGGGAATATTTAAAATAAAGATAGTAATAGTGGAAGCCCCTTTGTTAAGAGGAAGAGTGAACGTAGGATTATCTTGGACCACTATAAAAATCTTGGTGTATTCTGATTGTACTTGATATCTATGGTTGCTTTTTTGTGATGTTTAACTGTGTTAATATATTAACTAAGTTAAAATCTAATAGCAACTCTATTCACGCCCCTCCCCTCCTCCCGGACTTGCATATGTAGTCGAATGCTATCTTATGATGATGGTTGAAGATGTCATCGATTTGTTGCTGAGAAGGAAGTGAGGTGGAGAGTTGGTTTGTTGCCGAGAAGAGATTAAGTGAGAGCCTCAGAAGTTTTGTGAGAGCTGATGGAGGCAGTGGTAAAGAATTTAGGGCTAGGGTTGATTGTGATTTATAAATTTTTTTAATTTAAACTAATTTCACTTAGTTTGGTTGCATAAGGTATGCAGTGCATGAAACCAAAACCGACTTGAATAACTTTTTAACTAAACTATCCCAACTGGGTCCGTTTGGTTGGTTTTTCCATTTTTGATCGAAAACTACTAGAAGCTAGGTGTTTGGACTCAGAACTAGGGGCTTAAGTGAATTTCCCTTCAAAATTTCCAACTTTACCCATGAAGCCAATTTTCGTGATTACTCTTCTACCCCATTTCATTTGTTTGGAAAGAGTAGTGATTCTACTCCTTAATACTCCGCCTGCCAAACAAGGCCTTTAAAATTGTGGTATTTTCCTTGTGATTTTCATGCTAGGTAAGTTATAGACATGAGGAAAAAGCCAAGTAAATTAGGTGGAACATTTGATAAAGATCATGTTTGATCTTGATGGAGATTAGACTTGATTATATTATGATCTTGTTGATATTTTAGATTCTATTAGAATACTTGACTGGATTTTTGAGTTCATTAGGATTTTCATAGGATTTGTTTCTGTTAGATTTTATTTGTTAAAGTTTCCCTATATATTTATACTCTGTATGAAGTATTGAGAGTTAATGAATAATATATGCAAATTTTGAGAAATTTCTTATGTGGATTTCACTTGAGTCAAATATATTCTCGTAGATTTGTAGAGAGTGGGCGTGGATTAGCCTAGATAGATTCCCAAAATAATCTGTGTTCTTTTTCGATTTTCTGTTCTTTCCAAATTTCAAAATTCTAATCCACTTTCGTCTTGCATCAAATTGGTATCATAGCCTAGACTCTCATCCTATCTCCATCTTCTTCTTTCCACCTTCATCTTCTTTTTATTTTATTTTGAATTTTCTATTTTATTTTATTTTATTAAAAAAAAAGAGAAAGAGAAAGAAGCATATCTAAAAATAAAAAGAGAGAGAAGCATATCTAAAAATAAAGAGAGAGAGAAACAAATCTAAAAAAAGAAAAAAAGAGGCAGATCCTAGAGAAAAGAAAAAAAAAAACGTTACAGATCTAGAGAGAGAAAATATTAAAAAAAGGGTATTTACTGATTTGTCCCGCATATCTTTATATATTATGATTTAGTCCCTTATTATATTTAGGACTTAGTTCCAAAATCTTCTAAGTTACTACAATTTAGTCCTCTCCCTGCCTGATATTACAATTTTACTCCTCATTATTCATTCTTTCTCTTCTCCTACTCTCTTCTTCTCCTCTCTTCCTCCTCTCTTCTCATTTTTTTCATTATTCATCCTTTTTCTTCTTTCTCTCTTCCTCCTCTTTTCTTCATTGGAAAAAAGGAAGAAGAAGAGAGAAGGAAAAGAGAAGAGGAATAATGAAGAAAAGGAGAAGAGAGGAGAAAGAATGAATAAGGTGGGATAAAATAGTAATATCAGGTCAAAAATTAGATAGAGACTAAATTGTAGTAAGTTAGGAGATTTGAGGACTACCTAAATATGAAGATTTGGGGGACTAAATCATAATATATAAAGATTCGAGGAAAAACCAGTAAATACCTGCAAAAAAAAAAAATTCTCTTTTTTCCTCCTTCTTCCCCGACCCGTTTTCCCCTTCAACCCACCCCGATCCTTCTCTCCTGACCCCTGCTTCTCCTCCTCCTCCTCCTCCTCAAATTTCTTCATTATTTTTATTTGTATTTTTATTTTTATATTCCCTTTTTTTCCCTCCAACTTCACCACCATCCTCTCCACCGCTCTCCTTCTTCACCCGAGCTCGCGCCCTCTTCCCCAGCACCGCCCGCTGCCTCAACCTCCGCTCGCCGCTCTGCTTGCAGCAGCAGTCGCTGAGAACCCTCGCCTTCGTCGCCTCGTCCGTGTTCTCCGGCCTCGCCTCCCCCGACCAGATCAGGCAGGCCAACTCCCTCGCTGCCACCGACCCCTCCGCCTCGTCGTCGCTCCAACCACCTCTCTGGCCAGATCCTGGAGCAGCTCGGCCTCCTCGTGTAGAGAAGAGATGATGAAGAAGAGAAGGTTTTGCTGATAATATTTTTCCCATGGTTTTCTGTTGATTGCCATGGTATTTATATACAAAATACAGCCTAGAAAATCTGTTCTGTTACAACAAATATAACTATTTTAGACTAATTCAAATTAGAACTAACTACCAGAAATCTAGGAACAGCAAAACAAATAGCATCAAAATAGAGCATCTGTTATGTAGTCTTATCATGCCCCCGCAAGATGGACGGTGGTGGAGTGAGTCCAATCTTGTTCATAATCATGGTGAATTGTTGACGAGATAGCAGCTTGGTGAGGACATCGGCAAGCTAATCAGAAGCTGAGACATAGGAGACTCTGAGGAGACCATTTTGTACTTGCTCACGAATGAAATGATAGTCTAAGGCAACATGCTTTATACGCGAGTGAAACACTGGATTGGCACAGAGGTTTGTGGCCCCAACATTGTCACAATAAATTACCGGTTGATGGGGAATAGTAATGCCAAGTTCAGTTAGGAGAGAACAAATCCATCGTAGTTCAGCGGCGGTGGCAGCGACTGATCGATACTCAGCTTCGGTTGAAGATCGGGCAACGGTTCTCTGTTTCTTGGAGCTCCAAGAGACGAGATTATGTCCGAGATAAACAATGTAAGCACTGGTTGAAGTAAAATCATCCTTGTTGCCGGCCCAGTCAGCATCGGAGAAGGCATGAAGAGTAAGAGATGACTTACGACAAAGTGTTATGCCATGATCTAAGGTGCCACAGAGATAGCAAAGTAAGCGTTTGACAGCAGTCCAATGTTCGGTCGTTGGTTGATGCATGAATTGAGAGAGTTTATTGACCGTATAAGTAATATCTGGACGGGTCAGTGAGAGATACTGAAGGCTTCCAACAGTGGTTTGATACTCTGTAGGATCAGATAAGGGAGTACCAGCATGCAAGGTAAGAGGCGGACTCGTTGCTAGAGGTGTAGAGGCTGGTTTTGCTTCAGTCATACTAGTCTTTTGAAGAAGATCAACAATATACTTTCGTTGACTAAGAAATAGACCATCGGCATGTGAAAGCGTTTCAACACCCAGGAAGTAGTGTAAGTCTCCAAGATCCTTTAGAGAGAAGCGCATAGAGAGTTGCTGAAGAAAATGATGTACAGCTTGATCTGTGTTTCCAGTAATAATGATATCATCAACGTAAACAAGAAGATAAAGAATAACTTCTTGAGTGTTGAATATGAACAAAGAGGCGTCTGCTACAGAGTTATGAAAGCCTAAAGTAAGCAGAAATTGGCGTAATTCATGATACCAAGCGCGTGGAGCTTGTTTGAGTCCGTAGATGGCCTTGCGAAGCTTGCAGACATGGTGAGGATTATCACGGTCAATGAAGCCTAGAGGTTGAGACATAAACACATCTTCTAAAAGTGTGCCTTGAAGAAAGGCATTGTTGACATCCATTTGGCGAAGTGGCCAGCCTTTACTTATCGCAAGGCTAAGAACCAGACGCACAGTGGTTGGTTTGATGACTGGACTAAAGGTTTCGGAAAAATCAACCCCCGGGCGTTGATGAAAACCCTTTGCAACCAGACGTGTTTTGTATCTGTCAACAGAACCATCAGGTAAATATTTAGTGCGAAAAATCCATTTACACCCTACCAAGTTTTGGGTAGGATGAGATGGAACAAGTTCCCACGTGCCATTACGAAGAAGAGCATCAAATTCTGAGGACATGGCTTGCAGCCATTTGGGGTCTTTCAAGGCTTGATTGACGGTGGTGGGCTCAAGGGTGGGATGGTGAAGCTCAGTATTGAGGTTGAGTTTTTGAATGGGTTTGTGAATGTTGTGTTTGGAGCGAGTAATGATGCCTTGAGGAGAGGATTGCAGCGGGCTGGTGGTTGCGGATGTAGTTTCAGCGTGAGTAGAGGATGAGGAGGTGGGTGATAATTCAGAACTAGCTGCGTGTTCAGATGAGGAAGGTTTCTCTTGGGATTGAGATGGTGTTGGGAAGGAGGAGGACACAGAAGGAATGACAGGTAAAGTCATAGAACACCATTCTGATGTGGTGGAGGAAGTGACACGAGGAAGAGTGAGATTAGAGTTAGCAAGAGGAAAAACGGACTCAACAAAACGGACATGACGAGAGGTGTACAATCATTTGGAGGATATATCAAGACAGAGATAAGCACTTTGAGTGGAGGAATATCCAACAAAGAGACAAGGAGTTGATCTAGGTTCAAGTTTGTGAGAGGTGTAAGGACGGAGCCAAGGATAGCAGAGGCAGCCAAAACTTCGAAGTTTGTTGTAGTTAGGAATGGTGCCAAAAAGTTTAAGAAATGGAGACTCATTATTGAGAGTAGGTGTCGAAAGACGATTTATAAGGTATACGGCTGTGGAAAAGGCAAAGGACCAATAGGACAGAGGCATAGATGCGTGAGAAAGGAGAGAAAGTCCAGTTTCAACAATATGACGATGTCGTCGTTCAGAATAGCCATTGTGTTCAGGAGTATGAGGGGGAGAGGTGAGATGAGAGATACCATTGATTGTTAAGAATGAAGAGAGGGCCTGATATTCTCCACCATTATCAGAGTAAAGCGTTTTGATGTCACAGTTGAAGAATTTTTCAACCAAGGCCTTGAAGTGAATGAAAACATCGCGAGCATCGGATTTGCGTTTCAACGGATACAACCACATATATTTTGTGAACTGATCAACAAAGAGAATATAATATTTAAAGTTGTCAATGGAGTAAACTGGTGAAGTCCAAACATCCGTGAAGACAATTTCAAGAGGAGAAGAAGTGGATAAAGTGGACATAGAAAATGGTAATTTATGACTTTTATTGCAGTGACAAGAATTACAATGAAAATTGAGACGGGAAGAACTGGAGACATCCAGATTGTATGATGAGACCATATGTTTGAATGTTGGTAGTGATGGGTGACCAAGTCTATGATGCCAGGCAGGGTACGTGGTCTTTATTGTAGAAAAAGCAAGTAATGGTGAGGAAGACGAAGAGCTGGGCCACTCATAGATACCATTTTTGGGTTGGCCTTGGAAGAGAATGGCTCCCGTTTGAAGGTCCTTCACAAAGATAGATGATGGTAAGAATTCAACAGAGACATTATTAGATTTGCAGAACTGAGAAATGGAAATTAAATTACGTTTCATGGTTGGAGCACAAAGAACATTAGAAAGAGTAAAGGAATGAGAAGGAGTAGGTAGAGAAGTTGAACCCGTGTGTGATAGGAATTCCTCCAATCATTATTTCATCTGGATCGGTATAGGGGTTGTGAATGGTGAGGTTTTGAAGGTCAGTTGTAATGTGATGAGTTGCACCACTGTCCAATAGCCAAGGATCATGTGAGGGTGAGATTGAGGTAGTAGCAACATGAGCTTGAGCTTGAGCTTGCCAAGGAGGGGGTGCACGAAGTGGCGGTGAACTGACAGGACGCGATGGTGGTGATGCATGAGGAAACTGTTGGCGGAAGAGAGAGCACTGAGAGACGACATGACCTTGACCACGGCACCACTGGCATTTGCCCAAAAATGGACGCATTGGTCGGTTGTATTGATGGGGAGCTGACTGCAGGGTTGGAGGACGAGCGGGCCATGGTGGGCGATTGCCCGGTGACCGCTGATTTGAGCGTTGTGTGTGTGTGAGGTGGGCAGAGGCTGGCAAACCTGGTGAGGGTGAGGAATTGCGCAAGGACAGCTCTTTGTTGATGAGTTTTTCATGGAGTTCATCAAAGGTGATGACCGTGTCGCGGCTGTCAGATTGGAAAGTGTCATCAAGACCGTCCAAAACTTTCTCAATTAAGTCTTCATGATCAAGTGGTTTCCCAAGGGTGGCAAGTTCGTCAGCTTTGATCTTTATGGCTTGCATATAGTCGGTGATGGATTGTGATCCTTTGGAGATGTTCTTCAAGTTGTCTTTGATTTGTTTGATATGTCCGCGAGAGGGACGAGCATAAGTGTTGGCAAGGGCTTTCCAAGCATCATGAGATGTTTTTGATTGAGTAATGAGCGGCACAAGGTTGGATGAAATCGTGCCCACCAGCGCTCCAAACAGAAGCCTATCTTGTCTCAGCCATGTATGATATGCAGGATTGGGGGAAACTGCGTTGTTGACGGTGATGGTGGCAGGAAGAGACGGATGTGAACCGTCAATAAATTTGTGCAAGTCATAACCTATGAGGATGGATTCGATCTGGGTTTTCCAGGAGAGATAATTTGTGGAAGTAAGTTTGATGGAGTTGTGGATGGTGACCAAGGTTAGAGGACTGTCTGGCTCATGAGTATTTGGAAGAACAACCTGAGTATTTCCAGTTGCCATGGATGTTGAGGATCAAAAACCTAAGCTCGTATGAGATAGGCTCTGATACCATGTAGAGAAGAGATGATGAAGAAGAGAAGGTTTTGCTGATAATATTTTTCCTATGGTTTTCTATTGATTGCCATGGTATTTATATACAAAATACAGCCTAGAAAATCTGTTCTGTTACAACAAATATAACTATCTTAGACTAATTCAAATTAGAACTAACTACCAGAAATCTAGGAACAGCAAAACAAATAGCATCAAAATAGAGCATCTGTTATGTAGTCTTATCACCTCGCCCTCCTCTTCGACGCCCTCAGCCCCACAACAGCACCATCACCACCCACCAGCGCCAGTTCTACCGCCTCACTCCATCACCAGACAGTCCGCCGCCCCTCCTACCCTCAGCCGATCCTCCTCCCCTTAGCCATTGCCGCTCCCCGACAGCCCGCCACCCCTCTTCAGTCAGCCTCATCGCCTTCGTCCTGCAGCTTCTGTCCTCTACCTCCTCCTCATTTCCATTGCCAGGAAGGAAGATAAATTTTGATTTGGGTTTGGGTCAGATCCATTTAACCAGACCTGCATCCACAAAAAACAGAATTTGGGTCCTATTTGAAACTTAGACCCCATCGTAGCTCCAGATCCAATCCACTTAAGGTTAAGGTTGGGTTAAGTGCAGTAGTCGTGCAGATCCATTTGTAGCATAGATCTGTTAAGAGAAAAAGTAGTGATTTGAAGCTCTTTCAGAATCCAATTCGAACCAGATTCGAAGCATTGTATTTCTAGAGTTGTTCCCAATAATTGTGGGAGATTTTAGAGCTCTTCAGCAAACGAATCATCTTTCAGAGACTCCAAAAGTTCTACTACAAGTGTACGAGCTTCTTCAGTTTTAGATAATCTCTAAACTAATCCAATTTTTTAGCAATTTTTTGTGGATTTCTACACAAAATTGTTAGTTAGAGTTACTAATATTATTTGCCAACTCATTGCTTACTTGCACACATACATTATAACGCTCATTTCCTTACATTTTAGAAACTCAATTTTAAGGAAATTTTATTTGATCATATAGTGCACACATATAGGATTAACTGAGTCTAGAAAATTACATTATATATGCTTGCATACTTCTTCGCAATGGTAAAGTGACTACTCCAAGCTCTAGTGAAATGGAGAACAAATTAGAAATCGTAAAAAAAAAAAAAAAAATTAGAAACTGTCACTAAACAATTGGAAAAATTTTAAATTGTTAATAAATGATTGGATTCACTAGAACAACAAAAGGGTAATCTAGAAGAACGTAATAATCGAACTTACCTGAATGAATATAATGAGAGAAATCACAATCGGTATGGGAGATAAAAAGACCATAATGAAAAATATAGAGATGAGAGTCTCTAGATCCAAGCACAATGAGAATGACATCACATGTAAGATAAAGGTAAAAGTTCCAATATTCAACGGCACTCACGACCCTAAAGTCTTTAGTGATTGGCTCGCAAACATGGATTATTATTTCAATTGGTACGACATGCCCGAAAAGCGTAAAATACGATTTGTTCGGATGAGATTTATAGGGCCCTCTAGGATATGTGAGAGATATTTGGAGTGACATGAAAGTTAGACTCAAGGAAAAGTATCTTTCAGACACATTTAAGTGTCGTCTCTTAGATAGATTGCATAGTTTTCGCCAAGAGAGCATGTCGGTCTAAAACCATATGACTCAATTTGATAAATTAACACTATGTTGTGATTTGCAAGAGGACTGACACCAGGCAATATTAAGATTTCATTCTGGATTGTATGCTGGCATATAACGAGCCAAGCATATTCATTTTCGGAATATAAATTCTCTTGCACAGGCCTGTCAACTAGAAGAAGATATAGAACATTCTTTTAAATTTTCTACTGACCACATATTTCCTCTTAGAGTCGGAAAGCAGCCCATACACCCTTCTGAACAACACCAAACCTAACATCCAAACCAATAAGAATTTTAAGGAAAAGGCCATAATGAGTGAGTCTTCTAAATAGGGTATGAAGAGTGTTTTAGATATCACGAATATGTTCACATAGTTTCACAGTGTCCCACTAGAGCTTTACTCATGGAAGGAGAAGCAAACGATGATGATGATCTTGAGGAGGAAGTGTATGAGCTGGTAGGAAATGCTAGTGAGTCAAATGAGGATATAGTCATTTCAAATGTTCGCTTAAGTATCGTTAGGTGTATTTACACTAAAACAAAAGATGAGAATTGGCATAGATCTAACATTTTCACTACGTACATCACACATTGAGAAAAAAGTTATCGAGTGATGATTGATGGGGATATTTGTATTTAACATAATCTCAAGAACGGCTGTTGAGAAGATGGAACCCAAAGCTAGGCCCCAAAGCTGAACCCCAAAGCTGTTGAGAAGCTGGACCCCATCCACAGTCATACAATGTAATATGCGTAGATAAAACCGCTCAATCTATTACCCAATATTGTTTAGTGCATATCCAGATCTTCAGCTATCAGGATCATTTTTGGTGCGATGTGTTAGATATGTCCGCTGCATATACCTTGTTTGGTAGGCCATGGTTGTATGACTTAAATATGACGAGTTTGGGCAAATTAAACATATATACGTTCAAATTTAATGGAAAGAAAATTGTGTTGAAACTCGCACTGCCTAAGTATAGTGATGAGAGTTCCAAGAACGAAAAAGTCACGGGTCAAGTGCACAAAATGTTTCTTCACCTGGTAAACCGATCTCAGCTCCTCAAGGAGAGTCTAGAGGAGTAATCAGTGTATATGATAATTGCTCTAAGAGAGTTTCCTAGCCCATCTATCAAATACCCTTTTGAGATTCATCAGATTCTTACTGATTTCCGTGATATCATACCTGATGGACTTCCTCCCCTTCGGGACATCCAGCATATCACTTATTTCGTGTCAGGATCCAATTTGCCCAATATACTACATTATACGATGAACGCTATTGAGCATGCTGAGTTGAGGAGACAGATCGATGAGTTATTGCATAAAAGATTTATTAGAGAGAGTTTGAATCCTTGTACAGTTTCCGCTTTACTCACACCTAAGAAAGATAGTAGCTGGAGGATGTGCATTGACAGTCGCTCCATCAACAAAATCACTGTCAAGTATAGGTTTTTTTCTATTCTCAAACTTGACAACTTATTTGATATGATGGTTGACTCTCAAATCTTTTCAAACATAGATTTTGGAAGCGGATATCATCAAATTCATATCCGCAAGGGTGATAAATGGAAAACTACTTTTAAAATTAAGAATGGATTATATGAATGGTTGGTTATGCCATTTGGTTTATCTAATGCGGCTAGCACGTTTATGAGAGTTATGACCCAGATATTGTATCCTTTTTTAAGCAAGTTTATTATTGTTTATTTTAATGACATTCTCGTCTTTGGTCAAACCTAAGAAGAGCATTTTTCTCATTTGATACAGGTTTTAGAGACTCTCTATAAGGAGAAACTGTTTGTCAATTTGAAGAAACGTACATTCTTAGTTTTCTTTCTTCCCTTCTTTGTGTTCATCATCTTTAAAGATGGAGAAGTAGCAAACCTCGATAAAGTTAAGGCCATAAAAGAATGACCTACTTCTCGTACGATCTATGAGATCAGGAGTTTTCACGGTCTTACCACATTTTATAGGAGGTTTGTTAGGGGATTTAGTTCCATTATGGCTCCGATCACTGATTGTCTTAAAATAGGTGAGTTTCAATTGACTAAATCTGTTATTTATGCTTTCAAGGAGATTAAAAAGAAGTTGACTACTACTCTGATCCTTCACCTTCCAGATTTCTTGAAGGTTTTTGAGGTAGCATGTGATGCATCAAGTATAGATATAGGCAGTGTTTTGAGTCAAAAAAATCATCATATCGCCTTCTTTAGTGAAAAGTTGAATGAGACGAAACACTGCTACGATATTTATAATCGAGAATTTTATGCAGTAGTGCAATATTTCGTCATTGGCGTCAATATTTGCTACCAAATAAATTCATTCTATATTCTGACTATCAAACTCTGCGTTATATCATTTCCCAAGAGAGAGTAGAGCACCGACACATGAAGTGGTTTGAATTTATTCAGGAATACAATTTTGTGCTCAAATACTATACTAGAACTAAAAATAAAGCCACTGATACATTAAGGAGGAAACTTTGCACTTTACAGACGATGAGTGCAAAAGTGATCAGATTTGAACAAATCATCCAAAACTATCCAACTTATCGGGATTTTGGTGACATCTACACTTCTTTGACACAGAATCCTCACATGCAGGAAGGATTACTGGACATTTTGGTCTAGATAAAACTATCATCCTTGTAGAGGACTGATTTCATTGGCCCAGTGTTAAACATGATGTTGTGCAAGTTTGTCGCATTGTCGGGTTTGTCAGGTAGTTAAAAGTAGGAAGCAGCATATAGAACTCTACATACCATTACTCATTCCCTTTAAACCTTGGGAATACCTTAGTATGGATTTCATTTTAGGCCTCCTTCGACACTTAGGAAAAATAATGTTATATTAGTTATGATGGATAGATTTTCTAAAATAGCACATTTTATTTCTTACCACAAGACTTTGGATGCCTAATATGTTGCACACTTGTTCTGTAAAGAAATAGTCGGTTTTCATAGTCTTCCTAAGTTAATTGTTTCTCACAGAGATGTTCGGTTTAAGAGTTATTTTTGGCAAACTCTCTGAAAGAAAATTGGTACCACATTTAAATTTTTTACTGCTTATCATACACAGACTGATGGTAGACAAAAGTTGTCAATCGTAGTCTGGGAGACTTACTTCGATATTTAGTGGGTGACCATTTAACTACGTAGGATCTTGTTTTGCGTATAGCGGAGTTAGCATATAATATTTCGGTCAATAGGTCTATTGGGTGAAATAGTTACAGGTTATAAGCCTAAAAAACCTATAGACTTTCTTCCCCTCCCCAGGTATAGCTCTAGGTCTCAACCGAGTCTTTTGCACAGTATTTGCATAATTTGCATGATCATATTCGTCGGCAAATCGCAATTACTAATGATAACTACAAGTTTACAGAAGATTCGCACAAATGATTGCAAGAATTTACAATTGATAGTGAGGTGATGGTTAGAGTGTGTCCATAGAGATTCCCTCCAGGAACCTCAAAGAAGTTTAATGTTTGACATATAGGTCCCTACTGAATTTTAAATAGTATCAGTTTTAATGCTTATGAGCTTGCAATTCCTCACAATTTCGGAATCAATCTAGTTTTCAACATCGAGAACCTGACTCCATATTGTGCTCCATTTGATTATCCAGCAGTCATTCTGGATCTACCGTCATCAGTTTTTCCAAGACATCCATATTTTTCTATCCGTACACCGCCTCCCTCTGCTCCACAGAAGCGTCATCTATACTAGATTGAAGACATTTTGCATGATGAGATTGTTTTGACTACTGATGGTGGATATCAGTATTATTTGGTACGCTGGCGTGGACGGTCAGACTTGGATTGCACTTGATTGCACACCAAAGAAATTCAGCAGCTCAATCCGAATTTACTCGATGATTATCACCTTTGACATTCACTGGAAGTTCATATTTCCAAGTCGGGGAGAATTGATGGAAATCAGATTTGATTCTGAAAGATATTAGATTTGATTCTATTAGGATCTTGTTGAGATTTTAGATTCTATTAGAATATTTGATTGGATTTTGATTTTATTAGGATTTTCATAGGATTTGATTCTTTTAGATTTTGTTTGTTAGAATTTTTCTATATATTTATGTTATGTATGAAGTATTAGGAGTTGATGAATAATGTATTTTGAGAAATTTCTTGTATGGATTTCACTTGAATCTTTCTTCATGAATTCGTGGAGAGTGGGTGTGTATTTGCCTGAGTGGATTCCCAAAACAATCTGTATTCTTCCCCAATTTTCTATTCTTCCCCAATTTTCAAAATCCTAACCTTAATCCGCTTCCATCCTGCATCAACATTGTTATAGGAATGATAGTTAGGGCCTGTAAATTCTAATGCCCTGTTTATATAAATGAAGCAGTGTTCTTGCAGTATCTTTGGAGAGGGCTTAGGCTGTTCCAACAGCGTTAATTATTTGTCCAAATCCAAAATTCAACCGGAATAATCTACTTAAATGTGGGGTTGATTCAAGCTGCTGAAGTTCATGTGCACATTGGAGCGGATGCTAGCAAAGTTCAATTTAATTCGATTCAATACAGGTGCAATTGATACAATTACTTGAAGCATTATCAGAGGATTTTCAGTGAACATTGGGGTTTAAACATATGCATTGGTGAAGTGTTATGTTCAGATCAACAGTTCAGCGCATGGGAACATAAAGTTAAATGAGTAAGTGTTATATTTGGTGGAAAAATATGACGTACATACTAGAGTCCTTTATTACAAAGCCAATTACTCCCAACATTAAATTCCTGCTTTATGTCGTACCCCAAATTATCTTTGTAGAAAGATTCAAACTAATGCACAATTTTGCATATTAGCACTAATTTATTACTCAGTTGACTGACAAACAACAAATGAATTTTAAGCAGACTTTCAAATCAAAGAGTAATTTTACCTCATATCAGATGGTCATAGTCACATACTGGTGATTATGATCTGTAAGAAGTTGTAGGGATTAAGAAATTGCAGTTAAAGTGTGTATCGTCCGGATTAGATATCTGCAAAGCTTGTCATATTTTGGAGGTTTCTGAGAGTAATAATTAATGAGTGTCTAACAAAAACATTTAGAGTGATTATTAAAGAGTGCTAATTTAGTTAGATAATTATATTATTAGTATGTTATTGCATTTTGATGGGATCTACTTGCAAGTTGCAAAGAGGGACATGGTTCAATTTTTACCTGCCATGAAACCACAACAAGAAGCAGGAAAGTGGAAATTTACCTAGGATTTCTCCAGCACGAGGATGTGTCTGAACTTAACACAGCCTAATGAGCTTTCCATACAAATGCTTCATTTCCTGAGGAGCTGTGCGTAAATGGATATTAGTCATGTCTTGATACCCTATCTTTCTGAGAACTGTTCAAGCTTTGAAACTCACTTTTTGAGTATGTAGTACTTCTACAATTTGGTCTCTCTGAGGCTGAATGAGATGAATCAAGAAGTCACGGCAGCTAATCCTGAACCTCTTAACTATGACTCATCAGTCTACTGTCACTAAACCATCTCTATTAAGCCAGTGTCTATTCTGAATGAAAGTTTGAAGTTTTGGACCTCTTGGTGAACTAAAAACTAGATAACTTGGAATGATAGCATCCCTTCAAATTTCTTTATCATTTAGTCTTTGTACTGTTTTCTCATTGATTTGGAATCCATAAAAGTTTGTGGGTGCATCTCCATTTTATTATTATGGTAATTATCACTAGTTCATTTCATCATCTTGTGTGGTGTTTTCTTCTTTATTAGTACGGTTAAAATGTGTGAGCATGTAGTATGAAGGTATTAAATCTCACTGTAGTTGTTTTCCTTTTGGTCTATTGTTCGCGACCATGAAGGTTTTGTATGGTTCTCTCCTGCCTTTGACATGTCAGCATGCTGATGAACTGTGTAAGAGCTGCTCTCATTCCATTTAGTTAGTATACATGTTTTTGATTGTTTTCTTATGATGATCTTAGGTTGGATTGGAATCAGTTAAGCCTTCTTCTATCCAGAGAAAACAATTCGCTGCAAATGGCTGCCGTTTGATCTCCATCCTTCCACAAATACCCACTGATGCTCTTCATGAAAGAAGGTCTTCTGATTATATGTGTCCCCCCCCCCCCCCCCCCCCCCCCGCCCCCCCCTCCTCCAACACCACCCCCGCGCCAGGTTCGAGCTTTAGTTGCAGGTATTGTCTTTTATTTCTTAAAAATTGTTGAACCGTATATCAGAGTGAATCTTCAATTATTCACCATATCATCATACTGTGTGGGTATCGTAAAATTTATATCCATTACTGCAAAGATATCCGAGCAAAGACATTAATTCACCCTTTACTCCTTCTAGAGTGGCCACTAAGTAGATATGCCATCTTTTTTTTCTATATGAATTAACTTTTCATTCCTATTAAATTTTTTTAGCAATCTTGAAGCAAAGGTATCAAGACATCAGTGCTGATGATGGGAGGAGGTAATGTAAATGAAAAGGGAGATCAATTTTTCTTCTATTTACTGAAAATAAGATCTATGTATATGGATGTAAATGGAACAGATGCAAAGCTTATATTGGTATATAATCATATTTGTATTTATTTTCTTCTTCTTAAAATAAGTACAGATATTGCTCGAGTATTAGATTTACTATCCATATTTGAAAAAACCGAATATGATTAAATCCAGATATTAACTGAACACTATTAATTATGACAATAGTTTTGAAAATAATACTAATTCTTAGTAACTATTTCTTTACCATCGAAAAAAAGATTCATAATGCATTACAAAATATTAAATGTACTTTATTCTTTATATAATTATTAACTATTCTATGTATTCAGATGTTATTCAGGTACTCAAACATTATTCCAGACATATATGGTATGGTATGGTAACATCTTTCCAAATATGTAGGGTATAGTAAGTATTGCTCAAATTTGTACCATATAATAGAGGGGATACGAATATGCATACTCATCAAAAGCAATCGGATTAAATATTTCTTTAATGTGCACTAGTAGTTAGTGAAGGAATTAATTAACTTTATTTTGCAGTTACTAATAAGTAAGTCATGTAAGCCTTAAGGCTTAAGTAAACTAGAGATTTATTTACCAAAAAGGTCTAATATGGTTAAATCTACTTTTGTACTCACATTTTCTCCATTATTAATTAAAAAATTAAAGTTTTTTACTTTTATTTTAATCTTAATTAAGTTATCTATACACATTGCTCTTATATGGGGTCAAGGCATACACCAATTTATTGACTACAATAGAAATACCATTCTACATGGGATTTACATATTAATTCTTATAATACTCCTAACCACCTAGCTTACTGATTTAGTACACCTATATTAAATCATATCAACTAGAGTTTGGAATATCGGTATTACTTTGATATATGATGCATTAGCTTTATTTTATATCTCTATATACGTCTTGTATTGATCATGCCAAATTAGGATAATTAGGAAACTGGTTGATATTTGTTTAGACTTTTGGTATTTCTAACTCATATTCTACAACTTTAAATAAGATTATAACTTGAATTATTGTGATTTTATCCTCTTTTTTTTTTTGAGAAAATAAAAAAAAAAAATGGAGAAAAATACTGGTTAACGATGATAAC
Organism: Dracaena cambodiana; assembly: GCA_036321105.1. NCBI lineage: Eukaryota > Viridiplantae > Streptophyta > Magnoliopsida > Asparagales > Asparagaceae > Dracaena > Dracaena cambodiana. The sequence goes on from JAYEPQ010000007.1 coordinate 39,357,160, forward strand.
GACTTTTTTCGTTATTTTCTCTCTTGGAATTTAGAAGTTGAAAAATTATTCCATAAATTTCTGACTAAAATAACAATGTATTAATAAATCTATGGATTTGGATAAAAAAAAAGATATATATTTTTAATAAGTACAATTTTGCCAGAGTACCTCATAAATCTATGTATTTGGATAAAAGTGTAAATTAAACTAGACACCGACTAAAAAAATATGGAGATGTTTTCGGTGCAATTATGCTAGAATTGTGGAATAACTACTTAGATAATGCATTAATAAATCTATCGTAAAATAACAAAATAATATATTTTTATGTAGTGCAATTCCACTAGAGTACCTCATAAATCTATTGATTTGGACAAAAAGGTAAATTAAACTAGATACTCACTCAATAAAAAAGAGACGTTTTCAGTGCTTTGAAAACTAAATTTCGAAACACCAAAAGTAAATTTCGTAAATTGCAAATGATTACTCTACTAAATGCGTTTATTCCGCAGCTGCTCAATCCCAACACATAGGTATTTTCATAAATAATGGAAACTTATAATTCGATAAAAAGGGTTTTTACAGAATTTTATATTTTAATTTCAATTCCTCCTAAAATCAAAATTTTGCTCAATTTTTTCTTCTACAGCCACAGTAAACTTCAATTCCTCTCATTTTTCACGAGGCCACTTAGAGAAGGTTAAAAGCTGTAGAGCTAGGAGTGGCAAATGGGCTGCCCGGCACATCACGCTGTCAGTGCCCGGATCGCGTCCGAGTCGGCATGACAGCCTAATATATAGATAGAGAGAAATGGAAATGAGCTGATAGCTCACGCAAATTACCTGAGTTATAATTCATTTCCACTATTTCTAATAATCTTTCTTAAAAATTTTCTTTTAGATTATGATCTCGACCCCCTAGGGTTCACTTATACCCAATTTCTTAGGTTTTAGTTTTGATTTGGTCCTCCGTCAAGTTAACACAAAATTAATGGTTTTCAATGAATAAAATATTTTGTATGCATTTGATGAAAGGGTAAATAAAATCTAAAATTTATGAAATTTAATTCGAAAGAAGTTAAGGAGATAGAGATAGTAATTGTTAAAAAAAATGAAGAAAAATCATTGGATCATTATAGTTTTGCCGTTAGTTCACGTAAATTTTCCTGAAATATATATATATATATATATATATATATCAAAGAAAACGGGAAATTCATTAGCGGTGATGAGAGCTATTTCACTAGCGCTTAAGTGGTCCAATAAAATAATTAAAAAAAATATTTAGATTTGTTAGCTTGAGTGGCGCCACATGTAATTATTTTATTAGGCCACATAAGTACTAATAAAGAAACTCCCTTTACCACCAATAAATTTTCCATTCTTTCTCTCTCTTTATATATATATATATATATATATATATATATATATATATATATATATATATATATATATATATATATATATATATATATATATGTTTTTTTAAAGAAGTAGTCGTGAGGGCCAAAAGAGTGGTTTTCTGCAAATTTTTTTCAGAAAACCCCTCCAACAGCTATAAAACTAGCCATTGGGGTTCTTTTAAAAAAATTGCAAAATTAAATCCTAACAGTCAAAATTGCAAAATTAAACCACAATATAGATCAAAATTGGACAATACAAAAATAATAATAGAGTATTGAAGATTTGAATTCACTCACAGTGTATATAATTTTTCACAATATTTACTAAGTGTTTTTGCAGTATTTGAAATAGAACGAATATTTTTTCTATTTCTTTCGATAATACTTCCAAAAATACAGCCACAATAGAAATTTTAAAAGAAAATTTTTTTCATATTCGATACCTTTGCCACATAATAAATTTGTGTGTTCAAAATAAATTAAAAGTAATAAACGAATCAATAACTAAACTTAAGAACATTATAGCATTTTATAAAATATAGTGGGCCATGAAGACAAATTTTTAAATAAATATGTAAAAATTTTAAAATCTCATCAAAAAAAATTTACCCTATGATATTAGAACAAGATGAAATTCCACATTCAAGATGTTAGATGAGGCATTAAATATAAAGATGCAATAAATTTATATAACGAAATGGAATTACAATCTTGCATTTTAGATGTAAATGAATGGGATTATTTACATTGTATTTATAATTTTTTAAAGAAATTTGAAGATGCAATTAAAGCACTTTCGGGGATCTACTATCCAAACACACACACTTTCGAGGAGGAAGAGAGAAGGAGAAGAGAGGAGGAATAGTGAAGAAAAGGAGAAGTGAGGAGGAAGAGAGGAGGAGAAGAGAAAAAATGAATAAGGAGGGGTAAAATGGTAATATCAAGTCAAAAATTTGAGGGATTTGGGGAGGATGACTAAATTGTAGTAACTTAGGAGATTTGGGGGACTAAATCCTAAATATGAAGATTTCGGGGACTAAATCATAATATATAAAGATTTGAGGGACAAACCAGTAAATACCCCTATTATTTAACCGAATTAGTTTGGTTTTCTTCAAAATAGGAGTAACCTATTTCTTAAAGATATAGACAAGCCAATTGAAGTTAAATTTAGCAAATATTTTAAAATTTTTCCCTCTTACTTTATTTTGCAACCGTTATACATCCACGAACAAAATTACATGAAATAAAATATTTAATAGAACTATTTCATAAAAATATGAGTTATAAATATAATGTTCAAGAATTAATTAACGATGTTAAATTATGTTTTGATATTATTTACTCTATATATGAAGATATGTATAATAATAAATCCCCAAAACTTTATTCAACCACAAAAAAAGTTAGGCCAACTCATACTTCTTTTAATGAACTTCATTACTATTTAAATAGAGCCAATGCAAATAGTAATTCACATGGTTGTTATGAAGATTTTGATTTTTTGGTCTAGTAAAAAAGACAGGAGAAAATTTATCCTATATTTTCCAACATGACACGTATATACTAATCACTTCGATGTCCACATTGTCATCGAAGTCTGCTTTTTGTACATGTGAGAGAGTGCTAACGGAGTGTGTTTGTCTAACGTATTGGCTAGATACAAAACAAATATACCGAGAAATTGCAGGCACTTTTAAGCAAGAACACTCACCTAAGAAAGATTGAAAATTGAAAACTTCTACACTATTAGTTTTCATTTATTTTTCTGTTTACAATTTTATTTTTTTAATGTAGTTTTTTAATAACATATAATTCTTTTAGAAGTAATATTAAGAACAAGTTAAGTGTGACGGTTATGATTATTTCCCTTCTTTTCGGATTTTATATAATTTCCAAATAGATTTATAGAGTTAATTTGTAAATGTAATGAGATTTTATGTAATAAAATTTTATTTCCATAATTTTTTTTTAAAACTTATAATTTAGTTAATCATTTTTATTTTTAAACCTTAAAACTTATAAGTTATAACATTAAGAAATAATTTTTTTTAAAAAAAAATTAATGGGCCGGCACGTGGACGCACAAACACGGCACATGCTTAGCAGTCCGTGCCTGCATGCAATTCCCAGCTTTCAGCAGAACTCACTTTCCCTTTGCCATGTTTGGTTTGCTATAAATTGCAGCAATGGATGCAAGTAGTTGCAATGAAATTTGCCACAGACAGCTGCAATGAAAAATAGGTTTTTTTATTTTCATTATCCACTCTTACTATTCAAGTGCTTAGGGAAATAGTCTTAGCCTTTAGTTTTACTTTGCATATTTACAATTTAAGAAGAAGCAGAAAAACCTAATATTTTGTGCATCCAATTAACCCTACAAAAATAATCCTAATCAAATAATTAAAAAAATATTATGTCCCTAAAACTCATTTTAGAGAATAGAAAATTAAATCTATGTTTGGAGATTAGTTTTGAAGTATTTTAAACTATTTTGGAGGGATGTGTTATAAAGTGTTATAAATACTTATTTGGGAGTTTTCTGACGAAATGTTTTGAAGTGTTCTTATAACATCCCAAGCACTAGGTATTTTAGAGTGTTTTTTAAAATATTCTAAATCAGGGTGTTTTAGATTGTTATGAATTGTTTATCCAAAAATACACTCTCCTTCTCTTGTTCAAACTCTTTTACATGTACATTTCTTTTTTTTTTAATTAAACATATTTGTTTTTTATTTATTTATAAAACCCACCAAAATTCACAATAAAACTTAACTCAAATAGAAACTTAAACACTTCAAACTTATTATCAGAAAACTTTAAAACACACGTCACCAAAACAAACAATTTAACAACTCGCAAAAACACTTTGTTTTTAACGTCCCATTACCTAATTGTTAATTAGATCCCTCTCTCGTTTTGCAAACCAACAAAAAAACAAAACAAAAAAACCCACCAAATCTCGCAAAAGCAACCAAAAATAAAGAAATCTACTGAAATCCCAAAAAATAACCAAAAAAAAAAAAAAAAAAAAAAAAAAAAAACAAGAGGAAAGATGAGTTGTTTTTTTTCAGTCTCTTTCTCTTCCAATAAAATTAAATTAATGGAGGAATCATGGTTTGCCCAATGAAGAAGAAGAGGCTGAGGATCTATTTGAGTTGCCCCAACCTCCTTTTCTTCCGCTGCTTCGTCCTCTCGGCGATGCCGCGGCGGCGCCACCGCGTGCGCTGCCCGATTCCGCCGGTCTCCCTCACCGCTGCCTTCTCCGCCGCCGCCCTCCTCCTCTTCCTCTTCATCTCCCTCCTCTCCTTCTTCACCCCTCCCTTCACAGACAACCACCGCCGCCCGCAGCGGCCGCGCGGAATGTCAGAGGACGTCAGAGTCGAATCTGATGCCAAGATTGTGTTCCAAGTCCCGGTTAGTTTCGATTTTTGGTGTAATGATTGGATTTTACTGTAAAATAGGGTTGTTTGCTAGATGGGTTTTTATTATGGTTTGATTATGGTTGCTAGACAGGAGGAGGGAGCTCGAAGCACGATCTGTGGAGCTCGAGGCTGGCCAAGTATTTTTATGGGTGCAGCAATGCCAGCAAGAAGTTTGAAGGTCATCGTGCTAGGGTTGCGATTTGATGTGTTTGAGCTGATATACTCATGATTTTGCGGTGAAATTTTGATTCTCCCCTTCCTTTTTTTGCTGCAGCTGAGGGTAATAGTCGGCCAGACAGATACTTGGCGATTGCAACCAGTGGAGGACTCAATCAACAAAGAACTGGGGTGAGTTATTTTCCTTGAAAGCTGTATTAGTATCTATCAGCTTGGGTTTTTATTAGTGGGTATTGATTCCAAGGTTTTAAATATCGGTTATAGTAGATATTTTGGATTGGAAAATTTTATAGCGGTTATTATTATCAGAGAAATATCGGAGATATTTTTCAAATGTCAGATGTCAATATCGGAATATAAATTTACATTCATATATAATAGAAAATAAATATAAATGTAATTCATACATACATCATAAAAAGTTATATAAAACATCATATATATATATATATATATATATATATATATATATATATATATATATATATATATATACACATATACATACATCATAAAAAGTTGTATAAAACATCATATATATATATATATATATATATATATATATATATATATATACACACACGTTTAGAATATACTTATTTTGATAACTTATATTAAACTGATGAATCCATAACCACTAACCAATTGTATAATCTTCATAAATGATAACTTAAATCATGTAAAAATGAAATGGATCAATAAATATATAAAATTTTATGCAATGAAAGGAGAAAGAATGAATAATTAAATATTACTTATTCATATCATGTACACAAGTCCAATTTAAATCATAAACTGATAGTTCAAACAATATGCAAGCAAAACCATGAGTTTAAAATTTACAAATTAAACTCAGCCAATTTTGAATAATTTCGGCTGCTATTTTGCATCCGATATTGCGGCCACAATATCGCTTGGACCCGATATTGTGCCGCTATTTTTCCAAAAACGGTAAACACTATGAAATTGCTTATATTGTTGCGTTTTGTATTCTAAAACGCAATATCAGCCGTAATATCAATATTGTGGCCGATATTTAGAACAATGATTGATTCTGTTATTGTTGAAGTTGGATGAAATTGAAAGAATTGACGTGGTCGAGCTGACAAACTATGGAAAACATGTCAATGAACTGCATCTTAAAAATTGAAGATGCAAGATTAACTGATCTATTGAATTTAAGGTGCATGATTAATCGATATGTTGATTTGAAAAATATAAATTTTATCAAATAATCAGAACCAACCAATTTGGCTATTATAAGTTAAGAGATACATATTTTTATAGGTGTCTCAACACCATACAAACAATCTAACAAGTGATGTGAGACGAAAACTAAACTAAATCCAAATACAAGATAGTTTTCTAATTTAGCATTCCCACTCAAGTTGAACTATAAATATCAATTATACACAACTTGTTACATATATTAGAAAACACTACCATCCTCTTCAATAGTATAGATTAAATAGAAATGGATAAGCAGTAGCAGTTGCTGAAGTAGATGAATCACCTGAATCATTAGAGCATACCCGTCACCACCATAATAGACCTTTATCTTACCATTGAAAGTTGATACGTAGTAGTGGCAGCAGTAGATAAACTTCTTTTTTATAAGCAATAGTAAGAAATAAATAAACTTCTTTATTGGAAATAGTAGTAGGAAGCTTGTGGTCACTCTGACACCATTTATGACATTCCAAGCGGGGACGTCTGAGCAGCTCACTCATCTAGCATTATTCTTGCTTGAACATCCTTAACTAGAGAGATTTGATCAGGGTTCCTCAGAAAAATGTTTGAAATTTCATTTTTTCCCGTGAGCAGAACATGTGCTAAGGTAGTGCAATGATGGCTTGTTTGGAGAAGCATGGTCGGTAATTTCTCCTTAGCTCCATAGTTATGGGAAACGCAGGTCTGTATGGTGTCTTTGGTGTTTTACATTGAAGTAGCAGCTGATATCAAGTTTAGCTTGAAAGCTCCTCTGCAGGGTATTTTCTTCATATTTTACTGGATTCATCAAATAAACAAATAAATAGCCATTAGGTGCACATAATACTTCACCGTTTGATTTTCTGTGGCTTCCATATTTTTTAGTGTAGTTATTGGTTTATTATGGTGAAACTTATGATATCAATCATTTTTTCAGATAATAGATGCTGTTGTTGCAGCACGCATTTTGAATGCAACGCTTATTATTCCAAAACTAGACCAGAAATCTTTCTGGAAGGATGCTAGGTTTGCCTCCTTAATTTTGCTTTAATATGTATATTGTGCATATATTGCCTGCTGAAACACTGATAAAAATTTTACCTGTGTCTTCCTGTGTCTGCTGCAGCAATTTTGCCGAAATCTTTGATGTTAACTGGTTCATATCCTTCCTAAAAAAAGATGTAAAAATTTTAAAAGATCTTCCCAGAAAGGGTGGCAAACTCATTAGGGCTCCATACAATATGCGTGTGCCTAGGAAATGCACTCCAAGATGCTACCAAACACGAGTCTTGCCTGTTCTTCTGAAAAAACATGTGAGTTCCTAGTTTCAAATTTCTGTTTTTTTTTGTTTTTTTTGTTTTTTTTCAAGTTTATTAACATGATAATTTGTAACAGATGAAAATTGTAGATATTTACCTTAATCTTTCTGGACATGAATCTTGCCTTTTGTTTCAGCAGTGGATGAATTCTGCCTTAGCCAATCCCTTTTTAAGATTTTAAGGAATATAACTATAGAATATAGTACACAATCATTTCGAAGTACACCTATTTTTATATCTTCATATAAAATGTGACGAGCACCTTTAATTCGGCAATTTTTCCAACTAGACTTGTCTAATCTATATTGTTTGTTTGTCAGTTTTCTTTTATATAACGCACCATTCACATGTTCCGTTAATGCTTAAGATGCAGTCACTAGCTTTAGTTTCCTTTTGAAAAGTGTTAGGGTTAGGACATTGTTTAGAGTGTAATCAACTATAAAACATGGTCACAGATATACAATACGAAACGGATACATATGACATTGATACAGACAAATTTGTATTCAAGTATAGTTAACACTCAGAAATACATACTCATGATATATATATCTGTGTGTGTGTGTGGGTGGGGGGGGGGGGGGGGGGGGATAAGATGATTTCAAAAAATATTAAGGTTATTGATACGCATGAATACATCTTTAATAATTACACATGTTTGCTAATGTTCAATATCTCGTATATTTATGAATTTTTTTTGAGTTATCTAAATTAATAATTGTGTGCACAATCATATCCTTCCGTAAAATACTTGGACAAGTTATATAAATGAAATGCCTTAGCAATTCTTGTTCTTGCATATAATTTTTAACGTTTACTCACATCTTTGATACGTCATGTATATGTTATAAATTTTGGATACGGTAAAAGGAGTATCTAGAGTATCCACAATGCCACAGTGATGATGTACTTTCTCCTTAATTATAGAAGCTTGTCAAGCTTTATGGTTATGACTAATATAAGCTGAAATCTGCAAGGTATAAGCTACAGGCCAAAAGTAGTAGTGAAATAAGTGCTAAAAATATTAAGTAAGATAACACTTGGGCTGCATATTAGCATAACAACCTAGGTGTGTTTTGATATAGGAGTTAGGAACTATATCCTCCCCTAAAATTCATGACTTCTACTCCCCAACTCCTGCTAAATAAGACTCAAATAAACCAAAATGATGATGATGATAATAATAATATTTATACTTAAAGGAACTAGTACAGTTAATTCATGGATATCATCTACATATGATCACTAGGATTCCTCTTTGATCAAATAAGGTTCAGGCTTGCAGCTTGTTTCATAAACCTTAGATATGCCTGAAAGTGAAATCTAAATCTAAAAGTTTAATATATAGATACAACCATAACTAACTTAAAGCTCGAATGGAAAGAAATACTAATATCATAGAACATGAAAACATTATCAGATAAATGAAAATTTAGTCGATCTTTAGCTATTTAGTTCAAACTTAGACATGCTGAACTTGGTGTAGCTAGAGTTCAGCTTTTTTATTAATCTAGCCTTGTTGCTGCACTTAAATTGACGTAATAATTATGTGAGCAATTGAAAAACCTACCATCATCCCTAGTTGTGTATATTGATGAACATATTACTCAAATTTACAGTTCAGGCTATTATCATCAACTTGTTTCAGTCCTTTTGGGTGTCTTCAGTTTGTGTTGTAGATGGATAAAACTAATATAAATGCTTTTCTGTATTAACACTGAATAAATGTGGCCACGTCGATGTCTATGCTTACCCTTTCTACAAGAAATGAATGAAAGTGCATAAAATCATTATGTCCATATCAACCTCCATGCTCCATAGTATGAAGGTATCTGTTAGCCTTTCTCCAAGAAATAAATGAAAGTGTACAAATCGTTGAAGCTTTTGTGCATATAGATCTGTTCCTATTTGATACCATGTAAATTATGATATGACCTAGACAGCAGTTTCAATTTTTCAGCATAAAAATTGCAGAAATCCTGTTTTCCAAGAAAGGGGGTTTTGTGATATGAAGAAACCTTTGCATATAAAACAATCTAGTCTATGTATAAAATCTTGCAGGGATTCCACATCTAACTAATCACAAAAAGGTGGATTTAAATTGACTATACATTCAAAGTGGCTAGTGAATGTCATCTATATTGGTGTGGAATGTAGGTAAATGCTTCTTAACATTGTGTGGTCTATCTTGGGTTCAAGTGGTGTTTCCATTTTCCATTTCTGTTTTTCTGATTTGAACTTATAATGGGATTGGAATCCCCTTTATATCTTGTGCATAGTTAACTTTCTCAGATTTTTCCTGCCTGGAGTGACACCTGTTTACTATTTCCTTGCAGATCTAACAGGTTTACATGTTCCTCCATCTCTTTCCTTGTATGTTAACAACAGAGCCATCCTGTCATTTCCTCTTCATTAGAAAGTTACAATAAGGTCAAAACATAAAAGTTTTAAGAGTGATTTAGTCTGTCAGTGAGCTTGCTCGATAGAACTCTGGAATTGCATATTCTCTCCGATGACTACTTAATGCAAATATGAACAAAGAAATTTTCAAATAACCAAAAGAAAAGATCCTCCCTTTACATGCCACCAAATAATTGCATCCAACCTCAAAACAAGAACCTCCCCTAGATCTACCTGTACAATTCCACACAATCCTCTTTTGAGGATCTAATCAACATCTAACGTATACTCCCTCTGACCCTCCCTTGGATTTGAACAATATCAACATCCAAGAAACCACAAGTAATGGAAAATTAACTGTTGCAATTTTTTTTTTAGATTGAAAACCAGATGAGATTGACTGAAATCAGATCATGCAAGATCAGATTGAAGAAGAAAAGAGGAAAGGATGATGGCTGTGGCAGCGGTATAACAATAGTATTGGAGGAAGTCAAAGATGTTGAGGATTGGGAAGGTGACAGTATTGGTGGTGATTTAGTCAGAAACACTAGGGATCTGAGACCATGAAAGCATTAGGATTTCAGGAGAAATAGATTAGATGAATCATTGCATCTTTCTCTTCTCTTCTTATTTATTTATTTTTCTCATTTTTATACAAAGCTCTCTACACTTTAATGCAGTATATTCCTTAAGACAGTAGAAATTAGCAGTACTGATCAGGAAGCTTCTTGTCATCAGGAGGAAGGATTGGAAGCATGTGGATCTGATATGGTGCAAATGTGACTTGTAATGAACAGTCTACATGGTTTTTGCACTAACAAAATAAGAGAAACATGCAAACAAGCAAATAGGTAGATCGACAGTTTTACCATGATGACAGAACTTGAGTCGGTGATAACCAGATAGGAAACGAAAGCAAAGTAACTTCAAAATTTAGAATTATTTCAGCAATTAAATCTCTAGCACGTGATAGAAAAGTTATTGGAAATATGCACCTCTGCACCTGCATGACCAAAGTTAAATATCTTCTTGGTTCATGAATCATGCAAAGAATTATTGTAAGAACTATTGATATAGTGAAGAGAATCAACTTTCCTATATACCAATACAATATCAGCTGCACATTATAGAAAATCAGCTTTCCATCTATGGAATTATGCCGATCAAAGTGATAAACTTCTCTTCTCCCAAAAATACTTATTTTTTTGGTTATTACATGTACGGTAGGAATATATAATTAAAGGAAAGGTAAGTGCCTGGACAACTCGTTTTGGAAGAGAGTTGAGATGGAATAGAGGGACAACATTGAGTAGCTAATATGAGAATTGAGGAATGAGGACATTACAATGGCTTCCAAGTCGATGATAGATTCTAGTGACTCCATTTTTCGTGACTTGTCTAGACATTCGTTTCGTCATCATATATTTGCTACACTTAAATGTAATTATGCAATCTGCCATGCTAGCTATATGAATCAAAATTTTAGTTGTCTCTAATATTTCCAGTACATTCTTGATTATAATGTGAACGATTACATATAGAAATTTAACAATTTATAAAATTTGTATATTGAACATTGAAGAATAACTTTCTGTTGATATAGATTGATTTTTTGGAGGACATCATATGATTGGAATTTCTTACTATTTACCATGGCACATGGTTACTGAACTAAACTGATTATTGAATTGCTTTGATTTTCTGGATCTTTGGAGATGATAGAATGTGAATGGTGATGATCATCCATTTAGATGATCCCCATTGGCTTTCCAATGTCGCTTATTGGTTCTATGTGAGCATGAATCGTGGTACTTACCCTTTTGGATGCTCATTTGGTCTATGTGACAGAGCATGAGTCGCGGTACTTACCCTTTTGGATGCTCATTTGGTCTATGTGACAGAACCATATAGCTTTCATATATTCTGCTCAAATGGTTTATGTGATTCACAATTGACTCTGTATTATACTCAAATAGTATCCTTAAGAGAACTTTTTTGCACATTTGGAAAGATCATAATATTGAAGAGAAGATCTTCTCCATCCAACATCCAACCTGCCCTCTTAGATATGTCATATATAGATATTCTACTTTACAATCTCTTATGTTGTCCATTCATTTTAATCATTTTTTATTATATTTTCTGTTGGAAACAAAAGTTGGATGGATGCAATCAAAATTTTAATGTGAGAGTAGATCTATCTCAAGCATTAGTATTTTACACACGGAATTAAATTGGAAATTTGGCAGGGTTGTGCTAAGAAAAGGCCAACCCAGTGCATGCGACACCCGAGTAGTGGGGTCTTGGGAGGGTCTAATGGATGAAGCCTTACCTCCACTTTACAGAGGCTGTTCCAGGGTTTTGAACCCATGACCGCAAGCTTAGAATGAAACAGTCTTACCATTGCTCAAGACCACATTTATCTGGTGGGGTTGTGTAGATCTGAAATATGTCGGGATAATGTTAAAACTGATATTTAGTATTTAAGCAGGTAAAGAAAAATATATTCTATATAGTATACGCTATAAGAACAAAAATATATGAAGAAAATCTAACTAGATCAAAAAATATGCTTACGCATGTTAATAGTTCTGTTATAGGCGTATATTGCTCCCAACTCTTGTCCTATTTCAGGCTTACTGCGAACTTGCCTTATTTGAAAATATGGATTAAGTGGCCCATTTTTGGACATTGAGACTCCTAAACATCATTTTTCACCAGTGGTGGATTGGGCTGTGGTCTGTGCATGATGGATAACGTGACTAATGCTTGTAAGTAATGAGTGTATCTCCTCCACTTAAATGTAGAAAAATGTCATAGAATATTACAGTTATACGCATATATATTGTTAATTACTTAAGGTGGTTTTGGCAATATAAGTAAAGAGAGAGTCGAAAGTAGTCTTTTTTCCCATTGCTTTTGCTGGGAAAGGTCTCTATATTAGTTTCCAACAAATATCTGATACTAATCCGACTTTGTTCTTTGACATAAAAGCATTATGGATACCTCAAGTTTATAACCATCTGAGACACATTGAATATTCTGTAAATTCTTAATACCAATTTGGTTTTACTAAATTATCCTCACCCTTCAGCAGAACTGATATCTTTTTTAGAACCCAGGCCAAACTCAATGGCTGTTACATCTCCTAGCACCCAGTGCAATTTCTTCTTTTGACAAAATCCTTTCAATCCTCTAGCAAGGGAACTTTCAAAAACATGGTTTAAACTTTGGAAATCCTTATGTACTAACTGATGATTTATGGTCTCTGACTTGGCAATGTTGGATGTATCATATAGGCAATTTTGGACCAATATTATAGGGTTTACATTGTATTTGGTGCCTCAAGTCTCTGATATGGTATTTACAATACATATTGGTTTTGGCTGATATTTAAAACCTTATCCAAAAGTACGAGAAGTTCTAGTGGAACTGTGGAAATGATATGTAAAATTACGCTTTGAATCAATGTTTAAAAAAGGATAACAGTAATATAACGTTTTGCCTCTGTTAGGTTATGTTGTATATAGCGTAGCGCATAATATAGGTTATACAATTTCCTATTTATTTAATAAAAATAAATATAAAACTATATAAACTAATTCTATAAAATGAAAAATAAATTTAAAAATATCTAAGAAAAAAATATAAAACCATTTTACAATACATACAATAATTTTTACATATATCTTTACAAATTATATCAAGTCTACAACCATAATTCCAATAATCATTGAAACAAGAAAACAAGATTCTAATTTTTTATTTCAATTCTAGTTATTATCATCATTGTAATTTATATCTTGTAATGTTTAATTTATTTTATTTGTATTTGTTGATTTCAGTTCAATTAAAAATTCAATAGAATCAACAAATAAGATATTTTAGCAACCGAATAGGAATTACGATAAGCGAACAAAGAAATAATCGCAAATTAACAAGTTAACAATTCCACAAATAATCAAACAAGCCAACAACTAATCAAGTAAGAAGATTACAGCAATTTGTTAATAATCATAATAATAATCAACAATAATATAAAATTACTAAAAAAATAATTGTAAATAATATAATATAACGTAATTTAATATAACATAACGTAAAATAACATAAAAAAAAAGTACTATTACGGTGCACTGAGTTATTTCTAGTAGTTACGTAGCGTTGGGGTTCCGTTAGGTTATGTAACGCAATATAACGGGTTTCATAACGCATTAGTTTCAACATTGCTCTGAATAGTGAATACATTCTAATTACATAGTATTACTGAATTAGATTTTAGCTTCATATAGATAAAATTTTGGAGTTTTGATTAGGTTGGGGTCTTTTAAGAAACTGTGTTTAAGATGGTAGACAACAGAACTGAAGTGTATGATAAAATTATTTAAAGAAGTTTGAGATGTTATGAAAATTCTGCTCATGGTAATAGACTTGGGTGATTCTAGCATTGTTAATGACGTTGAGAAGACTGGATTAGAATTGGAAAGCTAATTCTTTGACTAGTCTTAACAGCTGAAGAGCTTTTGCAAATTCTTTGACTAGCCTTAACAGCTGATAAGCTTTTGCAAATTCTTTGACTAACCTTAACAGCTGATAAGCTGGTGCAAATTGCAATACAAAAACATCTGAGAAGTATGGTACCAGAGTTTAATATATTTAATGATTTGAAAGCTCATCATTGATAATTGGTTGAGGATCCATGTGGAAGTTGTAAGAGGGAGGTAGGAAACTACTATCCAGCATAGCACAGATTTTTGCTATCTTATGTTCCCTGCTTATGGTTAGATGGATTTGTGTTCCCTCTATCTTCTCTTTGTTGAGTTTTGTTGATAAGAACAAAGAGGGAGGATAGCCTTTTAAGGAACAGAGAGGGAGGATAGACTAACCGTTAAGAGGATTGGGATGGCTAAGTGGGAAAACTGCAGGAAAGAAGAGAGGTTAAGTAACATGTAAGAAACAAAAATTTGGCTAAAAGTGTCATTTCAGTCACTTCTCTTTAAGGTTTAATCAGTCAGGTAAGGGATCATACCAGCAAGATTAAATGGGCTGCATGTTGGGTGAGCATCACATTGCAGGGGATTTATACTAAATTATGGATTTTGTTGGCGATGAATAATGATATTAATTACAGACTAGTGTAAGGAACCATATATATTTGGCATTAGCAAGTACTTGCTTGGATAGTGCCTCACTTTCCTAGCCAAGTACATCTTGGAAACCAGTGTTCTAAAAAACGCCCAATGCGGGCGCATATGCGCCCGCATGGGCGTTTTCGCCCACAAAACGCATAGAAAAAGCAGAATGCGCTCCATTATGCGGACAATCGGTTATCGGGTTTCGAACGTTAAAAATTCGCCCAACCCGCACCCAAAACCCGACCCGTACCCGCAACCCATTACTTATTTCCCTTCCTCCTCTCCCGAATCGAGTTCCGGAGCCCAGCAAGGAAAAAAAAAAAAAAAACCCTTATTCTCCGATCGCCCCTTCCCCCCTCCGATCTCACTGGCGACCCGACGACATCTCCTCCGGTGGCTGCGGTCCTCAATGCGAGCTCTCCGGCGGTCGAGTCCCTGCTTCAGCAAAAAAAAAAACCCTAACTTCCGTTCGCCCTTTCCCCTCTCCGATCTCACCGGCGACATCACCTCCGGCCGATCGTCCCTCCAAACTAGCGAAAAAAGACCAAAAAATCCTAACTCTCCGATCTCCCGAGCTGTCGAGGCGAAAAAAAAACCCTAACTTCCGTTCACCCTTTCCCCTCTTCGATCTCACCGGCGACATCTCCTCCGACAGCTGCAGTCCTCAAGGCGAGCTCTCGGTAAAGTTTTTTTCCAGTTAGGATTTTGGATCTATTTAGGATTTTGCAGTTTATTTTTTTTGGGTATTATTCCTGTTGAATATTTTTGATGATTATTTAGAATTTGGTTTCCAATTTAGTTAGAATTTGGATTGCTACAGTTATTTGAATTTGGGTTGCTGCAGTTATTTTAATTTGGGTTGCTGCAGTTATTTTAAACTGAGTTGAATTTGAGTTGAATTTGGGTTGCTGCAGAATTGTGTTGGATTTTGCTGGAAATCCAACACAATTGCTGCAGAATTGCTGCATAATTACTGCAGAATTGTTGTTGGATTTTGCTGCAGAATTGCTGCAGAATTGTGTTGGATTTTGCAGAATTGCTGCATAATTAACTGATCACTGAGTTGAATTAAGTTTATTTGAATATAAGTTGGCAATTTGTTAATTGTATAAGTTTATTGTAGTAGAATATAAGTTGAATTAAGTTGAATTAATTTTTTAGAGTTTTATAGCATTAATATATCCATTTTTTTATAATTATTATATTAATATATATTAAAATATTAATATTCCGCATAATTCTGCGTAATTCGCATAATCGGCCGTAATCCGATTATGCGTTATGCGGTCCTGGACCGCACGCATACTGAAAACGCATTCTTGAATATTGTTGGAAACTTCAGTTCACTTTTGATCACTGGAATCGAAAAGTGAAGAGAGTGCAGTGGAAGAGATTTTCTTCATTTGTTTAGTGTGTATATATTTTCAGGGTAACCATTTAAGTTTGCCTCATGTACCTTTAACCCCCTCAACGATTTTTTTGGCACACTCTACTCTCCTCCATTGTTAGTTCCCCAACTTCTTTTAGAAAAAAGACTGCACGTGACATGCAGATGATGGAAAAAGACACTAAAACCCTCTTCCTTCCCGCAACTGCCCCTACTAAAACCCATCTTGCACCCATTTTACATCTCATTCTCAAAATCTACTTTAAAAAAAAAAAATTTCTTCCGTCAAATTGACTACTCAAATCTTCAGGCCATCCTCATCCTACATCCAAAACTCTAGATGTATTTTCAATCTCTCCTTTCTTAACCATTAACTTCCCAATGCTTTCTCTGTACAGCCTAGAGCATGCCCAACAGATGGTTTGACAAATTACACTAGATATCATCTTCATAACAATAGATTTTGCCCTTCTGCTCGTCGACATTGGCAATCGACAAATCAGATGTGGGGGAGTTTTTTTTTGGTTGGGGTGGGGGGAGTTGGGTTAGGGACAATATGGTTTTTAGACATAGTAACTTAAAATAAGTTAGTGGACTAAACATGGAGGCAGGTACAATGTGCCAAAAAAGAAAGCCTTTTTTGTTGTTTGGGTTGGTGGGTTGGGGGGGGGGGGGGGGGGGGGGGAGTGGTGTGTGTGTTAAAGTTATGCCAGGAAAATGTTAAGAGGGTTTTATAACTTTACCCATTTTTTTATTTGTGTTAATCTTTTCCTCTACATATACATTTTCTAAGTGTGGCATATCACATGCCAACTCAACATTCTATGTCCTTGCTTTCTTCAAAAGAAAAAACTCCTTGCCTCTTGAAAGAGGGAAACAACCGCTTTATGTCCCTACGTCTATCTTCCACTTTCTTTTTACTTTCCAATTGCCAAATGGGGCTCAACTTAGCAACAAATTTTGTAGCAACAAATTTTGGGAATTATAATACAAAAGGATATTACCAGTTCTGGAAGTTGTAAAGAAAACACTTCCGGGACATGCTTATGCCATCTTCATGACCTTATCTCTTTACTCATGGGGAACATGGTGCTTTGGCATATTTTATGAATGGCAGTTGGAAGGAGATGAATTATTTTTCCTAGTAGTTTGCTTAACTTTTCAACCCAATCTCCTTCAATTTCTTCCAGAGCAAGACAGCCCCTTTTTTGACTTATGCATAATATATATTCTAGACAGAAGAATTTAGTGTTAACTAGTTTAATTAATAGGTATGTAACTAGCAATGGATTGTGAAATGATAATTGCAGAGAACTATCATGATTCGTGGAACCTATGGAATTACTCTGTTTATTTCCAGAATAAGAACTAATCGATATAGCATCCTAATACATAGAGAGAGCAAGGGAGGGAGGGGTTTTTTTATATTTCTAACAATTACCTTTTCTTTTCACTACCTTTTTTGAGGTATCTGATCATTTACCCGTGTGAAACTATGCTGCAGGTTGTTCAGTTATCAAAGTTTGATTACAGGCTTGCAAACAGGTTACCAACAGATTTGCAAAAGTTGAGATGTAGAGTTAATTATCATGCTTTGAGATTTACTAGTCCAATACACAAAATGGGGGAGACTTTGATCCGAAGAATGAGGGAAAGAAGCAAGAACTTCATTGCCCTTCACCTCAGGTAAACATTGCCCCATTCTTTTAACCTTAGTGCAGAATAACATTGCTACTTTTCTCCAGTGTCTCTTAGTGGCAAAGATTTTGAAAGAGAGAGAAGGCGATACTACTCTCCACATATCATATAATGCATTTCTTATAGATTACTCAAGCCCCTTGGTCTAAGCTAGATCCTCAATTCCAACAACTTCTCACTTAGTACATGAATTAAGTTTTCATATGCATTTATAGTGACTGGACATTTTGTGTATGAGTAGGACACTGATGTCCAGGGAGACTGGTGCTTGAAACCAATGGTATGTTGGATTAAGAAATGTTTCAGGCACTTAATGGGTACTGCATATTTTACTCTTACAACACATTTCCGACAGTTTGGGTAAACTGCCTGCAGCTCCCAAACAACAATTTAATTCACTATTATGATGCGCTTGGGAACCTTTATCTGAGAAACTCTTGAAAAATGAAATATTTGCAAGGTGGAGTTTGTTATGGCTTCTTTTTGGCAAGAACTATTGTTCATTTTACTATTCTACCTTCTATTGCATATGAATCATAACTCAATACATATATTTGTATAATTTAGATATGCATAATTTTTTTAAAAAAAATGTCTATATAGCCATGTCTTTGTGTCCAGATGTTGTAGGGCTGTGTTAAGCACCCTGCATTCTTATTGTAGGATAAAACCCGTGTTTGTGTCCACTGATTGTAGGTTTTAAGAATCTGCTTCCCACATTTAACTATGTAAATATGAAACTTTTTTCCATCGCTTGCTGGTTCACCCTCTCCCTTACTCATGATTATCAAAGATTATTTTTCTTTTTCTAGTACTAAGGATAGCTACAAGGTAATATTTCACATTTTGCAAAACTTGTTAGTATCCTAGTCTAGGCTCATGAATTTTTGACTTTTCATTCTTCATAATTATTGTAGCTGCACAGTGTGACATATAAGTATTGTTTTAAATATCAGCCACAATGATATGTCAAAAAAGGGAGAGAGTTCATTTTGTGCGCATATCGGCCGATATTTATAATATTGTCTGCTATATAGCCTTATATATCACCTCGACATAATAACCAATATGGTTCGTTTTTTCTATTGGATTTTTAATTTAGAAGTAGATTTGGTGTTCATACCCAATATTATTCCTATATATAAGGGACAACCAAATCTTTTCACTTCTAAGTCAACCAGAATTTTAAAATGTTTCCACAAGAACTTGAGAACTAAAATCTCTCTAACATGCAAAGAATTACAATTATTAGAGGTCTACATTGCGGAACTTATTTAAGTGCTACTCATGACTTAAAATCTTCTTCAAAATTTTCTTTTTCTTCCAGGTCCTCTTTTTTTACATCTTTGCTTGCTCAGTTACTATTATTGTTATTTCTACTATTGTCATTCTCGCAATTATTATTGTTACTACCAACTTTCTTTGGCTGCTATTATTGTCGTTCTTGAATCTTAGTTATTTCTATAATATATGTCTTCAACTTTAGTTGGATCTATTTTATGGTTTATTTTATTATGTTATACTTGTATATATGAACATGTTCTTGATATATATATATATATATATATATATATATATATATATATATATATATATATATATATATATATCAAGAACATGTTCATATATATATAATGTATTACTAGTTAGATCGATCAAAATTAAATCATATTTACATATTTGACATGTATATATAAGTTTGATATGAACTCGTATCCTTAATATATCATCCAATATCCACAATCCAATATAAAAAGAGCCCATTCGATATGATATTTAGAACCATGCATATAAAGTACTTGAAGTTCTATGATTCTATGGTTCACAAGGATGCTTCTATGACAGATTTGAGCCGGATATGCTCGCCTTTTCTGGTTGCTATTATGGTGGAGGAGAAAAGGAAAGGAGAGAGTTGGGTGCAATTCGCAAAAGATGGAAAACATTACATGTAAGAACACTAATATTTTCTTACAAACAGGTTGATTGTTTCTTGCATGTCTAAAAGTGAGGATTTCAAATGCAGATAAGCAATCCGGAGAAAGAACGGAGGCATGGAAAATGTCCATTAACTCCAGAAGAGGTAGGCCTGATGCTGAGGGCACTGGGGTATGGAAATGATGTTCACATTTATGTAGCATCTGGTGAAGTATATGGTGGTGAAGACACATTGGCACCGCTGAAAACATTATTCCCAAATTTCCATTCTAAAGAAACTCTAGCAAGCAAGGAAGAGTTGGAACCATTCTCCGCTTTTTCTTCTCGCATGGCTGCTTTGGATTTCATTGTTTGTGATGGAAGTGATGCATTTGTGACAAACAATAATGGCAATATGGCTAAAATTCTAGCTGGCCGAAGGTTTGCCTTCATTTTCCTTGCGATGACGTCGTTATGCAGATACTTCTCACCTTTTCTCATTTGCCTTCATTCACCTTTCTCCCGTGTTTTCTTATGTTTCACAGGAGATACTTTGGCCACAAAAGGACAATACGTCCAAATGCTAAGAAACTATACTCTGTGTTCCTAAACCGGGCTAATTCAACATGGGAAGCATTTTCCTCCAAGGTTCGGACTTATCAGAGAGGATTTATGGGGGAGCCTAAAGAGATAAGACCAGGAAGAGGTGAATTTCACGAATTTCCTTCAACTTGTATATGTGAGAATACCGAGAAAAACATGGCTGGCACCAAAGATCAGTTCAAGATTAAAACTAGGGGCAGGAAGGAGGGTTTAAGAAGTGTTGGGGGACCAACGTATAATCATGATGTTGACGATCATGAAGTTGAGGATAACCGTGATGCTGATGAGGAGCCGGAATTGCCTGATTTTGATGATGAAGAGAATTCACCTCAAGCAAAACTGCAATCCAATGCTACTGAATTGGATTATGATCACTTCATGAGATCTGAGGACCCCGAGTTAGAGGATATGTTTTCTGATTAGTGATGCGCACAAGCAATGAGCAGATTTTGTTACTCATCCCCATTTATTGTTATATTCTTTTGATTCTTTGGCCAACCGATGATGTACTTCTCCATCGAACCTTCTGACTAGTGTTGTTGCTGCTGTACTGTTTTATCATGAAAACCTTGACGAAGGTGTACAATATCCCCTGCCTTCATTGGAGCAGAGAAGCAAGGCACACATTATGAAGACTATTTAGTTAGTGAAGAGCTCTCCGTACATTGCAGAAGTGCTTTTGGCTTTTGGTTCTAGCTTTCTGGCAGCATAACCTTCATAGCTTCCAGTAAATTTCGTGTGATTTCTCGTTGCATACTCGTGTAAATTGTTGGGGACATGATGCAAGTTGTGTTAAGATTGGCTGATCAAGCTCAAGCGTGAATTTAAGGGTTTATTATTGTGAATTATTTTAAAATTCTGTTTTGTGTATTATTTTGTATTTCTTTGCTCTATATGCAGTCTGTTTGGATTGAAGAAAGTATAGGGTACTCTCTTTTTACATATTCTTGTAAAATTGTCGGCAACAAGATGAAAGTTGTGAGGCTGCTTGGTTAAGCAAAAACATGAATGCAAGTTTTGATTATTGCGAGTTATTTGAATAGCTCCTTTTTTGTTTATTATGTCATTTGTCGACATGTGCAATTTGTTCAAATTAAGTAATTTTGATTTAACCAAATGGATCTTTGTACATGTATGTCCAGCTGAAGCTTTGCTCTGCTGTTTGGTATGTTTCAGATTTGTATCATGTACATGGTCTCTTTTCCGACAAGTGTGGTCTCTTTTCCGACAAGTGTTTACATTGGCAAATTTTGGTCAGCATGCATAATTTGTTTGGTCAACTGTAATTTTATTTGTATTAGCACAGGTGAATATGTATATCCGGCTGAAAACTGGTTGTAATGTTTGGTACGGTCTTGCAGTAGGTGTGGTCTTCTTTTTCCTTAGAAAGTTGGTAGTACCCTTTCCTTTTTTTCCCCATATTTTTCTTTCTTAATTTGCAGTGTTTTGGGCTGTTCTTGCACTCGGGCATGAATCTGGTGTGATCATCTAATGGACAGATTTTGATCCTCTTCAAAATGAAAAAACTACCAAGACTGTTCAAATCGTATTTCAATTATCCATTAAATTAGTTCTTATCTTATGATTTCTACTAATATCTACTTTATACTATAAAAAATCTTAACCAAAACCATCAACCAAATGGCCGATCACTAGTGACATTATTATCACTAGTTTTAATAGAGTACTTAAAGCAGATTAACACAAGTGCAGTCCTGATTCACTCCTACTTTCTTAATCTACATGAATGTTAAAATTTTGTGTTTCTTTAGTTTCGTGATAATTATAAGTATATTTGATTTTCTTTTATTGATCTGATTCATGAGTAGTTTAAATTTGTAATATTTAAATTTAGTGATTCTTAAATGATATTGTTAATTATTAAATTAAATTTGCTTATTGGTAAATTAATCTTGCTGGATAGTTGACCAATGCATAACTATGTAAGAGAATTAGTCGACCAATGTTTGAGATTGGTTGACCAATCCAAAATCTCTTCCTTTGCTTAGGGGAGAATTAGTCGGCCAACGTTTGAGATTGGTTGATCAATTCAGAAACTCTTCTTAAGAGGATTAGTCGAATAGTGACTGAGATTGGAATCCAAAAAATATTTTCGATTGAGGGATTGGTCGACTAATGCTTTATGTTTGGTTGACCAACATATATATTAGCCAACTAATGACTATGATTAGTCGACCAATCATCCAGTACTTCTTGATTACTTAGAATTTCAACTATATTAATTATATGACAATTACAATTATTATATTTTATTTGTACGTTTTAGGCACTTTACTTGGTTAGACAATGAAAAATGACAAGAGCAAGCAATTTATTATCTAAATCGGACGATGGTTGGAGCTAAACACATGTACAATCCTATGGAGAAGGAATGCGTAGCTCTGGTTTTTGCAACGCAAAAGATTAGAAATTACTTAGTAGAGCAAACAACCCATGTCAATATTGATAACGCAACAACATTTATTAAATTCAATACTCCTTAAGTGGGCATTACTGCTTTCATAATATGATTTGAAATTTGTCCCTTAAAAGCAATCAAGGGATAGGCTGTTGCATACTTTTTGGCTGATCATCCGGTGTTTGAAAGTTCCAAGCTATATGAAGTCATGTCTGACGAAACAATTGAGAGTAACACAATTTCAATAGATAGTTTGTGGTAGATGTTTTTAGACGGAGCCCCAAGAATGGGCCAAAAAGGAAAAATTGTTGCAGAAGCGGGGGTAGTTTTTATCTCACCTGAAAGTGATGTACTGCCTTTACGCATACTTGTTGACAGAATCACGCTCGAATAACGTGGTTGAATACAATGCCCATCATTAGCTACAAATAGCTAAAGAAATCGGGGTGATATATCTAGAAGTATATGGCGATTCAAAATTAATCGTCAGTAAAGTAAAAAATGAGTATGAGATAAGGAATGAAGATTTAGTTCTGTATCGTCAAGCCACTATAGCCTAGGCGAAGAAATTTAAGGGGTTCTACATTGACCATATACCCAAAAGGATAATACATATGCTAACGCCTTAGCATCTCTAGCAGCCAGACCCAAGATAGAGCAGAAGGTATTGGTTACTAGTTGAAGCTTGTATCATCCAGAACAAACTCTGGAAATTAACAAAGATATCAAACAAGGCTCGAAAAGCAAAGTAGCATGTGAAGTATCATCCAACATGGAGCCTAGATATTGTAAATTTCCATTTGTAAACTTTGTACTATACGGTATCCTTTCTAAAGATCTAAAGGAAGCTACTCCATTAGCAGAAGGGCAAATCAATTCTTCTATGATGCAACCACTAAACAATTATACCGAAGATCCTATAATGGAATCTTGCTCTAGTGTTTATCCCACAAAGAAGCACAATCTGCGCTACAAGAAGCCCTAAACGACATGTGTGGTGCTCATCAATTCAGACCAAGCTCTGGAATCGACTAGGAAGAATGGGCTATTACTGGCCGAAAATGATAACAGACACCGCAACTTAAGCAAAAAGGTATCATGCACACCAAATCCATGCTGAATACCTCCACCAGCCATCAGGGTACTTACATCCCACGACCGCGTCGTGGCATTTGAAGCATGTGGGTATTCATGTGGTTGGATCTATCACCCCTCCCTCCTGAAAAGATCATCGATATATTCTCGCAATTACAAATTACTTTTCTAAATGGTCAGAAACAATAGTGTTAAAAGAAGTTAAGACTTCTGAATTGGTGAAATTTATAGAAAAACCACATCATTTACTGATTTTCCTCAAAGCTTAGTCCATGATAATGGGCCGCACTTTATAAGTCAGGCATTTTATAGGCTATGTGACAAATTCAAAATTAAACTCAACAATTTTTGAGGACTTGGGCTTGTGGTAGTTTCGGTGTAACGCCTATGAATATGCGCCAACTCTGTATGATAGGGATCATACTCTGACTCAGTGGTATTACTTTCACTTTACCATTGGCAAAAAGCCAAAGTAGTCAACAGTGGAGGGTTCTTAGTTGGCATTCGAAAAGTAATGCTAGTTGAATACATAATAAAGTGCCTCCAAGCTCTGGCGCCATCGATTAAACTACTGCAATGTGCCAAACACTTATAAGGGTTACCCACGTACAGTTGGTCATAACCAGACTGCCTGGCGAAACGACTTGGGAAGTACGTAGCCAATTCACAGGCAAGCCGCTGCGATACACCAAATGTTAAGGGTAGATACTTTGTAACCAGCCGAAAATCCCAGCAGGAAAAGAACCCATGTCACAAAAGATACCCCAAGATCAACTACATCCATATCGGAAAAGAACCAGACAAATCTATAGGTGTTGTACCGGTCTACAGCCTTCCTCGCTGTTACTACATACTTATGTTTCCACTGCTTGCTTTCAAATTGATAAACAGTGGGAAGATCCTCCTGGTCAGTATTGACCCCACCGGTAATCAATCCTTCGCAGTGGGTTGCAAACCATGCCATCAGATAAGCACACGACATCTCAACTCGAAGACTCTGCTCTGCACTCCAATAAAATGTTGGCAGAAAGTCCTCAATCCCCTTGAATTCTATAGATCATGGTCGAGAGTAAGCTCAAGGATCACTCACTAGCCAACAAAGTAGTGGTAAAGATCCTTTAAAGTTAGATACTCTCTAGGTATAGAAGGAATTATGCACCTTAAGTCATAAAGTTAGGTAGCAGGCTAAAATCGCACTAGGTGTCAAGCCAATGCTGGCCCAATGATGATAACTAAGAAGGACAATACTTGTGGTAAAACCTTCCTCATCTTCATCAGGCACTCTCTCAGGAATGGTGAATTGCTCTAAACATTTCTTTAGTTCCTCGACCAGGGCTGGACAATTGACAACAATTGGCTCCTGCCTATCGAGATTGGAAAATAAATATTCAATCCATTTTTTGTGCCAGACAAAAGCTCCTTTCAACCCTATCACATCAATGCCAGTGTGGAATAGCTAATTAATTTTCACAATATCATATAAACCAAAGAATTTTGGTCCTTTAGCACCTTCAAATCTTGCAATGTGAGAGGTATGCTTCATAAACCCCATCGGTAACCCTGATACAATCCACATCTCATGGAGCCAAATACTATCCTCACCATTAAGTGTGAAGAAAATACCAGTAGATAGAGCATACATCTCCAGCAAAACAAAGAACGCATTTAAGAGTCCTCGAGCAAAATCTAGACTTAAAAAGAAAAATCCTAACTCACTTTCGGAGGAATCGCAATTACACTTAGCACGTGTAATGAGCCTTTAAACTCCTAGATTACCCTAGTGGACGAGTTGTGTCTCATGAGGGTTTGTAGTGAATATACCCACAAAATTCGTGAAGAAAATAGATTAAGGAATAAAGAAAAGAAAAACAAGGATACCTGAAAATCATGAAAAATAAAAATTTTATACAAAATAAAGAAAAAAATCTTTTTTAATGATATTTTCTTTAATTAATCTCACTAATAGACAAACTCAAGAACGTATTTAGATTATCAATTTTTAAATCAAGTATCATATCAAATACACTTATCATTTTAATCAAAAATTTAAATCCTATCTTTCAATACCCACTAACAAATAATCCATTGGCTCCTATATATTTACATGCACTTGTAATAGTCTACTTTGGCCTTAGAACCCAACTTTAACTGATGATTTATCTCCTCTCTCGTAACAATATTTTTTAAAAAAATATTTCACTTTTCATGCAAATATTCACACTTTCTTAGGCGCAAAGTATCCGATTACTCGGATTATACTCTTTTTTTTCACTCTGAGGCTATTGCTTTAATACTAGGCTCACCCCTTTTTTCTTCTCTCTGAGCCTATTGCCTTAATACGAAGATCACCCTTTTTTTTAAAGAGAAAAGACTTACTCAATCTTTATAATTTGTATCCTTAACCTAATAAACTATTGTGAAGTGAAAAATAGATGTATATTTACTTCAAAATTACTGTTAGAGGCATTTATTTTTCGGATTTTAATATTTTTTATAAAATTCTGAGTGAATAATCCAATCTACTCTCCTGTCAAATTTCAAATCTAAATTTGTCCCTATATCTATAATTAGGTTGATCTATTGATAAAAATATATAATTTTTTTTCAGTTTTCTACTTTTTTTAGTTAGTTCTCTAAAAACTACCCGAAGTGTAAAATAAAGAAACCCAAAATAAAACCTAAAAATAAAATAAAAATCCTAGAATAAAAACTAAAAATTTTAGAAAATAAAAATCTCCTAATCCACTCCCCCACACCTAAACTTGTGTATGCCCTCATGTACAAATCATTGGTGTCGTCCTCTTTGCCTCCTACTTGACTCACCGGGTGCACGACGTGCACGTGCAGTAGAATACTCTCTACGATCGATTTGTTTCAATCGATGTCAAATTTTTCCAAGACCTTACCAAACTATATTGATTTTCTCAGTGGGATCAGCTGGCAAGTTTTGGTCAAAAAAGGCATCATCTTCCTTCTCTTATGTT
Organism: Dracaena cambodiana; assembly: GCA_036321105.1. NCBI lineage: Eukaryota > Viridiplantae > Streptophyta > Magnoliopsida > Asparagales > Asparagaceae > Dracaena > Dracaena cambodiana. Next base: position 39,384,309 of record JAYEPQ010000007.1, read on the forward strand.
AATTCAGTGGTATATATATTTTTCTCATATGTGTTTCTATTCCAATTCTCTGGGATAGCAGTATGATATATCACTAAAATGTGCTCTGCAACTATAAACACTCGTGAGGGTGCATATATTTCAAACTCTGCACTGGACATAAATCCGCGACACAATTGTGTAATTAGACATGGCGGAGGCAAACTAGTCCTCGACCGTATCTTAGCATCGATTGTATTGACATGGCGGTGTCTACTAATTGTGTGCACATACAAAAGTGATTGTATTGACGCATAATTCAATCAACAATATGTTGTGTGGGTGAATAAAATGACGACATGTGTGTAATTCCCATCACATTAGTGTTGATCCAGTGACAAGTCGCATGTATATTGCAATATAGTGTCTTGCTGCTAATCCCTCTATCTCATGTTATTCTACAATTCGGGCCCATCTGTGCAAGATAGTCCTTAATCGTCGCTGGGGTTTGATTCCCAAGGTAAAGGAGGATACCGGTGGATGCCGAGTTGGCCGCTGCATGCACTTCATGTATTTCTCCACGCCAGTGGAGTTTTATGGTTTTACGATTTTTTGAAATATCAGATTTCGCAAAACTGGTATAAAACTCCTCTACTAACTCTGGGATGTAGAATGAATTAGGCGTCTAAATCAGATAATTCCATCCCAGAGTTTTGATAGTGGATAGGAAATATACACTAAATGTAGCAAAAATTTCAATGAAGAATTTTTCGCAAATAAATCGTGCCATTAGATTCTATTACAACCACAAAACTTTATTCTAATTAAATAGTAAATAGAGGGTCTAGCAAGCTCACCTCCCCTGAAGTTTCAGGGGGAAATTCCACTATAGTGCCGTTGAATGGCAGCGCTTTGCCACTGAATGGTGGCAGAAAGGGAGCTGATGGGGCATAACATCGCGGAGGAAGAAGATCTTGGTGAGCCTTGCTCTCTGGTCACCACCGGTTGGAGCAAAAGTTGGAGATTCTCAACTGACATGTGAAGAAGAAATCAAAGGAGCAAAGGAGGATTTGGTGGAAAAGGGGGCAACTAGGGTTTGGGTTTAGATGATTTTACGGCTGGTTGGGATTTTATAGGGATGGTAAATTTCAATCAGCCCCTACCTTTCCTCAATTTTATTTGCAACCCTGCATCATATTAGTAATACAATATACATTCTATTATACAAATAAATACATGCCTCTATGCATAGATGGGGTCGTGAAGTGTCACGACCTCCGCATTATCGCTCGCTCGAGTCTCTAACACGGTTTTAATCTTTGACCATTCACTTTGAATAAATTACCATTTTTAGGATTCTCAAGATCAATTGCACCATGATGGTGCACTCTCTGTACTATGTACGGTCCACTCCATCGTGTCATCAATTTTTCCGCGAATAACTATAGCCTTGAATTATATAAGAGAACTTTTTGGCCTGGTGTAAATGACTTGCGAATGATTGCTTTGTCATGAAACACTTTAGTTTTCTCGTTATAAATCTTCGCACTATCATATACATCCCGTCTAATCTCATCAAGCCCATTAAGTTGCAGACTCTGCTGATCGCCGGCTTTTTCAAGCTCAAAATTTAGAAATTTGATTGCCCATAAAGCCTTATGCTCAAACTCCACCAGTAAATGACACGCTTTCCAAATATCAACCGATTTGGAGACATGTCTAGATTGGTTTTGTAGGCGGTATGGTAGGCCCATAATGTGTCCGCTAGTTTACATGACCAATCTTTTCTATTGTGATGCATTGTTTTTTCCAAAATCAGTTTGATTTGGCGATTGGAAACTTTCACTTGCCCACTGGTTTGTGAATGATACGGTGTGACTAACTTATGGGTAATGGAATATTTCTGCATAAGCGCCTCAAATGACCGGTTAGTGAAATGAGTACCGTTATCACTAATGATAGTTCAAGGAATGCCAAATCGAGAAAACATATTCTCTTTCAAGAACTTGACAACAACTTTGTTGTCATTCGATTTTGCTGCAATTGTCTCTATTCATTTGGAAACATAATCGACAACGACCAATATGTATTGGTTTCCAAATGAGTTGGGTAACGGTCCCATAAAATCTATACTCCATACATCAAATATTTCGACCTCAATGATAGGTTGCAGAGGCATCATATTGCGCCGTAAAATTTTACCTACGAATTGGCATCGTGTGCAAGTTTTGCAATATTTTACAGTGTCTTTGAAAAGAGTTGGCCAATAAAAGCCATTCTACAACACCTTTCAGTCGTTTTTTGGGACCAAAGTGTCCTCCACAAGCAAAATCATGACAAGAGGAGAGGACACTTTGTATCTCATCATTAGGTATGAATCGATGTATGATCTGGTCTAGACAATATTTGAATAGATATGGTTCATCCCAGTAAAAGAATTTTATTTGGGACAAGAACCTATATCGGTCTTGCTTGGACCAATGCGATGGTATCTTTTTGGTTACAAGATAGTTCACAATATTAGCAAACCATGGTTCATGCGTCAATGCAAATAATTGCTCATCAGGAAATGATTCATTAATGGGGCAAGAATTAGTTGGAGCATTGGGCATGCGAGACAAATGATCAGCTACTAAATTATTCGCACCTTTCTTGTATAATATCTCAAGATCAGACTCTGACAACAAGAGGATCTATCGAACGAGCCTTGCTTTTGCGTCTTTCTTGGTCAACAAATATTTCAAAGCAGCATGATCAGTATAAACTATAATTCGTGATCCAATTAAGTAGAACCAAAACTTTTTAAGTGCAAAGACGACTGCAAGAAGCTCTTTCTTTGTAGTAGAGTAGTTCAACTGGGCATCATTGAGTGTCATACTTTCATAGTAAATCACATGTGGCTGCTCATTAATACATTGTCCAAGGACGGCACCGATAACATAATCAAATGCATCACATATAAGCTCAAAGGGCTGACTCCAGTCTGGCGCATGAATAATAGGAGTGGTGGTAAGCGCCTTCTTGAACTGCTCAAATGCTCTTAGATAATCAAATGTGAAATTGAATGGCACGTTCTTGGCCAATAGATGTGTCAAAGGCCTAACAATTTTACTAAAGTCTTTGATAAATTTTCTATAGAACCCAGCATAACCAAGGAAGGAGCGTATATCTTTCATTGATCATGGAGGTGGAAGATTAATGATGAGGTCTACCTTAGCTTTGTTAACCTTGATACCATCCTTTGAGATGGCATGCCCTAGCACTATTCCATTTTTGACCATGAAATGACATTTTTTCCAATTGAGTGTCAAATATTTTTCATGATGTGTCAAAGGCCTAACAATTTTCCATAGATGTGGCATGCCCTAGCACTATTCCATAGATGTGTCAAAGGCCTAACAATTTTACTAAAGTCTTTGTTAAATTTTCTATAGAACCCAGCATAACCAATGAAAGAGCGTATATCTTTCATTGATCATGGAGGTGGAAGTTTAATGATGAGGTCTACCTTAGCTTTGTTAACCTCGATACCATCCTTTGAGATGGCATGCCCTAGCACTATTCCATTTTTGACCATGAAATGACATTTTTTCCAATTGAGTGTCAAATATTTTTCATGACAACGTGTGAGAACTAATTCTAAATGATGCAGACACTCTTGGAATGAATCTCCAAAGATAGAGAAATCATCCATGAAGATTTTAAGAAATCGTTCAACCATATCAAAGAAAATACTCACCATGCACCTTTAGAATGTAGCAGGTGCATTGCATAAATCCAAAGGGCATGCGTCTGTATGCAAAGGTGCCAAATGGACATGTGAACGTGGTCTTTTCTTGATCCTCCGGGGCGATGGGAATTTGGTTGTAGCCAGAGTATCCATCTAAGAAAGAACTCATGTCCGGCCAACCGTTCCAATATCTGATCGATAAAAGGTAAGGGGAAGTGGTCCTTCCTAATTGTAGCATTTAGCTTTCTATAATCAATTCAAACTCGCCATTCCGTCTGCAAACGCATCGGGATACACTCATTTGCATTGTTCTTGACTATAGTGATTCCAGATTTCTTAGGCACTACTTAAACTGGGCTCATCCGAGCACTATCAGAGACATGATAGATGATCCCATTATCAAGACACTTAAGAATATCCTTCCTCACAGTTTCTTTCATTATCAGACTCAACCTATGCTAAGGGTCTCTTGTATGTCGTGCATTATCTAGTAAATGAATTCTATACTGCACTATAGATAGACTTATCCCCTTTATATCAGCCATACTCCAGCCTATGGCTTCCCTATGTGCTATCAATACTGATATGAGTGCTTCCTCCTGAGCTTCAGTTAAATCTGCAGAGATAATGACTGGTAGTGTGTCATGTTCATCCAAAAAAGAGTACTTAAGATAACTCGGAACGGTCTTCATTTCAAACTTAGATGGACACTCAATAGATAGTCGTAATTGAACTCGTGATTTAGTTATCAATGGCTTAGGTAGAAGTTCCCATCGAGTGGAAGACACATAATTAGATGACTCATCGAGCATATCCAAAAATAACCTCTCATCAACTAAACCATCCAGCTCATCAAAGAATTCCTCTTTTTGGTGCTCACTGGACAATCCTTGGATCATATTCACTTCTAGGGACTCATCATGTGGATCACTTGGTTAGCGCTCTAGATTAAATATATTCAAGTCAAGTGTCATGTTCCCAAAGAAAAGTCTCATTGATCCACTTCGGTAATTAATAACAGTATTAGAAGTGGCCAGGAATGGACGTCCCAAAATAACTGGGATACAATACTGTGAATCCATCACAGGTTGAGTCTTGAGAAATATGAAATCGGCTGGAAAAATAAACTCCCCAATCTTAATCAAGACGTTATCAATCTCTCCCATAGGTGTCTTCACAGATCTATCGGCTAGCTGTAACGTAATCCTTATAGGTCTCAACTCTCCTAGTCCTAACTGCTGGTACACTGAATAAGAAAGCAAGTTGACACTCACTCCTAAATCTAGTAGAGTCTTTTCAATTACTGTAGTCCCTATGGTGCAGGAGACAGTAGGATTTCCAGGATCTTTGTACTTCATAGGTACTGATTGAGAGAGGATGCTAGAGATGCTAGCAGCTAGGAAGACTTTCTAGGGAACATTTATTGTCATCTTCTTTGTGCATAAATCCTTTAAGAATTTTGCATAAGCAGGTACTTGTTGGATTGCATCAAGAAGAGGAATATTGACCTTAAATTGTTTGAATAACTCAAGGATGTGCTCAACCTGAGGAGAATTTTTTTTTAATCGATTTGGATAGGGAGCCTTTGACTTATAAGTATGGTCGGTAGGAGGATCAGAATTAGAGGGGTCAGACTCCTCTGTCATGCTAGTGGATGGATCCTGAGATGATGATGATGAATTATGAGGTGATGATGGGATCGTAGAATCAGAGAGTGTAGCCTACCGTGCATTAGGAGTGGAATCACATGGCATGGCTACATGATTGTCAACCAGCTTGCCAGATCGAAGTGTGTGAATGGTATTAACTTGGTTGACATGCGACTGATTGGAGTTTGAGGAACTAGTATTAGGGTTCGATAAGGGTTGATTTGGAAAGTACCCTTACCACGTTCACTCATTTGACTCGCTAATTGTCCAACCTGCTGCTCTAAATTCTTAATAGATTGAGAGTTCACGAGCAGGTGCTGATATGTTCTTTGAATAAAATCAGTTGACACTTTCATAAAATTTTGCATGTGCATGTCAAGATTGGACATATGCGTGTCAAGGTTGGATTGAGACTTGAGAAGATTTTCAATGTTCTTTTCAAGTGACTGGAGTCACTTTTCTTGATCATTATTAGACCCTTGTTGTGGATGTGAGTGGTTTTGTGCAGGTGGTCTATTCTGGTTATTCCCATGATTTGAAGCGTTTGGGTGTTGATAAGTACCCACATTTGGTCTTGGAAACTGACTATTGGTTGGAAGTTGCATGTTAGGGTCGGGGCTCCCTAATATTGCCCTTGACCCCATGAGAGATTTGAATGGTTCCTCCAGTTAGGATTATATGTAGGAGCATACGGATTATTTATGGGTCTTTGATACAAGGCATTAGCCTGCTCAAGTGACCCATAGGATTTACTAACAGTGGATATTTCTTCATAACATGATTTGGAGTTCTATAATTAAAGCATGTGGGACTTTGGATTTGGTTCACTTGACCCACTGGTGGATAATTAGGAGTCTCCAACGCCTCAATTCTCCTCATAAGAGCTACAATCTTAGCTTTGGTAGCTATAGAGCTATCGACGCTATGGATCCCACCCTTATGCGCAGAAGTTGATGCATTAGGTTTCTCAGCGGGACTCTCCCACTGCATAGTCTTCCACGATATGTTCTCAAGGAAGTCCCATGCTTTATCGTCGTTCTTTCTCATGAACTCCCCCTGACACATGGACTCAAGAAGAGTTTTGGATGTGTAATCGAGTTCTTCGTACACAATTTGACACAACCACCACTTTTCTATTGCATGGTGGGGCACTGAGCTAGTAGATCCTTAAACTGTTCTAAGTATTTCCAGAAGGATTCTCCCAGCACTTGACAGAATTGATTGATTTGATTTTGAATTCTTGCCGTCTTGTGTGTGGAATAATACTTCTTAAGAAATACCGCAACGAATTCATCCCAAGTAGTGATTGAATCAGTATGCATACTATACAACAACTTCTTGGCATTATCCTTGAGTGCAAAGGGGATGAAGTGGAGTTTAATTGTGTTCTCCGATAAGTGCTACAGTTTTATCATCATGCACACTTCCTGAAATTCACTGATAAAGAGATATGCATCCTCTGTATCAGAACCAGTGAATTTAGGAAGCATACTAATATACTACGACTTTAATTTATAGTGATTACTTGCTGCTTGTGGAAGTTTTATGCATGATGGTAGTGATGTGCACAATGGGTAACATCAATCTTGAAAGATGGGGATCGGTCGGTCCATCTTATTTTCCATGAACAAATCTGATCTCACTAGTCAACCAAATTGATCACGGGTCCAATGTGGTATGAACCATCGTTTGTAAATGAATGCGTGAATTACCTAAACTAATGCAAGAAGTGGGATGTGGTGGTAATAAAACAGTGGAAGAAATATGATCAAATAAAAAAGTGATTCCTACTGTTCCTACTTTTTTTTTTTTTCATTTTTTTACAAAATCAGAGAACCAAAACACAAAACTTGAGAGAAATAGGGGTCAGGATGTACCTGTTCTGCCGCCAATTGGCTGTTCTTGCCACCAAATAGCGGCAGAACCAGAGAGTTTGACTCTCTGGTTTCTACTATGCGACCCTGAACCTCTTTTATTCCTTTTGTCTTCTTGTATCTGTAATTTCTGGTCCCTGCACACTCAATACACACTGTTAACCCGTAAAACATTAGGAAAAGCAAGAAAATACAGTCGATCCCCGACAACGACACCAAAACTTGATAATTTACTGTAAAAGTACAGTATCGGTAGTAGCACTTTACAGGTCGTTGCCACAGAGATCTAAGGTGTTTTCTATCTTGCTAATCCTATTATTCTAACGAGCTAACTAAGGATTCTAAATTGATGTCAAGTTATTCTAATTAGCCTAGGATATGGAATCCACTAGTTGACAACGAAATATTATCTATTTATTTTCTTTCTTCCATAAAAATTTGATCTTTTAGTTTAATTACTGCTTATAGCATCGTAAGCATGGACTATCAAGGGGCGTGCAAGTATAATCCATCAAAGCAATTACTTTTGAATAGAAATAAACTAAATTATTAGATTAATTCAACAAAATGAATAAAAACCAACAACTCCAAATCCTAACTAAGCATAGACTATCAAAATACTTAAATTAAGCATTACCTATCAAAGTTCTAATACGAGTTCTTGTATTTTTATTGTTTCATAGAAAAATCCTATCTTTTTTTATTTTTATTTTAGAAAGAATACAAATAGTTTAATATGAGCTTGATCACTAATTTCATCTACATCTTAGGACAAACTAATTAGTTACTCATACTCCTAATTGAAAAGATCCTATTTTTCCTAGAAAGCGATTAAAGTTTTACACTAGAAAGCAAGATAAATCTATACTACAAAACAAATAAATTTATACTAGAAAGCAACGGAATTATCTTTGGAGCTCAGTATGGCGGCCGTCACCCCTTCGGCAAAACCCAAATATTTATTAATTAACAAAATTTGAGTACAAAACTATATCCTATTCTCTCTATGGTTCTCCTAGATTACAAGGATACAGTAATATATAGGTTTCGAAAAATCAAACCCTAATTTTAATACAGGTGAAAAACTATAAAATTACATTGAAGCTCCCGCAAAATTTTCACCCAGATGTGGGCCCACTATGCTGCCAATTGGCAGCTAATACCGCTAAATAGCGGCAAAACACTGGATTTGGTTCCTAGTTTTTCTCCTTCATGAGTCTCTTATCTTATTCTCTTGATTTTGCTGACTGTATTGGATTTTGACTCTCTGCAGCATCCTAATCTTGTAGTTTTGCTCACTTTAAACTCTTTTATAGGCTTGGTTTCCTAATCCGGCTCTGATTTTATGCATCTCCTTGTAGAAATCAAATTATCTGAAAAACACACTAAAAATATACTAGTAGTATTATTTAAATATAAAAATAGATAATATGGAGGCTATAAATATGCAACATATGGCATTTATCACGACCAAAGAGCGATGTCATGGCCCCCAACAAGAAGATAGATCAGGATGTAGATGGATTCATTCACATTTCTTACAAGAAACATCACTCACCCATCAAATATATTTTTGATCACAAGCGCAGAGTTTACATTCGTGTTTCACAAACTTAATGCGGGTCCCACACTCACATTTTTGAAGCAAAATTGGACCTCAAGGTCGCGTTCCTAAAACAAAACGTGGTCTTCAAAGCCACATCCCAAAAGATAAGCACTAGTTACAAACTCGCGTTCCTAAAGTCAGATGCAGATCTCAAATTTGCATTTCAACAGAAAAGCGCGACCCGCAGACCCGTGCTTCTAAAAAAAAATTAGTCTGCAAGGCTCAAAAACCATTAGTCTCAGCTTCGTCCGAAGATCATCCTTCAGCCACCATGGCTAAAGTAAAGTTTGCTCCTGGGATTTTTAAGGAATTAGAAACTCCTATCCGGAAGATATTATTCAGAGGAGAAGTTGCCTCCGATAAAAAGATAATGAGTTCCAATTTGGGAGACCTTAGGGAGTTTCTCAACAAGAAAAGAGAGAAATCCCAAAAGTCTCACTATAGTTGTGAACAATTGATCAACGAAGTGCTATCTCATTGCCACTGCATTGTACTCCTACAAAGCTGTTCGTCTTCAACAAACTAGCTCCATCTCTAGTTCAACCCTCAAAGAGAAGGAAACGCGCCATCAAAAAAGAGTTTTCTGAATCAAAGTACCCGAAGGTATCATCCAATATGATACACTTCAAGGGGAAGAAGAAGAAGAAAAAAAAAACAAAGAGCCTTCCTCGAACAAATTCTTAAGACTCTGAGCATTCTTCAGGTCTAAAGAGTGTGTTCAATGAAATGCGGGGTGTTTTTCAAAATACCCAACTCAAGAAAGGAGTAACAGTGCCATTGAACTACAGAAAGATGGTTGGAGTCTCCTTTGAAGAGGAGAAAATAGAAAACTCTACTGTAGCTGAGTCACAGACTTCGAACTCATACATGGAGGAGTCTGCCTATGCACATATGATGCAGGGAAATTCGGAAGAATTCATGAGATGAACAAGACAAGATTATCCAGAAATAGCAGAGCACTATAGATGAGATCAGGGATATGCTCTGACTCCTAATCGACAAGAGGAAAAAGGACAAAGGAGAATCTTCTTCTAAAGGTTCCCGCAACCCAAAGAAGGATAAAGGGATGGGAAAAGAAGAAGAATCTCATACTCCTCTTGAAAACACTAGTGGTGACAATGAGAATCATTGTGAAGAAGACAATCATTCTGAATGTCAATCTAGGAATTCAGAACAAGAAACTAATCCAAATGGCACCATACTGGAGACCTTTCATAATAAACTCAATACTCTTATACATAGAAACAATTTGCAAGAGCTGGGGGTTGTGAGACCGTATCTGATGGAATGGAAAAGTATACCATTCCCAAAAAATTACAAGCCTTTGAAACTTAAATCTTTTGATGGTAAATATTCACCAAATCAGCACCTTTACAATTTCAAATCATAGACAGGTGATTTGACCGAGAATGGCCCAATTATCACATGAGTTTCTGTTAACGGGTATAGCATTTGAGTGGTTTCAGAGATTGGAGCCGGGAATCACTAACTCGTGGAACGACATGGAAAAGGTTTTCCTAATGAGATTATATGAAGATGATAAGGAGATTTGAATACCAGCACTCCTTGCCACAAAGCAAAAGACGGGGGGGGGGGGGGGGGGGGTCAGTTCGAGACTTCATCAAGAGATTCATAAATGATTCTCTGAGGTGTCCACATGGGATGCCTGAAAAAACTTTAGTGGAGACTTGCAGGTATAATCTTTCCACCATAGTCCTTGCCAGAATAGGGGCTGTTGTTTGCCATAAAATCGTAAATGTCTTTTATTTGAATATCTCAATAAAAAAAATTACAATTTCAACGGTTGAGGAAAAATCAAATTCCTCTTTGTTTAAGGCTGGGTTCTGAGGTAGCTATGGAGGACGATTTTGTTCTCCATTGACACTCCGCACAAACTCTTTGAGTTGGCCAAAAGGGCTCTGAACTTCTGACAGCAAAAATAACCAAGAAGAAGATCCTTTTTTTTAATCGATCCCTTTACTTTTTATAGATATTCCGAGGCAGTGTTACCGACTTATTCGCTCAGCGGTTAGCTCCCATGATTTGCACTCGTCCAGTAGTTGGTCCCCACGATTTGAGTAGTGCCGACATATTCGTCCGGTGGTTAGCCCCACGATCGAGGTGGCAACTTTCTTTTTTTGAATCTGGTGAATTTGTATTAAATCCTCCATAAGCCATAACTGGCATCGTGAATCCCAAACTTAGATTCGCGGATCTGCCTTGTCATAATGGGGTCACAGATCTCAAGCTTTAGATTCGCGGACCTCCCTGGGTCGCAGACTTCGGGCCTTAGGTTTGTGGTTGCTCTAAATGTAACTTTAGTTTCACAGATTTATTTGGTCATTACCGGACTGCGGACCTCCAATCTTAGATTCGTGGGCCTTCATCGTTTCAGAATTTTTGTTAACAAAAGCCCCTCCAAAGTTTTTAAAAACTCTGACGATCCTTGGAGGCATTTTAGAATACTTTGGATATAACATCCTCTTCATAGACTTCTTCTTTTGATAGGAAGCAAGACTCTGTATTAGAATCTCGAACTTCTACATATATATATATATATATATATATATATATATAAGGGGAACAGGACTCTGTATTAGGGTCGCAAATTTCCAACCTTTAAGCGGGAACACGATTCTGTATTAGTGTCGCTAACTTCCATTTTTGAAGGGGAACTCAACTCTATATTAGGGTCGCAAATTTCCAGCCTTTAAGCGGGAACACGATTCTTTATTAGGGTCGTGAACTTCCATTTTTGAAGGGGAACTCGACTCTATATTAGGGTAGCAAATTTCCAACCTTTAAGCGGGAACACAATTCTGTATTAGTGTCGCGAACTTCCAATTTTGAAGGGGAACTCAACTCTGTATTAGAGTCGCGAACTTCCAACCTTTAAGCGGGAACACGATTCTATATTAGTGTCGCGAACTTCCGTTTTTGAAGGAGAACTCGAATCTGTATTAGGGTCGCAAACTTCCTTTTTGAAGGAGAACAAGACTCTGTATTAGGGTCGCAAATTTCCAACCGTTAGTTGCGGAAAATCCGGAAGGTTGTCACTTTATACGGCGTAGAGATTGAGATGTTCTCTGAGCCGCATTAAATGAAAAGGTATTCACGAGATTTGGGCCAGAGATCACGTCTACCCGAAGATCTCGGCCATCAAATCATCTACTATATAATCCCAATTTCATGAGATAGGGTATTTTTAATTTTTCTCTAAGAAATTTGAACTTCAGATTCCTCTTCAAGATTTTCAATGCTCTTCATCTTCAGTCTCCCTTAACCTTCGATTTTTCTTGCAAAAAATTTTCTTAGTCTGCAAAAGATGCCGAAGAAAGGTTCTTTCTCTGGTCCTCCCGCAAGTGGTCGTTGAGACCTCCAGACAATTTCTAGCTCCATAGTGGTTCAACAAGAACCCTTGATTGGAAGTAATTTTCTTATCACACATTAGAAGGCAGTTCTTTATTAGAAAATTTTTGTTTTAATCCCAAAATTTTGCTTGCATTTGATTACGCCTTAAACCCCTAGCCGAAAGACCATTACTTTGGTTATTTAGGCGGCCATGATGGGAAGAAGGAGTTCAGGTTTGGCCAGATTTTTCTAGGTTGCACCGCATCCAGTGGCCAAGAAAGGGAAAGCTCGCCCAATATTGCGAGAGCTGATGACCACTGCTCCTTTCAAAGGAAACGACCGAGCTTTGTTGAATAAACTTGCCTTCTTATTTGGTGATCATTTCTCGGTATCTGACGATGCTTTGGATGATGGGGATTGCAAATGGCTTTGCCAAGTTAAAGGCCACAACCTGTTTCTTCCCAACATAGAGAGATCTTACCCATTTCTATTTTTCCAGTTTCTTTCCATTCCTAAATAAATGGACTAACATTTAAATAGGACGCAAGATGGTGTCTTGCTGGGAGCGTTCAATGCACAAGGAGCTTTCCCTCATTCTACTGGAAAGCATTTTTGTGGATTGTCCCCAGGGTCTTTCAAATAGGACATTCTATTGGTGAAACACCCATAGTCGCTCAGACTTTCTTGCACCGATTTGTCGACGTGCAAGGGGAGTTTCCAGTTTAAGACTTTCGTCCTCCTGGATAGGTCCACTGCTTTTCGAAAGGAGAGTGGGCAATTTTTACTAATTTCTTTCTGAAGGCTTTCAGAGATCAGCTCCAGCATGCGAATCTTTATCGTGCCATTAGGGCGGTTCAGCATGGCATTCCTGCTAGCTGATTCCATTTTTTTTTGGTTGGAATTGTACAATCCTGATACTTGTATAGTTTTCTCCCCCGCGGCGAATTGGGTTTCACCCTGCATGAGATGTACGAGATTTCGGGACTACCTATGAGAGACATCCCATATGAAGAGTATGTCCCTACTGGAGAAGAGCTTTATTTGTTGAAGACTCAGGACCCTATGGTTTATGACACTTATTGGAAATTGCTTTGCCACTATCATATTTGTACTCATATGTCTGGCACTCACAATGTAAAGCAGAAGAACTGACTGCAATATCTTCTCTCCAAAATTTCAAAGAATAGACCAATTTTACCTGTCTCCCTCCAGTTTCTGAAAAGGAAGTTGAGAGGAGAATTGCCAATTTTGAGACAGATGCTTATATCGCCGAATTTGATAAGGACATCTTCAAGGCTGGAACGTCCTTTGAAAGCTTCCACTACCAAGCTCTTCAACCTTTATCTAATCCAGTCTTTCCGGCAGGTTATTTGATGCTTTGGTTGAAAAAATACGTAATTCTCTCACATGATACTATACCCATTAGGGCGATATACCCGGTCGTCTTGCTCGCATTTGGTCAACGACTCAGCTTACTGCCCGCGATGGTGTGTAGTATTCAAAGCAAATTGAGAAAATTTGTTAATAAGTTTTGCGATGTCAGAAAGGAGTAAAACGATAAAGGAGAATTGATCACCAAGACTCCTAATCTGTGTGTAGAGTTTCCTTACACTTATTTGATGGCATGGCTGGTCTTACATTGCCCTACTTTAATGAGTCCAGCTGATTTGTAGATTGATTTAAGTGCTCCCAAAGTACAACAGTACGAGAGGTCGCAGTGGAAAGGAGGCTACATGGCTGCAATTCACAGGACTCTTCGCTATCATGCGAATTTTGAGTTGTTCAAATATTTCCCATACTTTCCAAATGCTGGATATGGGAAAGAATTCGCGGATGTTGCTGGTGTTGACAAATTCACAACTTAGTCTCCGGGGTGCTTCTGGTGGCTAATAAACATCCATCCAGGGCATTTGGTTCTCCGTTTAGGGAATCACTGTTATATAGAGTCTTACTATCCGAGTTGCTTTACTCGACAGTTTGGGTACGATCAACTCTATGTTGGTAATCCCAACAAAGAAATAAGTTTTGCTGGAAATTTGTTTGAAGGAGCTCGGGTTTGGTTCCACTTCATCGCTGGTGGTTCTCAAGCCAGATTTGACCGTCCAATCAAGACTACGAACTTGAATATGAGTTTCGGTTACTACAAGTGGTTCGCGACTGCTAACTCCACCGCTCATAACTTTAATATAAATCTTACTTGTCTAAAGGAGATTAGAGCATGGTATGCTCAGAAGAAGGAGGCTGGCAGCACAAAGGTAGCTGAAATGGAGGACTTCGGAGCAGAATGCAGTTCGGATGATTTGGAACCGATAGTTCAACTGGGAGGAGGATAATAACACGCCGATCCCATTGACCCAGCCCGTCTCTCTTGATATTTCTCCACTCCCAACGCTGAAAGAGACTTCTCCTCAGCAAAATCTCCCCCAAAGAAATTTTTGTACAAGTGAAAGAGATTGAGGCGTCTTAGCGATTTGCCTATCACTCTGCAAGACATGTCATCTGAAGCCGGTATAATGGTATCCAGTTCGGTTCCTGAAACTATTGCAGAAGAACCAGAGGAAGATGAAGATGATTCGGCTCTAACTCTTCGTTCTTTTAAGAAACGTCGAACTAAAGGGCCTGTCTTCTGTAGTGATTCTGCATTGGTGGCTACTCCTTCTTCTATTGCTCTTCATGCGCAAGAGGGTTCTGTGGTCCTCACTCACCAAGCTACTGTTGATGATGAAGTGGCTGCTCCTTCTTCTACTGCACAAGAGGGTTCTACGGCCCTTACTCACCAAGCTGCTGTTGATAATGAAGTGGCTGCTCCTTCTTCTACTGCACAAGAGGGTTCTGCGGCGCCCACTCATCAAACTACTGTTGATGATGAACTGGAAATAATTGGGGAAGTTCGTGCATCAAATTCCCCAAAGGCAGCGCCTCTTCCAGTAGATCATGATGACTGGGGAGATGATGACAATGTCAGTAGTGAAAATCTTGGCTCTTGTACTCCTCCATCAGATCACGGCAAATACGTCTTCTTGACTGAAGACGTTCGAGCCGAGTTATATGGGCCTGGAGAATCCAGTGCTCACTCTCCAGGTTTACTTCTAACCTTTATCCACTTTTATACCAAAATTTTGTCATTATCTAACTGTACTGTGACATTCAATTGTGCTCCCTTTTTTTATTAGTAGCTCTTGCTTCGACTCCAACCTCAAGGCATATAGCTGTAGACAACATTCCGCAGGATAATACCATCGTGGAAGACATTACTGAAGTATCCCATGGGGTAACTGAGATCACCGTTTCTGCGCCTGACACTTCTGAAGTAGTGGCTCCTTCAATGGAAACTGCCACACATATTGTTCCGACTGTAGTTGCTGCAACTGCTGTTTCTGTTGAGGGTGTGGAAGTTGTTGTTTCTGATACTGGTACTATTGCTTTTTTGTAGCAAAGTACAGTTCAGGCTGCACCCACTCTAGTTGTTGCTGATTCTTCTCACGTGGAGGTTGATGCCTTCGAAATTAACTTACTGAGGGATATAGTAGAAACTTTTCTCCATTTTCTGGATCATTGCATTGATAATATACTGAAGGGGCTTCTTTTGCTTCGCTCGCCAATGTTCTCAACATTTACTTGACTGGTATAGTCAATATTGGCAGAGAGGAGAAAGCCGATCCTTACAGACTTATGATAGCTCAACTCCAATGCTATGCTGAGTCTTTATCAAGATCGCAAAGTGCTGATAAGTCTGAAGTAGTTGAAGCTACTTTCTAGAAGTTTATGGAGGAACAGGTTAGGTTCTAGAAAGAGGTCAAGGAGAAAGCTGATGCTTGCATAGCTTCCTTTGAAAAAGCCAATTAGACAGCTAGTCTCTAGCCCCCCAGGTAGATACTGCTGCTTCGATTGTCAAGAACCATGACCAAGCCATCGCTAGAACCCAAGAGTCCATCACTAAAGCCCAATCTTTCTTGGCTAAGATCACTAAGGAATGTGATGAGTCAATGAAGAATCTTACCAGCTTATCCAGATAGCGGGATAATGCGATTAGAGATATTCAGGCGATGCAAGCTGAATTAGAGACATTGGAGGCTGCTTCAGCACAAAGTATCATTGCCAGTGAAGAAGAATTGCACCGTCAAGCTGCCGTCCAAGCTTATGAGATCATTCAACAAGAAATTAGCAATGCTGAGGAGAAGATAAAAGCTCTCCTGAATCTTTGAACTATAAAGACTTATTCTTTTATGATTTGGGAAGCTTTTTGTAGTTTTTTTTTTTTGTAATAATTCTTCTGACTTTAACTTTGCATGGCACGTCTTATCATTTGTGTAGCAAACACGATTTTGTACCTCTGAATTGTGACTTTGTATTTGTCTTCAAAGGTTTGCATCAAACTCGCTATCTTGAGTTTCGAAGCCTGCGAATTTACGTAGGACCCTGGTATCTGTGTATCAGGCACGTTTTTACATTTTGAAATTGCGACTTTATATTAGTCTTGAAAAATTCTTTCCTTTATCATGTGCATGCGACCTTCATGAGCTTTTGTTAAGTTTGCGACTTTTCATCCGGAAGTCCGTTGGGTAACACAAAATTCTTTCTTAAGAATTTGTGGCGGTTTTGCGAGTCAAGAAATAACTCTTCATTCAATTAATGCTGACCTTTTCATTTAACTTGCGTGGAGATCCAAGCGTCGCATGCTCTTCATTAATGATTAGATTTTATCTGGCAGTGAGATCCAAGCGTTCCATGTAACAATAATAAATTCTGTTGAGATCTGGGTCTAGGATATCAACCGGCGATTTTGCTTATATCTTCTTATAACTGAAGATCTGGGTGATGGGACTCTCCATATAAAGCACTGAATTCTTCCTACAGAGAGTCATTCTGACTTTGAGAAAAATTTCTGCCTCTTCATCTTCTTTCAGAGTTAATTTTTTTGTTCAGCCACATTTTCCTCTTCTTCTCTAGTCGAGGTAATAGATGGGGGTTGGCATCTTACAAGACCTCTAGACTGCACCAATATAGGGGTATTTCATTGAAAAGATCCTTATGACCATAGTCATTTACCTTAATTAAGATAAATTCTTCTTCTTGTTAATGAATTTTTTTTTGTTTCTTAACAAGATTTTAGATTGGTTGCAGGAGATAACTGTAGTCATTCTCCTTAACAATGACCCAGACCTGATAGACTCATAATTGCTTCCAATACATCTAGGGTATTTGAAGATCTCATGCACTTTTCATGAGAGAAAAGATTTCGGGTCTGTGGCATTGCTTTATTTCTTGCCTAGCATCTTTCGATGCAAGGCTGATAGGTGGCACTCTATTTCAGCAATCGCTCATGTTGTACGCTTGGGAATATGCATTTGGTACATCCAGTTTTGAACTGATCAAGTCACTATTGACGTCGATCATGACTGAGCGAACCAACTTGAAAGTGCTCAACCATTGGCAGGAGGAGGCTACAGAAGCAAAATTTTTACCTTTAAGCCATCTCTCAGGGGGAGACTATAGAAGCAAACTTTTTACCTTTAAGCCAATTTATTGTTCTCTTATTTCAATGATTTGTATCCATTCTCGTTGATTGTATGGCGCTAAGGAACTCTTTGTAATTTTGATTTGATAATAATATATATATATATATATATATATATATATATATATATATATATATATATATATATATATATATATATATATATATATATATATATATATATATATATATATATTTGCCATTCAACTAGAGGTAACTATTAACTTGACGAATGATTTTGATATTGATCATCAGAAGTGGTTGTTGACTTGATGAACATTGAGATCATAATTTGATCTCCTAGTCATAATTTGTGTTGTTTGGTGATTAGTAGTCTAATAGTAGTTGCTTTGCCAGAGGTATTATTTAACTTAGCGAATTTGGAGGAAGGAAAAATTGATTCGCTAGGGATTTTTTTTTTAACTTAGCAAATTTAGAGGAAAAGAAAAGTTTGATTTGCTAGAGGTATTCTTTAACTTAGCAAATTTAGAGGAAAGAAAAGTTTGATTCGCTAGAGGTATTTTTTAACTTAGCAAATTTAGAGGAAAAAAAAGTTTAATTCGCCAGAGATATTTTTTAACTTAGCAAATTTAGAGGAAAGAAAAGTTTGATTCGCCAGAGGTATTTTTTAACTTATCAAATTTAGAGGAAAGAAAAGTTGATTCGCCAGATTTTTTTTTAACTTAGCATCGCAAATCTTCATTAATGAACCTCCTGTTATAGAATGAACTTGGTTTGTCATTCGCACTGAACCACCCATACTATATTATAGCTGGTGCTCCTCGATTTTCATTAAGAGTAATACTTTTTCGGAAATTTGCCATTGATTGGCATCATGATCTTGTCGCCATTCAGTTTTGCCAACCGATACGCGCCATTAGAATAAACCGCATCAATGACGAAATGCCCCTCCCATTTTGGCTGAAACTTTCCTTTGGGTTTTTGATTAGTTATGATCGGCCTCCTTACTAAAAGGACGAGATTGCCCTTTTAGAAAGTTCTTCACTTGGCCTTCTTATTAAAAGTTCTAAATATTCGCTCCTAGTATAGTTCAATACTCTGTTGAGCTTCCAGTCGTTTATTATCCAGGGCTTCTAATTCTTGAAGTCTTTACTGATGCCGTTCTTCTTGCATCAATCTGGTTATCAGTGCGACTCGTAATGATGGAATTTGGATTTTCAAAGGCAAGACCGCTTCTGATCCATACACCAAAGAAAAAGGTGTAGCATTAGTGGGGGTTCGGACTATAGTGCGATATGCCCAAAGGCATTATCCGAGTTTTTCATCCCAGTCTCTTTGGTTGGATGAGACAAACTTTTTGAGGAGCTTCACAATAGTCTTGTTGAAAGTTTCTGCTAGACCATTGGCTGCAGGATAATACAGTGAAGAAGCTACATTTTCAATTCTGTACTTATTTCAAAATCTAGAAAAAGACTAACTTACGAACTGGGGCCCATTGTCATGAATAATTTTCTTGGGCACCCCAAAGCAGTAGAACACGTGATGCTTAATGAATCTGATTACATCTGATAATTTTACTTCGGTTAGGGAAATAACTTCAGTCCATTTTGAGAAGTAATCTGTTATAGCTAGAATGAACCGATATCCCTTCATTGATGGCAGAGAGATTGACCCAATAATGTCCATTTTCCATTGCTCAAATGGCCATGATGTAGCCGTTAGGTGGAGATACTCTTGGGCTTGGTGTATAAAGTCCGCATGTATTTGGTAGGCTTTACATTTCTTGGCGTAGTTGACTGCGTTTGATATCATTTTGGGCCAGTAATAACCCATTCTTCGAAATCTATCCCAGAGTTTTGGCCCCGGTTGATGCGCTCCGCAGATACCATCATGAGCTTCTTTAAGAGCTTCCTGAGCTTCTCGGTTGGAAAGACAAAGAAGCAAAACTCCATCATAGGATTTTTTGTATAATGTCTAGAGTTTAGAATTATAATAAAATCGAATAGCTCTCTTTTGAATTTCTCTGGGTTCTTTAGGATCTTCAGGCAATATTCCATAAAGAACGTAATCTATAAAAGGGAACTGCCAATCTCTTGGTTCGAGATTTGACTCAAAAACACATGCCTCGTCTTCTTTTTGCTTTTTTAGTTCATCCTCGAGTTCGTTCCTTGGACAAAATAATTCTTTGCTTCCCACTGTAATTCGCTTCTTAGCATGCTTGGGTAATGCTAGGGTAGTGGCTAAAGAGGCCAGTGAATCTACATAGTTGTTCTGATGGTGCTTTATATGGCTGACATAAAAACTATCGAAGCTATCAGCTATTTTGATTGTCGCTCGATAATATGGCAGAAGGTCTTCATGTTTGACTTCATATTCTTCTTTAACATGGTTTATAGCAAGTTGGGAATCCCCATATGCTTCCAAATATTTCACCCCTAGTTGTTTGGCTATTTTCGAACTGATTAGAAGGGCATTATACTCTGCGACATTATTGGAACACGGGTTCATTAATGAGTATGCTTGAGGAATGATGCGGTTGTGAGGAGAGACAAAAATAACTCCTACCCCCGCTATCATTTTTTCTTTGGATCCCCTTCTGGAGGCACCATTGAAGAAAAACTGCCATATGTCCTCCTTAACAGCATTTACTTCCGCGTTTTCTCGTGAAATGCCTTCCTTTAGAATTGGAGTCCATTCGCCTAGCTCACCAGGAATGTTTTCACACAATTTTGGGGATGCTGGAATTGGGTGTTCAGCCAGGAAGTCGGCTACAGCTTGTCCTTTGATTGATTTTTGCAGGATAAAATGCATATCATATTGTGATAACAAGATAGCCCAATTGGACAGCCTTGAATTTAATGACCCGGGTTTGTCATTAATATTCTTAAGGGTTAATTCTCGATATAACATGAATGTTTTGTCCAACCAAATAGTGTCTCATTTTCTGGACTACAAATACTAAAGCTAAACATTCCTTTTCCACCGGGTTATATCGGTGTTCAGTCCCAATCATCATTCTACTAAGATAATAAATAGCTTGTTCATGCTCCAATTCATTCTTTTGTGCCAATAAAGCTCCTAAGGAGTGATCCATAGCCCTCACATATAACGGGAAAGGTACCTCTGAGATTGGGGCTATGAGCACAAGCGATTTAGTAAGATATCCTTTTACTTCTTCAAAAGCTTTTTAGCATGCATCGTCCCAGACAAATGATACTCTTTTCTTCATTATTCTTTTGAAGGGATGACATCTACCAGATAAATTTGATATAAATTTGCGGATGTATGCCAATTTGCCGTACATGCCTCTTAATTCTGTGAGACTCTTAGGAGGCGGCATGTCTTGGATTGCCTTGATTTTATCTGGATCAAGATGGATTCCTTTGGAAGTTACCATAAAGCCAAGAAATTTTCCACTAGAAACTCCCAGGAAGGACTTAGCCAGTGTTTTCGTATAAGGTCAAACATTGTCTTCAAGTCATGAAGGTGATCACCCTTGTTCTTACTTTTGACTGCCAGATCATCTACATAGCACTCTATCGTGATGTTCTTGGAATATTGTGTTCATAGCACGTTGATACGTGGCACCAGCATTTTTCAGGCCAAATGGCATGACCATATAACCGTATACTCTAAGCGGTGTTCTGAAGGACGTATACTTTTCATCATCAGGATACATCTTAATTTGATTATACCTTGAGAATCCATCCATAAATGACATGCGTTCATACACACAAGTATTGTCTATCATGACATCTGCAATGGGTAGTGGAAATTCGTTCTTTGGGCAGGCTTCATTCAAATCTCTGAAATCAATGCAAACCCAAATTTTTCCATTTTTCTTGGTAATAGGAATTATATTCACAACCCAATCCGGATGTTGTTTTTTGCGAATAAAACATGACTCGATCAACTTTTTAATTTCAATTTCGATTGCTTCCATAATTTTTGGACAAAAACTTTGTTGCTGTTGTTTTACCAGCTTTACATCTGATCAGATGTTCAGCTTGTGAACATCGTCACTTGGGTCTAGTCCTGGCATTTCCTCATAATTTCAGGCGAAGACATCGATATATTCGTGAATGAGGGATATCAATTCTTCTTTCTTTTCTAAAGATAAGTTCTCACTTATAAATATGAGCTTAGGATTTTTCTCATCACCCATATTTACTTGGACTACTTTATCTTCAGTTGGAGGCCCTCGCTGTTCAAACTGAATTTTCCACTTCGCGTTAAGATGCTTTGCCCATAAATCATCCTTCATTGGTAGAGCTTCATCAATGTTCTCATTTTCTTGGATCGCGAAAACCATGTTCACAGAAACTTCATGAAAGATCATGCGACACTAATATCTGAATCCCAGAAAGATGATTCTGATGAGTGGTCTGGATGTCTATCTTCAGGTTCTTCTTCTGAAGAATCTTTGAAGGTGGTAACGTATCCCAACTCCCTGCCAGTTTTCTGATAATAATCTGGCATTTTTCTTTTTGGGACGAAGGGTTGGAGGACTGCTCTCCTTCCTTTCCGAATTTCAACCTCCTACCATTGGCTAGATCATATCCCATCTTTGTCATTAATTTATGAGAATTCTCTTCCTCGGGACTTTCCTATTCTTCTTCAGAACTTAAATATTTTGTTTGGCCCTCACCATTTGCTCTTCCGAATAGTATAGGCATCTGAATTTCATTTTTGGGAGGAATTTCAAAAATGGCTTCGTCGGCGTCTTCATCGTCATCACTTTGTTTGTGAAAGGACGATCGGATGGGCGCTTGGAAAGAAGTTAGAGAATACATTTTGTCTAGGCAATCACTGACCGCATCAGTGCTAGTACTTGATGGTTCAGAATCAACACCAGAAGAATAAGCAAACTTTAAATCTTCATTTATTATCTATTCACTGTCAGAGTGAGCGGTGTCATTTACATCAAGGCCTTCAAGGCTTATTACAATGGGCTCACCATCCCAACTTACATCCTCAGATTCCGAATATTCGAATCCTGATTCTGTATCAGCTTCATCACCACTATCAGAGATATTTGGAGCAAGTTGCTTTGAAGCATCAAATGCATCTTGGTATAACAACGTATTAGTAAAGTAGTTTTCAACTCGTTTAAAGGGTTGCTTCTCTGCCACCAAAGTCTTTACGTTCCCATCCCTGTCCACGTATTTCATACACTGGTGAAGTGTAGATAGAACAACAAGATTGATATGGATCCAGGGCCTTCCAAGTAGCAGATTATAAGACGTGTCAGCGTCTATTATGTAGCATGTGACCTCCGTCTTCAGATCGCCAATTTGGCATTTTAGCTTTATCGTGCCCAACGGTCTACTACCATTGGCGTTAAATCCGAAAATAGTAGTATTAGTTGTTACTAACCTGCTCATCGTGACCCCCAAGATATCGTAACGTCCTTCGTGGCATTATGCGTAACGCCGAGCCAGGATCAACTTGAATGCAGTCGATTTCGGACGACCCTATGTACCCTTTGTAATACAAAGGGCGATGATGCTTGTTATTTTTTATTTGCATATCTTCTGGAGAGAAACAAGCGATGCTTTTACTCAAAGTCTGATGACATACCACGCAAACTTTTTCTGCTTTCTCAACTGCTTCCGGTATTTGTGCCAGAAACATCTCTGAATCTTTTAGAGCTTCTCTCAAAGCTTCTCTTATTGGTTTAAAGAGCTTTAGGAGCTCATACAAGGTTATCTTTGCGAGAATATTGGCCAATTGCGCCAATATATCAAATTGGAAGGATTTCTTGAAATCTTCTGCAATTTCCTTGCCTTTTCTTTTGAGAGCTTTATCAAATTTAAACTCTTTTTGCTTGTTATTTTCTAGAGGTGGTTGAGGTTCTGCCACTTGCTCATAATTCCTTAGGTAGTCCCTTCCTAAATGAGTTCCAGTAAAAGGTTGGTCCGTATTAACCGCCAGAGAATCTCCAATCTCTTCCTTCGAGTGTGTTAAAGTAGGAGTATTCATGTCATCTTCTGGAATTACAGTGATGACATTAGAGGTAAGAACTTTTTCTTTTCGATTCTCCTTGGATGAGCTTGAAGTCCATTGCTTGTCGTCAAGAAGATTGGGGTATACCCACATTATTTCCCCTTTATCAGTTTTGAAAGGACATAATCCTTTCTTTTGCTGCTGGTACGGATCATAATTTATAATCTTCATCATACCTTTGGGAATAGTTTGCACTCCATCCTGCACTGTTGACTCTATCCAATCTGGCACTTTGCCGAATCTGAAAGTCACCATGTTCGCAGTTACTTTCTTCTGGTGTTCTTGAAGCTTAATGCTTTAGCATCCACTAGAGCCTGAATTTTATCCTTGCGGACATAACAATTCTATGTAGGATGATTAATGATTCTATGATACATGCAGTAATTAGGATCATTAACCTTTCCTGCTTCTTCGGGGCGCTTGGATTCTGACAGCTTCAGTATACCCTTTGTCATAAGCAAATCGAAGATGGTCTTGGTATGCTCATCTTTAAAAGCATACTGTTTTTGTGGGAACCATGATTGAGGAGTAGTTTTTGATGGAGGCTTTGTTGACTGTAGAGTATTAGTCACCATTGTTTCTTTCTCTTTATGTCCCTTTTATCGAGACCTATGACTGTTACTTTGTCTTTGTTTTCTCCACCTTTTTCTTCCTCTTCGAGTCTCTATGTTATCTCTTCAGCTTCTTCAGCTTGTAACGTGAGATCTTTCCAGATTGAGAATTTTACAGCTCCATTCTGGCTAGAACCTTTGTCGAGAGATTATGTCGATAGGTTTCTACTAGGGTCTTTTCTGGCATTCCATGCAGACATCAGAGAGAATCATTTCTGATTCTTTTTATATAGTCCCGAGATGATTCTCTTTTTTTTCTGCTTCGTAGCTAAAAGTGTTGGTATTGAAACTTCCATATCATCCTCATAAAACCTTATCAGAAAGGCTTTCTCCATGTCATTCCATGAGTTGATGGTTCCTGGCTCCAATCTCCGGAACCATTCAAATACCAGCCTTGTTAAGGTGCTAACAAATACTTGTATAATAATTGGGTCATTTCCAGTTAAATGCCCAATCTGAGACTTAAAGTAGTAAAGGTGTTGGTTAGGTGACCCTTTACCATCGAATGACTTGAGCTTTAATGGTTTGTAATTCTCTGGAAATGGCACACCTTTCCATTCCACCGGATATAACCTTACGACGCCCAACTCCTGCAAATCATTCTTGTGCATGAGAGTATTCAATTGATTTTGAAAGCTCTCCATCCAAACAGTATTTGCATTCTCTTCTTGATTTTGGGTTCTTCCTTGATGCTGAGAATGCGTAGAGCGATTATCCTCATCTTCATGATGACCCTCATTATCTTTGTTCTCATTCGCATGGGGAATGTGACCTTCGTCTTCTGCATTCTTTTCTTTGTCAGTTTTTGGGTCATAAGGTGGAGTCTCTGAAGAAGATCCTCTTGTATTGTTCATTCTCATCTTTCCAGCTCCAACAAAACATGCAGCATGTCTTTGATCTCTCTGATGGTATTCTCCTGTTGTTGGATGCTCTTATCTTGTTTGTCCATCCTTCGCATAAATTCTTGTGGAGTGCTATTCTACGCCATGTATGCGAGGCAAAATTTTCGAGGAATGAGTCAGACGTCTGTGAGTCAACAATGACTGATTTGGTCATGTTTTCTTCATCAAAAGAGACTCCGACCATCTGTCTATAGTTCATTGGGATTGCCACCCTACTTTTGAGTTGAGTGTTTTGAAAAACACCTCGTCCTTCACTGAACACGCTCTTCAAGCCTGAAGAGTGTTCAGAATCGGAAGCATCTCTCTCAGGGACCTTCTTTGTCTTCCTTTTCTTCTTCCTCTCCCCGAAACTTATAATATTAGATGATAATTCGGAATATTTCGGCTCAAAAAATTCCTACTTGTTGTGTTGTCTTTTCTTCAACGGGTGAGATGAGGATGTTGTTAGCCGATAAAAAACCGATTGTCTAGCAAGAGCATGGGTTGAACAATGATAGTGTGACAGTACTGCATTAATCAGTCGTTCGCAATGGTAATGAGATGTCTGGGATTCTTCTCTCTTTCTATTTAGAAGTTTTCGAAGATCTCTTGTATTGGAACTCTTAGTGGCGGCGTCATTTCCAAAAGATAGCTTTGGGACAAGAGTCTCTGTCCCTTCGAAGATCTTTGAAGCAAATTTCATCCTAGTAGGTGAGATAACTTTGACCTTTGAGACACGCTTTTCTTCAGAGGTGTGCTTTCCACATGTCACGCGAATTGAGGTTCGCGTGCGCTTTTGGTTACACGATCATGCTTCGCCCCCGTAGCTTGAGGGTGAAATACGCGTCCAACGATGGGAACGCGAATGTAGATTCCACATTTGAAATTATAAATGAATTTGGTGGGTTTATTCCGTTTCCTTTAGGAAACACAAATAAACCCTTTTGCATCTTGATTCTCTTTTATCTTGGGAACCACAGTTTTGCATTTTGGCCTCTATACTTGTACAGTAGGCCTTCGCGATGGTGGATCGGCAATTTTTTGTTGCTGCTTGGCCCTGCGAAGAGAACGAGTTTTGCTTCTTCTTAAGTTCCTTCTCATTATACGAGTGAGAGGAGCCTCCTTCCCCACGTCATCCTCCTGAGGAGTGACAATAGTCATTTTCTCTTATTATTGTGGGGATCCTGATCCATTTTGCTAAGGAGATTAGGGGTCTCAGCCAGAGTTGGCTCGGAGCCCAATGTTGGTGAAGGGGAGGACCTTCTTTTTAGACCGGAATGGTTTGCAGAATTCTTTGCTTGGGTTGCCGTCCTTAAGACCTCCTCGAAGGTCAAATTGTTGGAGACCTTACGACACTTCTGTAAGGAATTAGGGCTCTTGGAGCCAGAAGAAAGAAATTCTTCGTATTTCTCCTGGTCCACCTCAATAACGAGTGAGTTGACCATGCTGCTAATCGGAATGCTGTTAGATTGAGCTACTACCATGTCACCAGAGGTAATGGCAGTCCCCAGCAGAGTTGCCAATCTTCTGTTTGCCATAAAATCGTAAATGTCTTTTATTTGAATCTCTCAATAAAAGATTACAATTTCAATGGTTTTCCGTTTACAGAAGATGAGGAAAAATCAAATTCCTCTTTGTTTAAGGCTAGATTCTGAGGTAGCTGTGAAGAACAATCTTACTCTCCGTTGACACTCCATACAAACTCTTTCAATTGGCCAAAAGGGCTCTGAACTTCTGACAGCAAAAATAGCCAAGAAGAAGATCCTTTTTTTTAATCTATACCTTTGCCCTTTATAGAGATTCTGAGGCAGTGTTACCGACTTATTCGCTCAGCAGTTAGCTCCCACGATCTGCACTCGTCCGGTAGTTCGTCCCCACGAACTGAGTAGTGCCGACATATTCATCTGGCGGTTAGCCCCCCGATCGAGTTGGCAACTTCCTTTCTTTGGATCTGGTGAATTTGTATTAAATCCTCCAGAAGCCATAACTGACATCGCGAATCTCAAACTTAGATTCGCGGATCTGCACGGATCTCAAGGTTTAGATTCGCGAACCTCCCTGGGTTGTGGACTTCAGGCCTTAGGTTTGTGGCTGCTCTGAATGTAACTTTAGGTTCGCAGATTTATTTGGTTGTTACCGGACTGTGGACCTCCAATCTTAGATTCGCAGGTCTTCATCGTTTTAGAATTTTTGCTAACAGCTGTAAAGTCCTCCTCTTGGAAAGATCTCTCACTTCAAGCTGAAGAAATTGAAGAAATCACACAAAGGCTTGAAGCTGAAGGAGGGAGACAAAGAAGAAACAGTTCCGGAATACCTCAGTCATCTCGACTAAAAGGGGAAGAGACGATGGCAATAGATGCTCCAAGTCCAACCAAGCCTCCTCCAAGGACTCCTCAATCACGAGTTCCTCAAAAACAATGTTCTTTCAAAAATGAGCATGCCACCACCATTTTCAATGTGCTCATGAACAAGAATATGTTGAAGCTGCTAAAGTCAGAGCGAGCTGAAGAAGCAGGAAAGATCGATGATTCTAATTACTGTGTGTATCACAAGATCATTAATCATCCCACTAAAAATTGTTATATCCTAAAGGATAAGATCCAGGCTCTGGTTGATGCCAATGTCATCAAGCTGCGAGAAGACCAGAAGAAGGTGGTAGCAAATATGGTGACTTTTAAGTTTGGAAAGACTCTAGACTGGATAGAATTAATTGTTCAAGATAGAGTTCAACAAATTCCTAAAGGAACAATGAGGGTTGTAAACTATGATCTCATCAACAACAAAAGGATTATTTCCTTTTGAAACCTCTAAAGGGGAGATAATGCGGGTGCATCCAGACCTTCTCGAAGATGAACAATGGTGTTCCTAGCCTAAATTCCAGAAACAAATGAAGAGGAAGAAGTCTGTGCATCATGCTACCAGACTTTTAAGAAGATACCTTGCATGACTTTCTCTTCAGAAGATATGCAAGTGAAGAAAAATATGTATCATCGACCTCTATATTACAAAGGCTATGTATGGTCAACCGAAATTGACCGAATTCAAATCAACCCTGGATCCGCTCTAAGCGTAATGCCAAGGAAAGTGTTGTGGTATTTAGGAGTTCCAATCAGCAGACTAGCATCAAATACGATCATTTTTGGGTTTAATGTTAATGGTAGTAAACCCTTGGGCAAAGTAAAATTAAAGTGTTAGACTGGTGACCTAAAGACGGAAGTCACATGCTATATGATAGATACTGACACGTCTTACAACCTGTTACTCGGAAGGCCATAGATTTACCTCAACCTCATTGTCCTATCTACACTTCACCAGTGTATGAAGTATGTGGACAAAGAAGTAAATGTGAAGATCCTGGTGGTAGAAAAGCAATTCTTTAAGGGGGTTGAAAACTATTTTGTTGATGCACTGCTGTATCAAGACATATTTGAAACAACTGAACAACTTGCCGCAAAGGAATCTGATAATGGTAATGAGGCCGATACTGAATCAGGATTAGAATATTCGAGATCCAATGATGAAAATTGGGATGTTGAACCCATTGTAATAAGCCTTGAACGCCTTGATGTAAATGACACCGCCATTTCTTTTGGTGAGTGGGTAATTAATGAAGATATAGAGTTTATTTATTCGTCAGGTATTGATTCTGAACTCTCAAGTATTAGTACTAACGCGGTCAGTGATCAACTAAACAAAATATACTGCTTCGCATCATTCAAAGCACCCATCCGATCATCCTTTTGTATACAAAGTGATCATGATGTAGATGCGAGTGAAGCGATCTTTGAAGTCCTTCCCAAATATAAAGGTACAAAACTTATTATAATATTTAGAAAAGCAAACAATAATAATAAGGAAAAATATTTAGATTCCAAGGAAGAACAGGAAAATCTCAAGTTCTTCCATTATAATAAAAATTTCTATAAAATAATAAAAATGATGGGATATAGCCTAGCCGAAGGCAAGAGATTGAATTTTGGAAAAGAAATAAGAGTAATGCTTTGACCTTTTGTTCTAAAAGGGAAAAAGCCAGATTACTATGATAAGACTAGTACGGAGTTGGGATATGTTACCATTCCTGAAAACTTTTCAGAAACAAATTCTGAAGAGTTTCAACAAACTAATTCATCTGAATCATTATGTTGGGATTCAGATGTAAGCATTGGAGCCATTTTTCAAGAAGTCTTCGTCAACATGATCTCTGTAGATCAAAAATAAGAAGATGATTAAGAATTGTCTCCAATCAAGGATGATTCCTAGACGAAGCACCTAAATATGTAGTGGGAAGTTCAGTTCGAGCAATGTGAACATCCAACTGAAGATAAACTGATCCAAATAAATATGGGCGATGAAACTAATACTAAATTCATATTTATAAGTGAAATTTTATCTGCTGAAGAAAAAGAAGAGTTGATTTCTCTCATTCAAGAATACATTGATGTTTTTTTCTAGAATCATGAAGACATGCCTGGACATTAAGTTCAAGAGTTATTTTTCGAATGAAAATTTTACCATACCATTTCTGCAATTTATAACTGCATTAGCCGTAACTAAGAATGGACATGTTAGGATAACTAGTATATGAAGATGTGAATTCTTTACAGTTGCAATTTCGATAACTATAAAATTCATAGGAAAATAAAAGTTCTCGATCTGCACTAGAATATCTTCCATAGTGCCCTTAGGTAGCCTTTCCAACCTATCAGCTAATTGTAGTGTGACTAGTATAGGTTTAAGTTCCCCTAGACCTAGGTGTTTGTAAACTGAAAATAGTAAAAGTTTTACATTAGCCCCCAAATCTAGCAAAATTTTTTCTGTATTATGTTGACCTATTATACAATAAATAGTAGGACATCTAGGATCCTTGCATTTAAGAGGCATCTCATAATGGAATAATACACTTACCTGCTTTGTTAGAAATGCTTTCTTTTGTACGTTTTGACTTCTTTTGATGGTGCACTAATCCTTCAAGAATTTTGCGTATAAGGAGGCCTATTTAATTGCTTCCAGCAGAGGTATGTTGATCAGTACCTATTTGAAAATTTTCAAAATATCAGCATAAAATGCATTAATATTTTTATACTTTAATATTTGAGAAAACAATATAGGTGATTTATAATCTTTGGAAGTGAGTTCTTTAGAATTATCATCTTTAGATTATTGCTCTAAATCATTACCATGTTTTTCCTTGGTATTTTCTTTTGAAATGGGCTCAACAAGCACCACTTTCAAATTAATTGCAGCAGTTATTTCAAGTATATCATTATTAGTGGAAGAATTAATAACATTTATACCTTCGACTTTACTTGAAGTACTGGCCTCTGGTTGAGATGGTAACTTATCTCTTTCCTTTGTTTGCAACGTGAAATTGAGGTGACTTATCTATGAGCAGATATCGCTGAAGTCTGTCGCATTATGAATGTTGATCGTTTACTGCGACTGAATTAATTGCTGTTACATTTGGATCATCTTAATCCATTCTCTGCTATATCTACAAGAAATTATCCTTAGAATTTCTCTTTGGTGGTGGTTGGTACACCAAAGATTGATTAGTAGGTTAGATGTATTATTGAGATGGATTAGTGGGTGGCTTGTTTTAATTATTAAATTATTATTGAGAATTCTACTTCCATTGAAGATTTGGATGATTTCTCCAACCAGAATTATATGTTTGTGAATATGAGTTGTTTGCTGATTGAGAAGCAGTATTAAAGGCATTAACTTGTTCATTCAATACTTCTTTAAAAGTAGAAAGTGTTGGACATTCATGAGTCACGTGTCCTTGTAATTCGCAAATATCACAAACATTTGAAACTTCTTCTATTACCTTAACTGTTTTAGTTTTTTTTTATAAGCAAATCTTCAAATTTCTTAGTTATGGAAATTAATCGAATGGTTATATCTTCGATTTTCCCTAATTTATGAAGTCCACCTCTATTATGAGGTTTCTCTTTTAATTGGTGTCTACCAAAATATTCTCAGTTTTTTCAGCTTGTGAATTTTCAGCAAGTGAATCAAGATTGTCCCATACTTCCTCAGCATTTTTGTCTAAGAATTCACCATTGCACATAGTTTCTAAAAATTGTCTGGTTGCAGTGTTTAACTCTTGATTGAAGGTACTTATAATACTCCATATCTCAAAATCGTGATGTGGGCATGAGAGTAGAAAATCTTTAAATCTATTCTAACATTCAAACAATGGTTCATCTTCTTTCTATCGAAAGTTCAAAATTTGCTTTCGCATATAATTTGTTGGATGTGAAAGCAATAATTTCTTTGAAAGCACTCTTTGCATTTTATCCCATCTTCCTATTAAATTGGGACGTAAAGAATATAACCGTGTCTTTGTTTTATCCTTTAGGAAGAATGAAAAAAGTTTAAGCTTAAATTACTCTGTAGTAATATTTTGAAGATTAATGGTGGAGCAAACTTATTTGAATTCTCGAAGGTGCAAATATGGGATTTCTGAATCCATCCCGTAGAATTTAGATAAAAGTTGAACTACTCCAAATTTAATTTCGAAATGTCCCATATTCAAAGGAAATGCAATGCATAAAGGTTGGGTTGTCCTATTGGTTGAAGATAATCTCGTAAAGTCCTCTCATTACCTCCATGATGGCTATGATTATCATTTGTATTATTATCTCCAAATCCATTAGTATTATTATTATTCATGTTATTATTATTATTATTATTATTGCTCATGTTGTGAGGCGTTTGGTGGATTAGAAGTGTGTGTGGGTATGAGAATAATCAAATTAGTCTGTCATTTGAAGTTCTCTTCCAACTGATCATGCAAATTCAGAATTGCAAAAATTAATGACATATGGACTGTAATCTATACTAAATGTAACATAAGAGTAAGATCTCTGGCAACGGCCCCAAAAACTTAACTGCGATCTAAATCGTATACTCCCAAGTGTAAGAAATTGATAAGTAGTACAAAGGTAGCATCCTAAGATCGTTCTCTCAAGGATTGTTTTGTTATTGTATGACACTAATAATAACAAATAAAGATTGGATTTTTATTAACTAAAAACTAAAACTAAATTAACAAGAATATAAATTTACTTTAGTTAGAATTGTAGGTCAGGTGGATTTAACTCCCCCATAGTTACTAAATATATTTAGGTTTTTTTTATCTCAATTGCATAAATCACATGGTCTTTCAACAATTGAAAAATAAATTAATGAAGCACAAAAAATATAAAGTTACAAACTTGATACTTTGATTAATTTTTTCTAGTTAATCTTATATGAATTTTGAGTTTGTTCAAACATGCAATATGAATGACAAAAATAAATGTTCAAAATCTAAGTATACACTATGTCTAAATAGTCTACGGTATATAAAAAACTAAGCAACGAATATATCGTTAAACAATAAAATATCAAAGTCTCAAAATCATATCTAAATCCCTTCAAAGGTATTGGCGAATATAAGATATCAATTTAACATAAATCAATTAAAATCAATAAGCATAGAAAAATTCATGCTAGTAAATCACCTAGAGTTTATTATTCCATCTGAACCAACACAAGAATTTAGCTATTTATACTCATCATAGGCATAAATAAAGAGAAAAAGAATTCTTTTATTGATTTCTATGAATGAGTACAAAAGCTAAATTTTGAATCTAAAGCTCTCTAATAATTAAAAAAAGATATTCATAAATATTACAAAATTTTAGTTGCATTGGCTATTTATAACCTTGAAAAATTTTAATAGGGATTCAATTTACAAGGAAACTCTAAAATCTTCTAAAAAATTCTCAGAAAATCAAACTACTACCATTCAACAGGTCCTTTGATAGCAACCCTCGAATACACCTCACAGTCGACCCCTATCGACAACTATCTGCTCGCTATCGGTAATCAATCCTATAAATTCACAGTTTTGAGTTGATACGCGAGACATGCATCGATACTTTGACTTTTTGCATATAAAACTCTGCAAAAATACTAGAAAACATTAGAAAAATATCATAGTGAGAAATTTGATTAATAAAAATAATTTTTTATTAATTTTTATATTAATTAACAAAATTGGATTACGCTTGCACAAAATAAATTAATATAATTACACTTTTCAAGCGTAATTAACAACTGAGTCACATACTTATCCAAAATAAAGCCCATAAGGCGCACCCACCAATCGATTTTACTGGAGTTAATTCACCCAAAAGTACGAAAATTCGCTGTTGGATAGTTATTTCTTAATCTGGTTTGTTCGTTCTTGAAACTTCTGATCATCACCGATTTCTCAGTCACTGGTATATCTCAAGTAGTTATTCCTAGAAGTAGACCTATCACCTTGGTCAAGGGACCGTTGTGAACAAAATCAGATCCCCTAAGGTGAATCACCAAACTGGGAGAGAATCTTGCCTTGGTGTGAGATTCCACATCATCGACCACTACTCTGTACAAGTCATGGAGTATATCAGAGAGTGATGGTGTTATGAGGGAGGAAGAGCATATACTACCCCTTCCTGGTCATAATACCAAAGAGTTGGCTTGGTACTCTGGGTACCATCAAATTTAACTGCGTCACTAAAGATAAACTTAGGATTACGCAGTTTTCCTCCATCAGAACTAGCAAATTTAATGGTGGTGATGGTCTATCATAGAGTATTTGAATCACATTGCCAAATCAAATTGACCTTATCTGCATTATCAGGGTCTTTATGTAAAGACATATGCCCTTCGAATTGCAATCCGGCACTATCACTTGAGCCAGCAGTAGCCCCAATAAGCCGCTACATCAAAATGTTTCACCAACTTGGCAAACTGCAAAAGAAACAATGAGCAGTGATGGAAGAGAGAAGAAATTGATATCAATAAAAGAAAATAAAATTCTTATCAGCAGAAGGGGGAGGAGCCGTGACCATCCGTGTATTGGCCACTTTCTTACCCTTGGATGTTCCTTTCTCCAAAGACCAAAGCTTTTTAAAAGCTTTTCAAGATAGTCATAACAAATGGCTAAAACCAATTTCTCCAAAGAAAGCAAGCCGACCTCACCAACCAAAAGAATCAGCTCAACCAATGAAGACATCCCATCCTCATTGGCTGGCAGTTATATAAACTGATCAGATTGTGGTGCAGTTCCACTATGATCTCTAAGATCAAATTGTGGTGTAGTTCTACTATGATCTTCCGCAAGTTAAGGAACAGTTACAACTATTCAAACTATAAAACCACTTTGACTATGTGGATAAAAGGAGATCGGAAAATTAATTCCAAGAGGATCATATAGAGAGAGTTTCAGTTCAACAAAGATCCTTCAAAGGATAGTCAACGGAAATAAAAAAGGTCGCTCTGATCATACTTTTATTATCACTCTTTCTAGAAATCACTATTGAACTCTCTAGATTAGTGAAAGAATATCTTTAGTGTTGCAATTCTTAAATCTACAATAGAAATTTTGTTTTATTTTTGTAATGGCTGCACTCTCTGCTGATGTTACAAATGACGGAAACAGCATCTTGCGGTAGTCCTTTTCAGTCTCGGTGATGGACTGGTCCTTGGGAAGAGAACCTGGGAATGCCACCCCCAGTGTAGGGTCGCCATGTTCGACCATGTTAACTGTAGCATGACCTAGCTTGTTTTTCTTTCAAGATTTCTTTGAATTGTATCAAGACCTCGCTAGAATTGACACCACTAGATAGAGAGTTGGTGAAGTAAACAACAACCAGCTAAACATCGAAGGTCTGGCCAATGGGTTTGTTACCACAAATGATGCTTGTTGGGCTTGGCGAATCTAATTGAGACATTCTCTCAAATCTAATATTGGGAAAAAATATGTTTGTGAAGAGATCATCCTAACCTTGAATTTATTGGTTTTGGAGTGATCCCTTCAACGTCTTCTGTTGAGCAACAAATTATTAATTTGCACCAACTAGATTTCTGAACTTTGTTCGATTTAGGAACTTTGTTCATGGCTAATTCAAGTCCTCTATTGGAGAAGTTGAGTTGCAATCTTTTTGTGTGGCAAGGCTAACCTCTTTTGTATGGCAAGGATGGTCATTGACCTGACTTGTTTCTCAGCGGGATGATTTGTCAACGGTTGGTCTTAATCAACAGTATGTTAATTTTTACCTCCTACAATGATATATATGCACACATATTTAATAATACATATTCCTACCTATGTATGGTTTTTCTTGCTTAAAAATGATATCTCATGCATATGAACATGTTTATAACTCTTGCACTTATTAGTATTGACATACATATCGTTTCATATTCATATAGCTATTGATACATGAATTCTTATTACATACGTCATATTGATATATTAATACTTAGCATATACTACATTGATACATATGTCACAGTGATGTATTGATACAATCATATATTACATTAATACTTATTATATCTATACACATATTTTATAACTCATGTTCTTACATATACAAGTGGTATCAGAACTTAGAACATCAGCCAGAAATGTATGGAATTAAGTGCCACATGGAACTAAGTGCTACTCGGGACAAAGTGCCACAAAAGATGTGGGGCCCACTTTTGAATCTGTACAACCACATCTAATCCATTGGGGTCACCTCTAGAATCTGACATCGCATGGTGAAGTGGTACATTTGCTTGATCATGTTACACTATATATAACATGTACTTCATAATTCATATTATATTTTATATATTTCATGATTTATACGTATACATCATTTATATTATTTCCTACTAGAATGCCACACATATCTTTATATGGTTTCTATGAAATTGTACAAGGTTGGGTTTGTATTCTTATTTAGGTTTCGACGCCAAGATTATCACATCCTAGGTCCAACAGTCATGACTGTGGTGTCCGAGGAGGAGGACCTGCCACTTGAGGATCCATACTTTCTAAACCACACCAATCGCCAGCAAGCTACCTCTTGTAGGATCTTGTTTTCTTTTTTGTACATATTATTTTGGCTTATATGTGTATATGTATCCAGCTTACTAGTTCTGTTCACATATCTAAACATTCTTATATATTCAGTACTTATATTGTATTGGTTTGATATGTACTTAACTCTATTTGAGCAACATTTTATATACATATTACTTATCATTTTCATTCCTATATACTTATTTTTGGATGTTGCTATATTCATGCCCGTGATGTTGTAGTAGGTAGATTTAGACATGTGGTATATGTATCATATTTATGCGTTTGCATATTCTTGCCTGTGATTGTACAGTGTCATGGCCTCATGCACCCTAGTGTGGAGAGAGTATATGTCGATGATACCCTACCTATTATTGGGACACACACTCTCGGGCTCACCAATATGTGATTTGGAGCATTACATGGTATCAGAGTAGTCATTACTTTTTAACATTTGACCCATGACTTTATAATTCTGTCACATTCATACAATCAATATTTATTAACTTTTCCTTATTTCCTTTCGTTATATCCTATTATTTCTTTCTGATCCTGATTCCGTCTTTACATTTTATTTCATGAAAATTAATTTCCTGTCGTCAAGAGAGGACAACTCCTGAGCACGAGGGGGCTTCTCAGGGAGAGTGTGATCAGATGGGGGAGCTTATATATTCCATGATGGAGTAGAATGCATTGCTCAGGGTAAAAATTGAGACAGTACAGGAGTAGTCAACAGTAGCCTAGAAGACAACAACTGTAGTGACTAAAAGGATGCGTACACCACCAGTACATGATAGAGCAGGCAATATTTCAGACTTTCTAAGGCTTCATCTGATAACTTTCTCTGGGACTGCGACTCTGCTAAGGGTGGAGGAATGGTTAATTGACATGGAGAAATTTTTAGAGGTGACTCGTATACCACCGGAGGGCCAGTTGATATTGTGAAGATCCAACTCACAGACGTTACTAAGACTTGGTGGAAGTCTGAGGAGGCCAGGTTAGGGAGGCCGATAGCGTGGAAGATTTTCTCAGATGGGTTTTATGCAAGGTTCTTCCCACTAACAGCTTTGGATAATATGGAACAAAGGTTTATAAAGCTAAGGCAGGAAAGTAGGACAGTTGATGTATATGCTATCGAGTTTTTGAGACTCAACAAATTTGCTTCTAGCTTAATGGCTAAGAAGAGAGAGAATGCACATAGACTCCAGCAGGGCCTAAGTTTGGAGATATAACACATGGCCATGACAATTATGGAAACTTATATAGAGTCCTTGAGACAGCCCCTCATTAGGAACAGGTCACTGGGAGGAGAAAGGCAGAGTTGGGGACACAAAAGCGTACAACAGGCCAAAATATCTAAGGCGTTGAGCAGTAGAGTTCCTCCAGCTAAGTGCTAGATGACTTCTTCTATAATTAGGCCACCAATATTTGTGGATATTGCCAGTTGCCTAGGCACACCGAGAGTGCGTGCAAAAGAGCTATTGGGATGTGTTTAAGATGTGGCGCTGCTAACATCAAGTGGGGGCATGTCTGCAAAGGAGGTTTTCTAGAGGTTAGAGACAAGCAGTGCAGACTCAAAGGCCTTTACATCCACCCCGTATTAGAAGAGGGTTGTGCCACCTCGACAGCAATAACATGGATAGTAGTAAGACCTACTGGAAGAGCACCGAGGTGGCTATTAGTACCACAACGGCAAGCCTTTCATGGACTTGAGGCACAAGGAGGTCCAAGGCACAGATAGGGTCAGGCCTACACACTGATAGGTAGAAGAGGCCCGTGCACTTGGGAAAGTTATGACAAGTACTATTTTAGTTAGTTTTGTGCCTACATGTGTTTTATTTGACTCCAATGCTCCACACTATTTCACGTTATCTGCATTAATCATCCAGCATACCGTACAATATGTTACATTAGACTCGGGAATGAATATTAGTACTAGAAATGGGAGCATTTTGCATAGAAAATATGTAGACATTATCTAGTAGTAGTAGGTAATAGAGAATTCCATGTCGACCTATTGGTCTTAGACCGTTGTGGCTTTGATGTGATCTTATTCATGGATTAGTTGAGTGCCTGTCATATAGTGATTAATTATCATAGGAGAGCCTATGTACTAGATTTTTTATGCTCATAAGAGGATCAACTTTACATATCAGAGTTTGCGCTAATAAAAACTCTCAAGCCAATATTGATTTTAGCAATATTATATGGGAGTGTTGTGACGAAATAATTTAGGATATATGACAATACTCTAAAATTGAGATATGGGATATATAACGATGCTTTAAAATTGAGATTTTGAATACACGTTGATACAATATAAATACAATTAAATTCTAGTGAGATAAGATTAAGAAATATATGTCAATCTGTAAAAATTTTGGGGTATCATAGGTGAAAATAAGACATCAAAAACTAGCAGGATGGCACATTGATTATTAGTGTTGTGTTGAAAAATCAAATCAATATGACGAATTGAGAAACACATTGATCTTTGACCAGTGAGTATATTGTGTATTTGTTTCTTGGAGACATGAAAAAAATTCAAACTATTGTGGTAACTTGGTTTATTTGGATAAAAAGCATCTTAGTGCGATATTTGATTCAATGAGATTTCATTTGGTGCACTCAACTTGATGATAGTATGTCTAATCAAACAGGGGGTGGCTAAAGATATATAGTATGGATATAACTAATACTGAATAAGAAAAAGCACTATATGTAATGGTTATATTTCAGGGTATACAGATCCACTTAATTTGTTAGGTCTTCTTTTATGTGGAGTGAGATTTTGTATGCTCTGTGTAGCTTCTAGAGGTTCTCTTGATAGGTGCAAGGTCTTTAAGTTTGGGTTTTTGAAAATCCAACTATTTGTTAATGTAGTAGTTGCATGAGTAGAACCTTTTTGACCTATTTCTAGTTCTATACTTAAAATAACTGTATTTCTATAGTAGTTATTGGGCTTCTTGATAGGTTGCACTTAGTATATATTTTTCCACCACTTCTCTCAAGCCTTGACAAATGTAGAGAACAGATTACCCAAGTTAAATTTTTAGGACATGAATATCTAGGATAGGTAATAAAGAATGTTGCCTTGAGAGTGTTGGATGGAGAAAATTATTCACCTAGTTGACTCTATAGATTTGATACAGAGCCTTTTTTTGTTGGCTCCATTATTATTGGATGTTTATATTAGACTTTCTAATTTTAATTTTGGAAATCATAGGTTTGACTACATATGCTTACATATTCTGTTTAAGATTCTAAATTGGGAAATTACTTAGAATATTCGGAAAGATATCTATATTTATTTCAATGGTATCCCGTTACCTATTTAAATTTATTAATAAATCAATGCTATTGTTATCCTTCATTCAAAATTTAAATTTTGAGGACAAAATTTTTTGTTAGGTGGTTAGCCTATAATGATCCTAATCCTTAAGTTCTTATATTAGTTTATTCCGTATACTGTATTAGCCCAGGAGCCAGTCAGATATTGGTGAATATTGAGTAAATTAAGTTATATTTTTAATTCTAAAATTCAATTTCAAGTTATGTAGAATAGGGATATCTTATAATCTTATTTTAGATTTTTTTTCATAATTTTATTGAATTATTTCCAATCAGCTAATTTTGTGCAAATACTCGATCAAAATAATCAATGTAAATATAAATTTTTAAGTTTAACTATTTATCTTCAATAGCCTAGCCACCTTCCTTGATTAATTTTGGATTGAATTTAACCCAATAGAAACTTTGCAATTAAGTTGAAGTTTAAGGGTTTTGACAATGCAATATACCCATCTTCCAGCAGCTACTTAACCCCTCAAATAAATTCAGAAAAATATGAAAATAATCAATCTTATTTTTCTCATGTTTCTCTTCATTTTCTCTTTACAAGTCCAACCTTAATTCCTTCTTAAATTTTTCCCAATAATTTTCCAAACAATTAG
Organism: Dracaena cambodiana; assembly: GCA_036321105.1. Classification (NCBI taxonomy): domain Eukaryota; kingdom Viridiplantae; phylum Streptophyta; class Magnoliopsida; order Asparagales; family Asparagaceae; genus Dracaena; species Dracaena cambodiana. The sequence goes on from JAYEPQ010000007.1 coordinate 39,424,298, forward strand.
TCCGAGAATAGAATTAAAATCTATTATATTGCTATATGAGCTTTGTTCTAGAGTTTGTCTTCTGCAAATGAGCTCTAATCTTCTCTATCAATGTGAGAATATCCTTTCCAATACTTGTCCTTATTTTTTAGTTTATTCTTGAAAAGTTTCTCCACTTTTGAAGAGTAATCACATCAATATCGACTCTTTTTTTATTTGGGCTTAACAAGAAGTAAGAATACACTTTCAAATCTTTTAAATTTGTGATTTCTTGATACAATCTCCTCATATATGATCCCAGATATATTATTAATTCATTTTCAAAATTACATGTGCTCAAACTTATATTTATCCTGAGTTTCATTGCATATATCATGCCGTGCATGTTATATGTGCACATAGCAGATCACTATCTTGAGCCACGCACCAATCCATCTTAGAACTATTATAATTTTTCTATTTTAACTCCAATTGACTTATTCTAGTATCATTAGAAAAATAATTCATTAAACTATAATTATTAGAGATCATCTTATTTTGGCCATTTTCTTAACCAATAATAAGTTTGAAGTTCCATCATTACTGTTGTACCAGGTCAGCAGTTTAGCAGCAGTAAGTCAACTTGATTGTGATGTTAATATAATTTTTCGATTTTCATCGTATTGGGGTATATGATGGGACTAAATAACTAATAGAGAAATCAATAAGAGACAGGTGCATGCCTATGTAGGGCAAAGTTATAAAATGTTAAGACTTGATTTTGATAAAATGCATTTTGAAAACTATCTATCTATGATCATTGTCATGCCCAATTTTTCAGCTATTTCCAAAAAACAGAGTGTAAAAAAAAAAATTAAACCTTATGGCTACATGATCTGGGAATAACTATAACTATACCACAATCATATAATGATGCAACATGTTTGAACTAAAATTGATATCATATATGTAAAGAGTTGGTTATAACAAAATACACACTATTTGTTATGTAGAAGAACAAAAGAAACAAACATTGCCCTGACAAAAGAATATAAATAGCAAAATGTTATAGCTCCAAGTGGATAGCTCCAAGTGGAAGTCTACTTCTCGCTACAACTTTATCCAGTCGATGAAATAAGGATTCTCGGTTGGGGTGAGTTCTCCTTCTCCTTTGCAAAGACTAGGATTTAGAACCCAGCGAATTAAATCTAACAAATAAAACATGGAGAAAAAGAAAGACAAATATAGTACTAGAGAATAAGTGCTCTTGAACATGATAAGTAAGTATGCTCGTGATAATATGAAACATGAATAAAGCAAAAATTTATGGATAGTGCAATCATATCAAGTCAATCAAGTGTGTTCTCCTAACAGGTACCTCTCATTATTGTTTTTGAACAAGGCTAAAATAATTAAACATTAGCAACATTATGTAATACTATTCAAAATAAGTATATATCTAGCCTCAGACTAAAAAACAAGACGAATACATCTCCAGCCTAGGATCTACATATATTACATGGAAACGGTATTGATTATATCATATGCGTGGTAAACCAAGTCATGAGTTCAATCAATGGTAATCATCCAATTACTTAGCCTACCAGAATAAATCCCAAGTCCATGACCAACCTCAATAATAACCATCGTATTCTATTATATACACATTTTCAAATTCCCACGAGTAGCAAGCATGCACAATGAAAATTGGTAAAGAATATGAACTATTGCCTTGACGTAGACTTGTTGCTCCACCTTAGCTCCTGTTTCGGCTCCCTCTGCTACCACTTTCATTATTGCCATTGTCTTGGTTGCTTGAAGATGTGAGAAAAAAATTATCTACAGAGAGGAAATGAAGAATGAAAAGGAAAATTATGAACGAGAGTTTGATCTTGTTTCAACCTTCATTATTAAAACATGAATACCAAAGCTCGGGATAAAGTAGAACTACAAAGATCTAAAACCATGCTAATAGTAGCCTAAGAAGTAAGAACTATGAAAACTACTTAATAAATGATTAATATAATAACTAAATATAAGTATTTTAATAACTAAATACCAGTATTTCACCTAATGATGGACCATGTAAGGTGGCCCATCGGCATGCCCATATCCATGCTGGATTGGCTAGATGGTGTGAGGAGAGAAGGAAAATTAAGGGAGTAAAGAAATGTATAGGGGATTATATGTATAGTGATAGTTACTTAAATAATATCAGTAATAGTATTAATTTTTTATTTCCCTAACTTCCCTCTTAAATTAATTCATCCTTAAGCCTCTCTGAATGATTGGCCCACCACAAGACAACCTCCTTGATTTGGTGGTGGTTAATAAAAATCATCTCACACGATTATTTAGGGAATAAGTAATAAATTAATGTATTAAACTTTTATATTTTGGAATCAGTTTTTGAGGATCTCTAAAAATCCTAAATTTTACAAGAGTTAAATAAGGATGAAAGAAGCAAGACAAAAACTTTTAAAATATTTTTTTTGAAGATAAATTGAAAAATGGAAAATATTGAAGTAATGATCATTATAAATCAATATTCAATATTTTCATTAATTTTTTTTTAACTTTCTTATAAAAATTAGAAAATAAAAATAATAACTCCAAAGTTGGAATCTTATTTGGAGTTACAGAATTTAAGATAAATTTACCACAAGTCAAAACAGACACCGATGAGGCCCTAGTAATTGTCACGATTGAATACAAATAGAAAAAATGCAGCTACTATAGAGGGGGATTTACTATTACCCTCTCGATAAGTAGCATGGATTTGCATGTCTACTAATAGGATTATTAATGTTTTCAAAGAAATGCAAGTTTTAAACGTACCATGATTATTAAGATAATTATTGTAAAGCTTTTCTTTCTTCCCTCTGATGATAGAACTTTTGGAACGATCATCACTGTGATATGACTATAACTCCTTAGCGATGGAACTATGAGGTCTCATAATTTTTCTTTTCTTCTTGCGATGGACTTTTTAATTCATCATTACTTTATTATTTTACTATGTGATCTCCTTCGCACGTGTCCATGAATGTTACTTGTCATTAACTTGGGGGATACCCGTAATGTGTTGTATCTTTTCCATTACATCCACATATACCGTCATACTTAAAAAAACACATCAATAACTTCAAAGCATACTTTTCTCACTGGGACTGCATGACACTTTTATTATATATATTTTTAATGTAGGATCTAATCGAGACTAGAAAATCATCATGGAAAGAGCATCTTAGAAATTCCATAGATTCTCACATTTAGTCGATGAGAGAAAATGTGAGACAAATTTGAAATTGCGTCATGATAGAGTCGGTGTAACTGCAATCATTGGTTAAAACAGAATTAGGCTTACCTCTATCGCTTTGAGAAATCAAGTAAGCAAGTTATTTGATCTATCTAGCTTGGTTTTAGACTGGACATTGCTATAGATAAAATAGATAAGTTCACTATATGATTTATCTTAAAAGAGTTAGGGCTTCTTAACCATCAATTATTTATCAAGCCACATATCAAAGTCATTTTCTGACCAAGCAAGTCATTGGATCCATTTTAAGTCAGCTAGTAAAACTTATTTGCATCTTATTGAAATGCCACAGTTTAATGTCTTTGGATGTCATTGACATTATGAATCAACAATTTTTTTAATTCACAAAGGAACATAAGAGTGCTTGTATTAGCCTCTATTTTGCAATTTTGAGCTCTTAGGATTTGTCGATAAAAACCAATTGCCCTATTGTCAGCTAAGAGTATGGTAGAAGCTGAAAGCCAAAATAAATACCACACCCTTTTTTTGTTTTCTTCAGAAAGATTGGATTTAATTTACATGTTCTACTACAGTTTTAATGATGATTTGCAATCTAGTGCTTATGTCTAGATGGAAGTCATGAACACCAACTTTGAGTAAGTGTATTACAATTGCCACCTCTATCCGAAACTCAAAAAAAGTGTGGGTTGACACTATTGGAAAGCTGACCTATACCACTAGATCTTAGTTCTTTTACCTCGTAAATCTCACAAAACAAATTAAAACAAGCATCAAATTAAAAGGGAGCAAGAAAATGATGTGTAGTAATCTATATTTGAAACAAAATCTTAAAATTAGAACTAGAGTAAAGAGTCCTTATCCGAAGGGATTATCCCTTATGGAGTTGAAGCCCTAACCCAAAAGTAGGCTAAAAATAGAGAAGAATTGATTGAAAACTGATTTTAATGATGTTTAAAAAAGTTTAAATTGATTAAGAATTAAAATGCTCATTTTTATGGGAAAAACAATGAAACTGAATTTTGCTACCCTTGAATCTAATTAAATCGAAAGATAAATTATAAAAAAAACAGTAAAAATTATGAATAGAGAAGCTTCTCTAGACAGAGGAGAGTGGTGGACTAAATTTGAGATCGGCTGTATCCAAGGTAGTTCTACACTTCACTAGCATAAACACCAGGTTCTATAGGAGTTGATCTTATGCTAAAAATTGAAGGCAATTTTCCTAGGTTTTATTGGAGTTGCTTGTGTTAAAAAATTCAAGGATGTTATTTTGGAAAACAAAGCATTTCTTGAGGTGCGAAAGTAAATGTACTTTGATGGCAATTTGTTAAGAATCAAATTATCTGTGGCTCCATAGCTGGCTTCCATTGGCCAAGCCTTTTACTATAATCGATTATGTTGTGAAAACTAGTATTTTGTAGTTTTCCCCAAATGATGTTTCTAGCTTGCTTTTGCTTGGGACCAGCCCATTAAGATTTAACTTTGATTCAGTTGATTTCTGCATCAGATATTTATGGTGATTAAAATTGTTTAACAAAAGAGATGATGACCTATACAAAACTTTTTTTTTTTTTTTGAAATAAAACGGCAGGTGGAAGCCTTCCGTGCTCCATTAGCAAGTGGATAACATAACCATACAAAGAGTAACAGAGTACGATCACTCATATGAGTGATTCTCATAATACATTAGTTGTAAAAAACCCAAAAAAGAAAAGAAATGATACATAGAAGCGAAAATAGGTCCATTCAATGGTTCTTCTCGTAGTGTTGCAGAGCGGATTCTTTCTCCATGTCGCAGGTTGAAGGATGCGGATCAAGTGTCGCCGGGAGAATTCAGGTCATCTTCAGAGGAACCCCCTGATATATGTATTCGCTCCTCATCGGAAGGTATATCTGTCCAAAAAAAAAAACATGCATGACTAGGCGGGTGCAAGTATGTAATGAGTGAGCAGTAGAATTAAAAATTCTATTATTTCTCTCCAACCAAACATTCCAACACAAAACTGTAGTTAGGGTTCTGGCTTGAGTTGATGGGTGGTTAACTAGACATAGTCTACCCCTATGTAATTTTCCTCCTCCATGTTTAGATTTATCCCCAGAGTTCTTGCACAGCGAATCTAGAGATAAGTAGTAAAGCTACATTTTAGCAGTAAATGGTTGGTGGATTCTCCAGCTTCGCTACACAGGACATAGAAATTGGGCCCTGACCATCCACGTCTTTATAATACTAGCCATGTGAGCAGCGCATTCTTATGGACTAGCCAAAAAAATATCTTGACTTTCAATGGGCATTTTGTATTCCATATCCAACATGTTTCCTTAGTGTTGACTCCACTATTCATAAACTGATGATATGTGGATTTTACCGAGAATACTCCATTCTTGTTCCTTCTCCATATGGGTTGATCATTGTTTGTCCCGGGTGGTGTTATTTTGTTTAGAAAAGTCCTTACTTCCCGGACCTGTGTTTCCTCCAGTATTGACATGGGATGTGTTAGATTTAGTCGCCATCTCACTCTTCCCCAATGGGAGGCAACTACTACATCTTTATTTAAGGACAGTTCAAGTGCTGCGGGAAACAGGATTTTGAGGGGGAGTTGTGTACACCATCGCTCATGCCAGAATGCAATTTTTTGACCATGTCCTATTTTATATTGCAGACTAGGTCAGACTATGTGTTTGGTCTTGATCATCTCTTTCCAGAAGTAGGAAGAATTTAGGAAAATTCTATCAGTCGCATACCACGTATCATTTCGGGAACAATATTTGACATGCATGAGTTTCTGGAGGCTCCTCTCAGGGCGAGTGAGTAGATGCCACCACCATTTAGCCATTAGGGATAAATTGAAAGTTCTCAGATCTAAAACACCAAGGCCTCCCGCAGTCTTAGGCCTGCAGACCTGCTTCCAAGAAACAAGATGATATTTATTGAAACTGGTCATCTCATTCCATAGAAATCTCCTTCTGATGTGATCAATTTTATTTCTAACCCAGCATGGTAATAGGAAGAAGGACATATAGTAGAAGGGGAGAGATGAAAGAACTGCGTTGAGCATGACAACCCTACCTCCTAAAAATAACAGTCCCCCTCTCCAGCTATCTAGTTTCTTCTCGAAACAATCCAGCAGGGGGTACTAATCTTGTTTGGAGAGCTTTCCTAGCTTGATAGGGATACCCAGGTATTTCATTGGGAAACTTCCTTCCTTACATATGAAAATCTCTAGAATAAAATTCATAGTAAGGTTTTTGTGTCCTAAACATATTAGGGAACTCTTGGAAAAATTGATCCTTAGCCCCGACCATGCCTCAAAGCAGCGAAGGCCCCATTTGATGTGAATTGCCTCGCAGAGATTATCACCTCTAAATATGAGTGTATTATTTGCGTATTGGAGGTTGATATGTGATGTGGAGGTAGAGCCTGCGAGGCCTTTTATTACGCTTGTATTTTCTATTTTTCTAAACATCATGTTGAGGCTATCAGCAACGAGAGTAAACAGAAGGGGGAAAGTGGGTCACCCTGCCTTAGTCCCCTCCTGAGTACTATTTCTTTTTCTGCTACCCCATTAACTAATATCTGTGTTTTGACAGTTGTAAGCCATTCTCTTATCCATGAGACCCATTTTTCTCCAAAACCTTGGAGACGTAAAACCTCGAATAAACAATCCTATTCTACCATATCATAAGCCTTCTCAAAGTCGAGTTCGAGGATGAAACCATTTAGCTTGGACTTTTTGCAGTGGTGAATGATCTCATGTGCTGTCTCTACTCCCTCCAATATATTCCTTCCTGTGATAAACCCAGTCTGATAATCCCCAATCATAGCTTGCAATTTGGGTGCAAATCTGTTGGAAAGGTTTTTTGTGATGATTTTAATAGAGCAATTCACCAAGGCAATGGGTCTGTAGTCCCCGATTCGCTCTACCTGATCCCTCTTGGGTATCAGTGTGATGAAGGAATAATTGATTCTGTCAAGTCTGGATGAGTTTTGGTAGACTTCGTCGATCACTCTTTTAAGATCATCCTTAATCGTCTCCCAGAAAGTCCTGTAAAAGAGCATAGAAAATCAATCCGGCCTAGGTGCCTTTTCAGGCCCCAATTCCCATACTGCACGCTTAATTTCTTCTTCTTGGATCTCTAGCTCCAATTCGTGTAAGTTCGGGTAGATGGGCCAGGCATTCCTCTTTATTTGCAACCTGAAGAGGTTCTTTGTTCCAAACAGCTTTTTAAAATGATGGTATATATGGTCCTGTAATTTGGATTCACGGATAACTCCTTCCTCTGATTGTAATTCATCAATCTTATTGATTTTCCTATGCATGCAAGCAGATCTGTGAAAGAATGTAATGTTAGCATCCCCTTCCTTTAACCACATGCATCGTGCTCTTTGTTTCCACATTATCTCCTCTTTTCTATAGATTTCTTCTATATTTTTTCGGAGATCGAGTAATCTAGAGCTCTCTGCCTCATTGAGAGATCTTGTCTCTTCATGTCTCTCCAGAGTGTCTATTTCTTCTAGTAATTTAGTTTTGTGCTCTCGTGATAAGAGGCGATGTATTTTCTCCCATCTCCATAATATTCTGCGAAGACGCTGAAATTTAATACATATGTTGCTCGTAGCATCTGCTCCTGAGATCTGTTGTGACCAGCTCTCCTTGACGAGTTTATGGGCCTCCCATGTTCTAGCCACCATTTCTTCAAATGAAATCTTCTCTGATGTGTTTGGTGCTCTCTAGAGTCTAGGCAAATTGGTACATAATCAGAGGTGATGTGCTCAAGTGCTTTGAGGTCTGAGAGGGAAAATTGCATATCCCAGTCCTAGCAAATTAGCACTCTGTCCAATTTGGCTAAGTTTGGATTTTCCCTCATGTCAGACCATGTGAATCTACGGTTGATCAGTGGGAGGTCGGTAAGCTGAAGAGTCGAGATGACCTCATTGAACATCTCTCTGTCTCGTGGGTGACGGTCCGTTCCTTTTCTTTCGTGAACGAATCGATTGATATTAAAATCACCTCCTATGATCTAAGGAGAGCTCCATCTACTCCTTATATCTCTAAGTTCCTTCCAAAAAAGAGGACGTGAGTGGGTGTCATTAGGCCCGTAGACTACTGTGATTGTTTGGATCCATCCATCAGAGAGTCTCTTCATTCTTACTGAAAGGGAGAACTGTCCTTTCCATGTGTCTATTAGGGCAAACTTGTACTATAGCAGATTAAGAGTCCACCTGATGCACCACAGGCATTTTTATAATAGAAATTAAATGATCTATTGAGACCAATAGACTTTAGCATTTTCTGGGACGGATTAGTTAGTTTGGTCTTTTTCGAACAAACTATGTCAATTTTATTATTTCGGATGACTTCTGCAATCATGCGTCGTTTGATTGGGCTGTCTAAGCCCCTAACATTCCAGAACATACAGTTCATTTGAGTCTGTTGAGCTAACTTCTCCATAACCGATGAGCATTAAACCCTCGGATTATTTTCCTCTCTAAACTTAGGGTCGTCTAACGATCTAAGTTGTAAAAGAATATTATTGGTCTCTATATCCTCTTGTCCCATGTCAATATCACATATCTTGGCCGCAGAAATTAACTCATTATCAGAAATTAATTTCAGTATATCAAAATTTAAATGAGAAGTACCTAGGGCAAGTTCCGAAATGAGTGCTTTGCGTATGGTAGCTGATATTGCAGTCTGGCAGTTTTATACTGTTGGCCTCCCATTTTCTCCTCCAGTCTCCTGCTCTTTTTGTTTGGAGTGATTTCAGAAATCATCTGTATATTTTTGTGGATCCCTTCTTCCTGTTCTGGAGCTCTGTGTGTATCATCTATGGCCTTTGGGGTAGCTGAAGCTGGTCCTGTGACTTCCTCTTGTCCTGACTCCTTTGCTTGTATTGTATCTACTGGGGGCATGGTTAATTTTTCTAGAGAAGTTCCATGCAGGTCATGGGTACTGGATCGGATCTGAAGTTTTTTCCTATCTCGTACCCTTTTTGGGAGACGGGAGGCCTGTCTATGCCGTGTCTTTATGGGTATTCTGGTATGTTCCCCCTTCACCACATTCTCTAGCAATTTTACTATTGTGTCCCGGGCAAAATTTTTGTCCAGATTTTTGAGGTGTGTGAGCAGGCGCAAATAATCACTAGTATTTGTATTGGAGCAGCCTTCAGTATTAGGGTCTAAAAAATTCATCTGGGCTTCCCTTAAATTATTTTTTAACTGGGCCTTGCAGCAGCCCTCTACTCCACTATTTTCATTTTGCATTTGGTCTTCTCCTGTGATATCTTGGATTTTTTTGTCTCTAAAGTGAGCCCCCTTATCCCTTGTGCCTAAGTCATCTGCTTCTTATAATCAATCGGGTCTATATTGGGTACAAATGGATTGGTCGCCTGATTTTTCTTCCCCATGCTCATTGGAGCCCGAGCCCAAAATTTTGAACACCTCTTGGCTCATTAATTGTGATATGATCTCTCTGTCTTCCCGTGCCTCCCACTCTTCCATTCGCATTAACCTTTCTCTGTCAGTCGCTCCTTTCTCATCCTCGGACGACGGAATTCTTTCCTGTTTTTTCCCTAAACTCCTTAGCTCCTCCGAGGCTCTTCCTCTCCCACTGCTCAGATTGAACCCCTCTGACTGCTCTTTAGCCTGCGCCAGTTGCAATAAATGCGATCCTCCTCCTCTCTCGAGCTCCGGTCTCGGCTCCTGCCAGCCCCCCTGCTCTCCATCTCCTCATCCTCCTCCGAAAGGTCCCCTCGTCCTTTATCCGGGATTTTCCTCTTTGAGCGCTCCCACTTTGACAGGTCTAAGATCAACCTACCCCTGGAATCTCGGCTAATGATGTCGAGGTTGGATCCTTATTCATTGATTTGCGAGGAACCCATTCGTGGCTCTGACCCTCTTCCCTCTTCTGGGGGGTGTCCTCTTACTTGCTGGCCATCTGTTCGCTCTGGCTGGTCTGTTTGTCCAGGGTTCTTACCCAGAAGATTTTTCGTGTACTCTTCCGCAAATTGAGATTGGGGTTTTTTCCCTTTGAGATCCAGCGGTCCCTTCGGCTCTGACTTTTCATCCGTACAGCCTGAGGGCAGATTTTTGTCAATGGTCATGTTTTGTCCAACGGATCCAAGCCTGGGTTTGACCCTCTTCCATGTGAAGCTCCTCCGCGCACCGGCGGGAGGGATAGTGACGCCGCACGGCGGTTGGTCGGATGAGTCGGCCAAGCCGATTGCAGGTGCTGCTATATCCTCCATCGTGATCGGGAGAGTGATTGGAAGGTGGCACTCCGGTGAGGTATGGTCTATCTTATCAAAGTTACATGTGATTTCAATTTTGATCAGACAGAGATGTTCTCCCATGACTACATAGAATTTTTGAGGAACTTATTACAAAGGTTGAAGCATAAACCATGGCTGTTAGTACTCAAGTTATAGCAATTTAGTGGAAACAGATAGCTATTCATGATGACATGAAGTCAAACAAAGGTGCCTTGCATTTGCATTTGCCTGCCAACCTTCAGGAGATGTACCACAGGGTTGAGTATATCTACTCATGAGACTTAGATAATCTCCTAGGGCATAATTGGAAGTGTTCAGTCAATGAAGGTGAGATATTAGAGGAAACCAAACCCATATTTGTCACCGAGCAGGGTTTGGCACTGTCCAATTCTCACGTTCAATACTTCAGATACTAATGGAAAAGTAGGATTATTTAGTGGTGAGTAGTTGAAAGTGAGATATTGGACAAAACTAAACCCACACTAACGGTCGAAAGAGGGGTTTAGGATCCTTCAAGTCTCACATTCAGCTTCCAACTGGATACTAATTCGAATTTGTTGAGTAGTCGAAGGTGAGATATAGGAGGAAACTAAACCCACACTAACAGTCGAAAGAAGGATTTAGGATCCTTCAAGTCTCACATTCAGCTTCCAACTGGATACAAATTCGAATTTGTTGAGTAATCGAAGGAGAGATATTGGAGTAAACTAAACCCAGCCGAAAGAAGGGTTTAGGATCCTCCAGCTCTCACATTCAGCTTCCAACTGGATACTACTTCGAATTGGTTGAGCAGCAGCAGGTGAGAAATTGGAGGAAACTAAACCCAACCTTCCAGCCAAAAGAAGGGTTAGGATCCTCCAAATCTCATGTTCCGCTCCCAACTAGATACTACTTCAAATAGGTTGAGCAGTCGAAAGTGAGATATTGGAGGAAACAAAATCCAATGCTCAACTTCAGCTGGGTTTTGTTTCAACCAATTCTCACATTCAAAATCCAACTTATGACAATATAGAAGGAGAAAATTCAAGGAAGTATAATTAACTGTTTATATCTTTTAAAACATTTTGCTTCCCCACAATGCTCTTCACATCCAACATATATAGCTTGAGTAAGTTCAACTATCTTAAATTTGGAGAGGTCTGTTTTCTTATGAGTTGGATGTAAATGCTGTGATATTCCTGTTCTTGTACATTTGAAATGCATGTCTTTTAGCCAGCTATGAGCTGGAGGGATTAGTTGAGGAAGTTAAGACTGAACCCTGATAGTTCTCTGTTCATGGTCATGTGAGTTTTCTTGATTTCAGCTGCTATCATTGCCCACTCTCACTAAGAACGTGAATATAGAACTGCAATAGAGTTAGAAATAACTTTTGAAACAAATTATGCTAGGGGTCCATTAAATTTTGACGTCCACAACTGGGCTTATGGAGTTTCATTCATAAATAATCTGCCTAGATTGCTTGCTTCTTTTATTGACGTTTCTTGCACTTCATTTTACATTCTCTTAATATAGATATAGACTTCTCCAAACTGTTGAGAGAAGTCTTTTCATTCTTTTCCAAAAGATGAGACGAGCAGTTGATTACTGCTGTTGTTTTGTCAACTATTTAGTTAAATATTGTAAATATTAACTAGAAGAGAATAACCTTTCTGTTCGGTGTTTGCAAATAGTAAATCACTCTTATAAGATTCAAATTGTCAACTAGTCAAATGATCGTGGCAATACCATGCTTTACTTGCTTATCTAAGCAATAAAACTTTAAATAGCATGGCTAGTAGCAGATATCAGGGCATCACTTATAGTAGTTAAATTGTGTAATATCATTAAGTTTTTTTCGTGAGAATAACAGTTAGCTATATACTCTTGCATTACATTAATAAGAGATAATGAAACGATAGGTTTGTTATATACAGATATTTTATATATATATATATATATATATATATATATATATATATATATATATATATATATATATATATATATATATATATATATATAGGATTACTGAAGGTGGGCCGCTAGCTCAGGAAAAGTTACTTGAGCTAGCGACAAAACTGTAATGATCCAATGATTTTTCTTCAATTTTTTTTAACAATCACTATCTCTACCTCTTTAACTTATTTCGGATTAAATTTCATAAATTTTGGATTTCATTTACCCTTTCATCAAGTGCATACAAAATGTTTTATTCATTGAAAACCGTTAATTTTGTGTTAGCTTGATGGACGGCCAAATCAAAACTAAAACCCAAGAAGTTGGGTATGAGTGAACCCTACGGGGTCGAGATCATAATCCAAAAGAAATTGTTTTTAAAAAATTATTGGAGATAGTGATAGTGAACTGCAGCTCAGGTAACTTGCGTGAGCTGTCAGCTCATTTCCATTTCTCTCTCTCTCTCTCTCTATATATATATATATATGTGTGTGTGTGTGTGTGTGTATGTGCGTGTGTGTGTGTGTGAGGGTTGCTAAGTCATCGCCTAGAAGCGACGCGCCACGTCGGCACCCGGATGTAGTGTCAAATATAAGAGGGTTCCCACATCTTAATGAGTGGGTAGGAGTAAAAAAGTTAGCTCATAAACATAAAAATAAATTTTGGTTGGCATCATGAAATATAGGTTCCTTTACAGGTAGATTAGCAGAGTTAGTTGATATTATGATTAGAAGGAGGGTTAATATTTTGTGCGTGCAGGAGACTAAGTGGGTATGTGAGAAAGCTAAAGTCATAGAGCTTTGGGGTTATAAACTTTGGTATACGGGTAGAGATAGAAATCGTAATTGGTAGGTGTGATCATAGATAAGCAATTACTTGGGGATGTAGTGGAGGTTAGGAGGAATGG